>CM055911.1:11597808-11955308 GCA_029582155.1 Panopea generosa | reverse complement strand
ATTTCTTGTTATGTCAAGTAAGGGAGACCTAATGAAATTCTATGATTATTGTGGCGTTACGCCTCTAATATGGACTGCTGAAACTGCAAACAAATGTGTTTTCTGAACTAGCTTTACTACAACTTAAAACGCATAAAATGTATATAAGTGTGTTGTAAGGTAAGGCAAGTACGTATTGACATTGACTCTATGCTGTTTTTTGCCATGTATTGCAATACTTTTATTTACTTATTAAATGAAATGTTAAATGATGTTTCCAGAATCCAAGGTTTAGCGTATTTTCTTTGTATACGGATACTTACTTCGGTAGAACGATGCCATACTATATTTGCTCTTAATGACGAATTGACATAGTTATCCGAATGATACTTTTGTAAAGACTGGCACATCATGAATACTCTATATATTTATATAACACATTCCACACATTAAGTACATCCAATTTCAGGCATCGGCCTTGTTCCTTACAACTACCGCATGGACTCCCAACCAGGATGGCGGGTAGACTCTGTTGGCTACCATGCTGATAATGGCAAGTAAGTCTCATATGTACATCAGCTGAAAATGATCAATTATGTTACAGAATTATAATAGTAATAATAAATAATCATCAATACTAAAATAACCACAGTCTTTCCTGAGATACTGGAAGGGCAGCACGTTTCGAGCACGTCCATCCACGCAAGTGAATGGCACCTTTCCCATTTGAATCAGCGATGAGAGACGAATGATACTGAGACAGAATGTGGTATGTCAATCATCATGGTGACTGTGACAGTGACACGGCGGGGATTCAAACACCTGGATTGATAGTCAGACTCGCTACCGACTATTTATAATTAAGCGTTGTTTAAAAAAAAATCTAGGGGTCTAGCTTTTGATTGTCAAATGTTGATTCTCAGTATACATTTTAATAAATATCTAACACAATGAAGCGTGTTGATTGAATGGTGATTGTGTATTAGTGATTGTTTATAAGTGATTGTTTATTGAGTGGTGATTGTTTATTGAATGGTGATTGTTTAGATGATTGTTTATTGAATGGTGATTGTTTATTAGTGATTGTTGATTGAATGGTGATTGTTTATTAGTGATTGTTTATTGAGTGGTGATTGTTTATTGAATGGTGATTGTTTAGATGATTGTTTATTGAATGGTGATTGTTTATAGAATGATAACTTTTTAGTTCTTATTGCAGTGTGTACGTGTCGCACGGCTATGGTCGCCCATTTGGTCCTAGGTGTAATATAGGTGATCGTATGGGTTGTGGTATCAATTTCCAAAGGACTGGACTCTTTCACAAACGCAATCGCCATTTACAAGTGTATTTTACCCGTAATGGAGATGAGGTCAGTCTATATGTTTTTGACAGCAATATGTAGTTACTTAATGCCAAAATTAATATAATGTTTACAAATATATATTTTGTTTATTAAAGGAAGTACAGCAACGTTTCCTAAGGTGTTTCCTAACTTGACCTATGCGTTTGGTAAGACTAGAATATTTAAATATTTAAATGCGACATATTTTGTGACGTATCAGATTAGTCACATGATTTCATTTTCATTTCAATTTGATACGTCACACTAGTTTACATATTGTAGAATATGTTTCATTTTAGAACGAGTCCAAATGACGTTTATAACTGTGAATTTGATATACCGGACCATTCGGAATTTATACATGTTTGATGAATATATGCTTTATAACCATTTTAAAAGGATATGATTATTAAGACATTTAAGCGTTTTTACCCCTGATGCACTGCTTCATGTAGGTAACGTGTCGCAATACACGATAAAGGGCTAGGTGCTTTAACCCTTTACTTCATATAGACGCCTTTGGACACCTCTAATATTGAAAGCATTAATTCACCACATATCAGCAATGGGTGAATTATGTTTATATTAACTGACAGAGTGGAAAACAGGTCTTCTGTGATTGGTGCGGGAAAATGCGTATCTATGGAGTAAAGGGTTAAGACCCGATTTTGAATTAATTTTAGAATAAAAAGTAACACATGTTTGTAATCGAAATTATATGTATTTTATAGGAAAATATATTTTAAAAGAAATATATTACGGATAAACAATATTTCATTATGTTTTGAAAGGTCATTTATGGCTTGATTTTACAAGCTGTAACAGGGGGCTATAGGAAATGTATTTGCTAGTACAGTTATTTGATTAATCTTCATTTTTCAATCACAACTCATTTGTATTGTACATACATTGTATGTTTAAATTTGTGTGATGCAAATATTAGCCTACTAGTGCTTATCAGTCACTATGGTATAACATAAAGGTATTACAATTGCAATAATTATAAACATAAATAACTATGTAAAATTACATGTGTGCATAAAAGACAATAACAAAACCAAAAACAATTTTTTATACATAATAAAAAAAAACAAAGAATGTTATACTTCTTTTTGTGATAAGTATATTCGTGTTTAAGAACAGGTATGCTTCTGATAGAATACTCTACCGCTAGACCACCGCTGGTATATTCGTGTTTAAGAAGAGGTATGGTTCGGATAGAATACTCTACCGCTAGACCACCGCTGCGGTTTGAGGCAATCGAGAGAATATAGTTAATTGTCACTGATTCTGTAATTATGATGTAATTCACGTGTCAGAACCACACCCGACCCTACACACGATATTCGAATCACACACAAATTATGACAATATCTCTTACCGCTAATGTCGTAGGTTCGAGTCTCGCTCGCTCTTAAAACTATATGTTAGAAAGTTTGCCAGTTACTTGCGGAAGGACTGTGGTTCTGCTCATATTCATTCTGAGGTCTTCCTCCACCAATAAAACTGGATATGCCATATATAGCCTGAAATGTGTTGAAAATGGCGTTTATCCCCATTCAAAAAAAGTAATTGTATTATGAAAACTCTATATTGTAAGGTTGCAAAAACATTCCGTACACGGAGCCTCATTGTTAAATTTTGAATATTAAATACAATGTAATACAAATAATCTTAGTATTCAAAAGTGCATATACATGTGTATTGGAGGCCTTATTGTATAAATTGTGTGGTGCAGTGGTCGGACCAAAAATCGGATGGTGTGGGGTTCGATCCTCCGTCACGACTACGTGTGGTGTCTCATTCAGCAAAACACTATATCTGCATATGCTTAGTACTGGATCTACCGAGTAAGACTTCGAGTGTGATTTGTTAAAGTTGTAATTATTTGTTATACAATCGAACTAAAATAAATACTTTTAAATTTTGTATGATTTAAAAAGGTTGGAACAGTCACAGTTCCGTGTCCATCGGAAGGGTTGTTTCCAGCCGTGGGTCTGCACTCGGCTGGAGAGGTGGTACGATTAGATCTTGCAGGTGCTATCGACCAGGTATATAATAATTATATATCGTTTTAGTTTTCTTTATATGAATAAATTTGAGTATTTTCATTTAATGGTCGTTTGTATTAAAACCCAACTGGTGCATGATTTAAGTTTTAGGCCCGTGTATGTTTTATTTTCGTTGCTCAAGCGTTATACTTAGCTGAAACGATAGTTGTAAGCTCACAATTGAGTGTTTATTTATAGTGTGAATGAAACATTGTTGAGGACTTGTCATTCATAGAATGCTACACATCACTTAAGGAAAACATACAGTTTATTGTTTGCTGATATCTGCAGTGAGTCATTAGGAAAAGTAGGGGTGTTGTTACATCCAATAGATTTATTTTTCTGTTCAACTGTGTGTGTACTGTTGACAACGTTATAGTAGACGTCAGAAATAAGGTATACATTCCCCTCGACTTCCAAGCATCAAGGTATTTTCTATAGTTACAATTCAAACATGTAAATGTGTTCGAAATGTTCTCACTACATTCGGATCACCAAAAAAGGAAATGTATATATGCATGTTGTATGCATGTTTCAGGGGTTAGCCAACATAGACACGCCGGACGATGGTTGCTCTACAGTCGGTACTAGTCGTGCAGTTAACAGAGAAAAACATAGCAGGATACAAGTCACAGGGAATCATCTCAGGTTTAAATATTCAGATCTCCAATATAGGGGACGCTTTAGACAAGATATCATTTTCTTCCGCTTGCTTAATGTATATGAATTATAAAACTTTACCAAATATCCGTTAGAACAATATATCAAATCCACTTTCCCGAATGTTTCCATTTTCATCTTTACCTCTAATATTCTATTCTATCTTCGTTGGCGGAGGACCGAACCCCGAATTCCCTGATCCTGGATCAAATGCTCTACCACCGAACCATGTGCTTCCCCATGT
Organism: Panopea generosa; assembly: GCA_029582155.1. Classification (NCBI taxonomy): domain Eukaryota; kingdom Metazoa; phylum Mollusca; class Bivalvia; order Adapedonta; family Hiatellidae; genus Panopea; species Panopea generosa. The sequence goes on along the minus strand of CM055911.1, from coordinate 11,951,031 downwards.
GCTGTGCTGTCCGTTCGAAAAAATTTGAGCGAGCTGTCTAGTTAATGAGCGTTATTCATGTTTGTTTTCAGCTCTCCCTATTGGGTCCGTTAAATAGCAATGTTGGGAAAGCCACATTTGAGCACGTTGATTGGTCAGTTGCTTCAACTGAAAGTTTGAATGACATCACTGTTTAGTAAGCGTTCAATTGCTATGAATTGTGTGACATTCATAGAATTCCCTGCTTTTTCATTGGGTGTCAATAGACCCGATTCGGGAGATATCAGGTTCTGGGATGGACTATTTAAGTTTAAACGTTCCATATGAATCTGTGATTGTAGCAAAAAAGTTTTGCTTTTTTTCATATCGAATGTACTGTTTAGATATGTGTATAATTAGAGCAAGTTAAGGTGCACCAGTAAACCGCGATAGTTATTGACCGTTCCAAGGTGTCGAGCCTTGTTGTCGTGTCTGTCTGTCTGTCTGTCTGTCTGTGTACTTCTATTTTTTTCTGTATATTATTGATTGATTGAAGATTTAGCGTCATTTTATGCCATCGAGGGCTAACAGACGATCAGTAAACCTAACCCCTGTTTCCTGGGATTAACCAGTACTCGAGCACACCCAATTTCCGCAAGTAACTGATAACTTTCCCACTTGAATCAGCAGTGAGAGACTAATGATAATGAGACATAATGTCGTATATCAATCATCACGGAGATTGTTGCCGAGTGGGGATTCGAACTCACGACCCCTGGATTGATAGTCACACGCGTAACCGACTGAGCTAATCGGAACGGCTTCAGTATATTAGTTCTGTCTGTCTGTCTGTCTGTCTGTCTGTCTGTCTGTCTGTCAGTGTACTTCTGTATATTAGTTATATCTATGAAGTTGTACTGGCTGTCTGTCTGTCTGTCTATCTGTGTACTTCTGTATATTAGTTATGTATATGATGTTGTACTGGCTGTCTGTCTGTCTATCTGTGTACTTCTGTATATTAGTTATGTATATGATGTTGTACAGGCTGTTAGTCTGTCTATCTGTGTACTTCTGTATATTAGTTATGTCTATGATGTTGAACTGGCTGTCTGTCTGTCTATCTGTATATTACTTATGTCTGTCTGTCTGTCTGTGTACTTCTATTTTTTTTCTGTATATTATTGATTGATTGAATATTTAGCGTCATTTTATGCCATCAAGGGCTAACAGACGATCAGTAAACCTAACCCCTGTTTCCTGGGATTAACCAGTACTCGAGCACACCCAATTTCCGCAAGTAACTGATAACTTTCCCACTTGAATCAGCGGTGAGAGACTAATGAAAATGAGACATAATGTCGTATATCAATCATCACGGATATTGTTGCCGAGCGGGGATTCGAACTCACGACCCCTGGGTTGATAGTCACACGCGTAACCGACTGAGCTAATCGGGACGGCTTCAGTATATTAGTTCTGTCTGTCTGTCTGTCTGTCTGTCTGTCTGTCTGTCTGTCTGTCTGTCTACTTCTGTATATTAGTTATATCTATGAAGTTGTACTGGCTGTCTGTCTGTCTATCTGTGTACTTCTGTATATTAGTTATGTATATGATGTTGTACTGGCTGTCTGTCTGTCTATATGTGTACTTCTGTATATTAGTTATGTATATGATGTTGTACAGGCTGTTAGTCTGTCTATCTGTGTACTTCTGTATATAAGTTATGTCTATGATGTTGTACTGGCTGTCTGTCTGTCTATCTGTGTACTTCTGTATATAAGTTATGTCTATTATGTTGTACTGTCTGTCTGTCTGTCTGTCTGTCTGTCTGTCTGTCTGTGTATTTCTGTATATTAGTTATGTCTATGATGTTGTACTGGTTGTCTATCTGTGTACTTCTGTATAATAGTTATGTCTATGATGTTGTACTGTCTGTCTGTCTGTCTGTCTGTCTATCTGTGTACTTCTGTATATTAGTTATGAATATGATGTTGTACTGGCTGTCTGTCTGTCTATATGTGTACTTCCACAGGTATATTAGTTATGTATATGATGTTGTACTGGCTGTCTGTCTATCTATCTGTATATTAGTTATGTATATGATGTTGTACTGGCTGTCTGTCTGTCTATCTCTATATTAGTTATGTCTATGATGTTGTTCTGGCTGCCTGTCTGTCTATCTGTCTGTATATTAGTTATGTCTATGATTTTGTACTGGCTGTATGTCTGTCTGTCTTTGTAATTCTGTATATTAGTTATGTATATGATGTTGTACTGGCTGTCTTTCTGTCTATCTGTGTACTTCTGTATATTAGTTATGTCTATGATGTTGTACTGGCTGTCTGTCTGTCTATCTGTGTACTTCTGTATATAAGTTATGCCTATGATGTTGTACTTGCTGTCTGTCTGTCTATCTGTATATAAGTTATGTCTATGATGTTGTACTGGCTCTCTGTCTGTCTGTCTGTGTACTTCTGTATATAAGTTATGTCTATGATTTTGTACAAACTGCCTGTCTGTCTATCTGTGTACTTCTGTATATTAGTTATGTCTATGATATCGTACTGTCTGTCTGTCTCTCTGCCTGCCTGCCTGCCTGCCTGCCTGCCTGCCTGCCTGCCTGCCTGCCTGTCTGTCTGTCTGTCTGTCTGTCTGTCTGTCTGTCTGTGTACTTCTGTATATTAGTTATGTCTATGATGTTGTACTGGCTGTCTGTCTGTCTGTCTATATGTGTACATCTGTATATTAGTTATGTCTATCATGTTGTACTGGCTGTCTGTTTGTCTGTCTGTGTACTTCTGTATATTAGTTATGTATATGATGCTGTACTGGCTGTCTGTCTGTCTATCTGTGTACTTCTGTATATTAGTTATATATATGATGTTGTACTGGCTGTCTGTCTGTCTATATGTCTGTATATAAGTTATGTCTATGATTTTGTACTGGCTGTCTGTCTGTCTATCTTTGTAATTCTATATATTAGTTATGTATATGATGTTGTACTGGCTGTCTTTCTGTTTATCTGTGTACTTCTGTATATTAGTTATGTCTATGATGTTGTACTGGCTGTCTGTCTGTCTATCTGTGTACTTCTGTATATAAGTTATGCCTATGATGTTGTACTTGCTGTCTGTCTGTCTGTCTATCTGTATATAAGTTATGTCTATGATGTTGTACTGGCTGTCTGTCTGTCTGTCTGTGTACTTCTGTATATAAGTTATGTCTATGATGTTGTACAAACTGCCTGTCTGTCTATCTGTGTACTTCTGTATATTAGATATGTCTATGATGTCGTACTGTCTGTCTGTCTGTCTGTCTGTCTGTCTGTCTGTGTACTTCTGTATATTAGTTATGTCTATGATGTTGTACTGGCTGTCTGTCTGTCTGTCTATATGTGTACATCTGTATATTAGTTATGTCTATCATGTTGTACTGGCTGTCTGTTTGTGTGTCTGTGTACTTTTGTATATTAGTTATGTATATGATGCTGTACTGGCTGTCTGTCTGTCTATCTGTGTACTTCTGTATATTAGTTATATATATGATGTTGTACTGACTGTCTGTCTGTCTATCTGTGTACGTCTGTATATTAGTTATGTCTATGATGTTGTACTGTCTGTCTATCTATTTGTGTACTTCTGTATATTAGGTCTGTCTGTCTGTCTGTCTGTCTGTCTGTCTGTCTGTCTGTCTGTCTGTTTGTCTGCCTGTCTGTGTACTTCTTAGTTTGTTTCTGTATATTAGTTATGTCTATGATGTTGTACTTGCTGTGGCATTTGGTTTCTACGTCTCCTATTAGTCATACATTTCTATATTTGTAGTTTTATAACCAATCCAAGAAACGACGTTGGTTTGTATGTGGCAGCTGATCCCCTGATTCCAGAGAGATTTTATTTTGAAATTCAGATCATAAACAAAGGACTTAACACTACAATCGGTTTGTTGATCTTATTTCTTTGTTAAGTGACTTGCTTTCATTAAGCAAATAATCTCTCTATATATATATATTTTTAGCTCTACCGGCCAAATGCCAGAAGGACTTATGCGATGGCGCGTTGCCCGTCGTCTGTCGTCCGTCGTCTGTCATCTGTTAGCAGCACTTTCTCTGAAAGCACTAGACCAATTAAACTGAAACTTCAAATGGATGTTTCTTTTGAATAGGAGACTATAAAGAAGATTTTATTTTTCGACCTGAAATTCAAGATGACTGCCATTACTAAAAGTAGTCAAAGACACATGTTCTCATGAACCGCCCAACATATTTTAAAAATAGTTACGTAATAATGGTAACCAATTATAGTTCTATTAGATATGTACAAATGGTGTCCTTGGGGTTAAAAATGACCACTCCCCAAGGGTTCAATTCATGCCATAATAAACATTAATTTAAAAATAGATAGAACCTGAGTTTACGTATATTTTCACAGAAGCATTGTTTGGTCAAGGAGGTTCAAATTTGTAAAAATGACTGGGTTGCACTGTCTTAAGGGGTCAGGAGGGGCCCTAAAGGGGTAAACATTGGGAAATACAAAAATCATTTTTTTTAAGAACTGGTCAGTCAAATTTGTGCTTAATTGGTTTAAATTATCCCTATGTGTAGAGGTTTGAATGGAGATAACAAATAAGCAGCTAATATTTATACTGACCCTTTTAGAGGACTAAAATTTTATATATGGGTACTATGGGAATATAGAAAATTCCTATTTTTCATCCATTTTGGCAAAATTATTATTCAATATGAGTTCTGAAGCATAATCTAGTCATAGAAAATCAGATTTGGTTCAATAAGAATAATTGACTTTCCATAAGGGGCTAGGGTGGGTCACAAAATAGTTAAAATAGAAACGCAAAAATCTTCTTCTCAACAACTGGTCAGTCAAATTTGTTCATGTTTGATATTGATTATCGATATTAGTAGGGGTTTAAAGTATGTACAAATCATGGGGGGTTTATTTATGATCAACCTGTAAGGGGATTTTGAGATATATATAGGAATACTATGGGAAAACGGAAAATTCTAATTTCTTCATCCATTTATGATATTTTTATTCAATTTCATTTTCTAGTCATAACGAATAAGACTTTGTTCAATAATAAGGATTGACTTTCTTAAAGGGGCCAGGTGGGATCCCAAAATGGTCTTATCAGTAACCGGTCAGCTGTGTTCATATTTGATATAATTTAACTTATGAGTAGGGGTTTAAAGATTGATAAAATCAGGGGCTAGTATTTATAGGAGCCCTGTTAGGGGCTTTTAGTTTTACATAGGAATACTATGGGAAAACGGTAAATTCTAATTTGTTCATCCATATGTGCAGTAGTGTTATTCAGTTTGAGATCTGAAGCATCAACTAGTCATAGCAAATAAGATTGAGTTCAATAATCAGGATTGGATTTCTATAAGGGGCCAGATGGGGTCACAAAAAGGTTAAAATTGAAAAAAATTCCTCTCAACAATCGGTCAGTCAAATTTGTTCATATTTGATAGATTATCCCTCTATATAGATATCAAGGCACTGGAATGTGTAAGGATCTTGTACGGGAACATATTTTATTTTACAGATGAATGGTATTGGAATTTAACGATTTTGCTTTTCATAGTACATTGTACTTAACGTTTCATTCAGTAAGGGTATGTCAGGGGTATTTATCTATAACGGGTTAAGACGATCCCCAAAGAGGGTTCTTATTGTGAAATTTCAAAAATACCTATGTCCACTATGAACCAGTAGAGCATCATCAGGTCCTCTTGTTCTGTGATGCTTGATTGATTGTTAAAGTAAGTTTGCATTTCTATTATCTCATATTGATTAAGGTTAAACATAGAGTTGTAACTATTTATTGTAACTACTAGTTTATTCATCTGCAGTCCCCATCTACTGAATAATAATACACGAATGATTCGAGAATGAATATGAGTCAAGACTGACTAAATTTTGGATAACGAGTAATTTATTTTAAGTTACCGGAAGTTAGTTTGATAAACTATTTATTATCTATATAGTTAATTCGTCATTATACTAATAATATGACAATATCTTTATTCTATTACTTTTAAACTCCAGATTACCGGTTATCGTTTTGAAAGAAATATATAAAAAACATATAATTCTAAAGAAGCCTTAACAAGTCGGTTTTCTGCAAAATGAAATATGTGTGTTTCAAGACGACAAAGTCCTCAAGTATGGTATATCTATATTGTAAATATTTATTTAGTAGTTCCTATATCACATCGTTCAGTCGTGTAAGGTAAACTATTTAAGGTATTGGCCTTGTTCCTTGCAACTATCCCATGGACTCCCAACCTGGATGGAGGTCATGCTCTGTTGGCTATCATGCTGATGACGGCCGGTAAGTTTATTATTTTTAGCTCATCTATATGTCTATCAGGGATAATACGGATACGTGTGCAACGAACGATGATTAAGCAGTGTAATATAAAATGAAAGCTGTTCATTTTTTCACATAAGTATAGTTATTATTCAACTAATATAATAAATATACATAAATAATTGTAATAAAAGAAAAAAAAGTTACAATAGTTGTTTACTTAACTGTTCTTATTATTTCTGGTTCTTTTGAAGCATCGAGCTAATTCACCTTTTCTCAAAAAAAAGGTTACCGTTTCAGCAGTACAAGAGGGAGGAAATGAGGGGTGTTGCATATTACATAACTTCATTTTTCTGTTTCTTGCTATAACAATATGTAATGTGATTGACATATACAAAAATGTATAAATCAATAAATACTATTGGAAAATACCCATCACGCATGCATATGGCTAAGTTTATCAATAAACTCTGAAAAAAGGTACAATAAAAATAACTTGAATATTTGTACAAAAAGCTGTTCAAATATAGCCATATATGTATGATACACATGTATTTTTATTTACAATACTTATGGTAGGTAAGATCATGTTGTATTATATTTCCTTTCTGAATATTATAACTGTCTTGCATACCACCTTGTCCACTTTCACCTTTGCTTAAATTTAAATACATTCAATACGATTTATACCATGAAACTAATATTGTTACTGTTAATATCATTATTAAAACACTGTCTGTCATATATGTGTGTATATAGCATGTAGCAGATCGGCCTAACACATTCAATGTCTCTGCTTAAAACACACCACAGAATAAAACACAAAGTGAATCACGCTCATATCTGGAACATGACATGTTTCTATTTTGTTATTCACATGATATTCTGTCTAAATTACCATTCAAACTTACATGTTGATGGTTAGTGTAAAACTAGTCTAACTTAACATATAGAAATATTACTTAAAGACTAGGGGCCCGTTTAACTAACCTTCGTAAGTCTAAATTTCGAAAGGAATACCATTTACAAGGCTAGCGAAAGTTCGTAGTTGATGTAGTTGAGTGAAACATTCAATGAATTTCCTGACTTTTTTTCATGAAAATAAACGCAATCTCATTAGCTAGAACATTTGATCAGAGAAGCGTTGATCTAGTGGTTACAGCATGCTTGCTCAAAGATCCATTTGTCCTCGGTTCGATGTGGGGTTTCGTGCAGAGATTTCAAACGCAATCCCATAGGGCCTTAGTCGTGCAAGGTAATGTGAAAGCAGGTAATCATACGTAGAGGAATTAAAGTAGTCGGCTCCGTGTTCTGGGTGAATGCATGTAAAATATATCACTGAATTTCAAAGTTAATTAGTGATTCAAATGCTCGTAAAGCTCCTTCGAGGCTTCCGATAAAAATCTGAAAGAAATGGAAAAACGAAAGAAAAAAGTGCAGATTTATACAAATAACCAAATCATAAAAGCTACATATACAATAAGGTGTAACAACGGGTAATACTTAGCAAAGACTGCAATGATTTTGTCAATGTATTTTGATGATTGGCAGAACGAAAAGCATTAGACAATTTGGTTATTCAACAAGATTACATTATATAATATTGGCATTGAAATAAAAAACAAACTTTTCCCCTTGTTCACTATTTACATAAATGCTATTAGAGATAGCTGCCTCATTATCTTTAATTTTGTAAAAGTAAGTTTAAGACCGAGGTCATAGATAATTTGCCGGGGCAAGGGTTGGCAATAGTTATTTCTTCCACAACAAACGTTCACATTTATCTGATAGAAAATCCCTTGAATAAACAGAACGCAACTAAGCAAACAGAATAGCAGAATCGATTGTGTTGAATATTTTGGTGTTAATACATCTCATTAAACCCCCGAACACCAGATTAAGGTCTCACTTAAGAATTACCTCCCTTGCATGACGTTAGCAAGATTATTGCGCCCAAGAAATTAGAGCTGTGTAAATCGGTTGCGCATTATTTTGGTTGAAAAAGCATCATGAGGTCTGCCTGATTTGGATGACAATGGGTACTGTTTGATTATTCTATAACAGTTTAAAGATAAGTAAGGATACACTGCAACACATGGGCAGAAGATAAAGGGTTGTCACTAAACCATCGATATTACGAAAAAAACAATCAACCCCATGTTTGTTTTTGCATATTTGGACCAACAGAGTACTATCTATGGAAGCAAGGCACTTGTGATTGGAACCATTGGTTACCAATTACCATTGGTAATGTGTTCAATCTTCCAGAAGTGCATGTCACTATATGTAGAACAGTGCAAAATAAGATAATCAATTTGTAAGGATTATTACTGTGATAAGATTCTGAAATTTTGTGATACATTTATAATGACATTCTGTGATGTTAATAGAAAATAACAGATCAGTAATGATTTTAAATAAATGATCATTTTAATGGGATTAAATGTTTTCCATCAATTTTGTAATTACGTATTATATATGTGTATACTTATACTGTATGACATGCATACTGAATAAAACCAACTATGCTGTGAAAGACTATATTTGGTAAGATAGTCCCTTAAACGCAAATCTAATTTGAAACAAAAGATTTTTCAATTATTTTATTATTTTGATCTGGTGTTGGAGTATTGGAAAGATGTTCCGAAAGTCACTTGATTTACTCGTGTCTTAGGTAAAGTGGTACATTTTAACTAATTTATGATCTACTAAAATGAGTGTTTTGTAGTTTGTTTGTGTCGTGCGGTTCCGGTCGCACATTTGGTCCTAGTTGCAGTACACTTGACCGTATGGGTTGTGGTATCAAATTTCAAGGGAATGGAGGTTTGTCTCAACCAGACGACGTTGCCCAGGTGTATTTTACTCGTAATGGAAAAGAGGTCAGTGTGCTTCGGATTGAGATCAGTATCAGCAGTTATTCTTGATTTTCTTACACATCTATACATATATATACATATATATGTATTTTTTTCACATATTTTACAGTCACCTAGTGTAAAATCACTGACGATTCATCACCACCGTTTAACTCGACTCTTGTACGAACAATGCCTAGCTAATCTGTGATTCACGGAAAAAATAACGTTATATGGACATGAAGTTCCTTGTAGAGATGAACTTAAAAATAAATGATAATTGTACTATTTTATCAACTTGATAAAAGAAAAAAAAACTCTTGTGTAAGATCCTCTACATATATTTGATATATGATTTAGTTCAAAATAAACATCCGTTGTTGGTATGTTTGATTTGAGTTATAAAACTGTTTACCAGATATACCTCCATTAAAAAGGTATACGTACACATTTTCTACACAAATCCTTACGGATATAATTGTAATGGTCATTGACATATATTTATAAGTATATTTAATATTTATTTATGTTATAATCCACTTTAACGTAACGGATTACAATTAACATATATTTTTTTGTTACAAATATTGAGATATTTTACCAGCAGTGTACGACTTGTTTGTTTCCGCTATTTATGAAGGTTGGTACCGTGACGGTTCCGTATCCACCAGGGGGGTTGTTCCCGGCAGTGGGGCTTCACTCGACAGGAGAGATGGTACGGTTAAATCTTGCAGGCGTTATCGACCAGGTAATTATAGAATTAATAAACAATATTTTCTTCTTTTTTTTCAATAAGCGTTTTAAGAAGTTTACTTTATGTGTTCGTTTATAGTCACATGACACTTAGAGCCAGATCACTTCTATTTATAGATAAGAGACAGAAGTTGCAGTTTTAGTATATAATGGATGAACACAAATCTGCAATTGTTTTTTTAATTCTTTTTTCAACCGATATCAGATATCTTTTAATTAGGATAAAATATTAATAAAACAAGTAAATGTTATTCAACCAGCAGTAGTAACTGGCAGAGTATGTGCTTTAATCCTCTCTGACATGCTAAGCGCATGTTACAACCAGCAGGAGTAACTGGCAGAGTATGTGCTTTAATCCTCTCTGACAAGCTAAGCGCATGTTACAACCAGCAGGAGTAACTGGCAGAGTATGTGCTTTAATCCTCTCTGACAAGCTAAGCGCATGTTACAACCAGCAGGAGTAACTGGCAGAGTATGTGCTTTAATCCTCTCTGACAAGCTAAGCTCATGTTACAACCAGCAGGAGTAACTGGCAGAGTATGTGTTTTAATCCTCTCTGACAAGTTAAGCGCATTTTACAACCAGCAGGAGTAACTGGCAGAGTATGTGCTTTAATCCTCTCTGACATGCTAAGCGCATTTTACAACCAGCAGGAGTAACTGGCAGAGTATGTGCTTTAATCCTCTCTGACATGCTAAGCGCATTTTACAACCAGCTGGAGTAGCTGGCAGAATATGTGTTTTAATCCTCTCTGACATGCTAAGCGCATGTTACCACCAGCAGGAATAACTGGCAGAGTATGTGCTTTAATCCTCTCTGACAAGCTAAGCTCATGTTACAACCAGCAGGAGTAACTGGCAGAGTATGTGCTTTAATCCTCTCTAACAAACTAAGCTCATGTTACAACCAGCAGGAGTAACTGGCAGAGTATGTGCTTTAATCCTCTCTGACATACTAAGCGCATGTTACAACCAGCAGGAATAACTGGCAGAATATGTGCTTTAATCCTCTCTGACATACTAAGCTCATGTTACAACCAGCAGGAATAACTGGCAGAGTATGTGCTTTAATCATCTCGGACATGCTAAGCGCATGTTACAACCTTTGTTAACTCATTACACGTTATATGTGTTATTCAGCTATATTGATGGCAAGAAACTTTTAATAAATTAATCTGAGATGAATCAACGTTCTTCTCCAGGTTCTTTTGCAAACTTTTAACTTTTAAATGCTTTTGACCGAGCTAGACAGGATTCAGTAACAGTTAAGTGATCTAGTAACGACAATTTCCTACATTAAACAGACATTGTTTTAAATGAGTAACCTCTCAATAGTAAAGCTTACCTTATCACAACCGTCTGTTTTAAGATTATTATACAAGGTGCAGTGTTTGGTTGGCAATGTTTAGATTGTTCGGACGTGCAGCAATATGGTACAGTAATTTAAAATGGACGTTCGTAAAGAATTTAACGATCATTCATGCTGCTGCTGCTGTAGATTATTTCTATTACCGAGTATACATTTTCACAACAACAATTAATTCAGTGCGACGATCGCACCTCGCCAAAGGTTTCACAATTATAGAAATGTTCACACCGTATTTAATACATGATTCAGAATGTAAGCAACATGGATATGCCAGACGAAGGATACACGAATGTTGCACCCAGTGATGTACGCAACCAAGCCAAGTACGAAATGATACAAGTCAGAGGGGATAATCTCAGGTTTGTGTTGTAAACACGGAGAAAACTATATTAATACTACATGTATAAACTATGAAGCACTAATTAAATGCGTGTGCATTTTTAACATCCAGTGAATCCAATACATTCCAAAACATATCGAACATTAAACGTATTCAAGTGTTGATACCGTACAGGAGTATCCCTCTACCATGAAATGTTTTCCTAAGTGACATAGAAATCATAGCCTTTACCGTGTACTGGTTTCCCAAGTAACATATAAAAAAACTAGCGCCCTGCTATGTACGTGTTTCTCAAGTAACATAGAATCCATAGCCTCCTAGTATGTGCTGGCTTCCCAAGTAACAACGAAAACATATCCTTTTACATGTACCATGTACTGGTTTCCAAAGTAACATAGCAAACACAGCCATTAACCCTGTACTGGTTTTCTACGTAACAGAAAACATAGACCTCTACCGTGTACTGGTTTCCCAAGTAACATAGAAAACTAAGCCCTCTATCACGTACTGGGTTCCAAAGCATCATAGAAAACACAGCCTCTACCATGAACTGGTTTCCCAAGAAACAGAAAACACAACCCTCTACCATGTATTAGTTTCCCAAATAGCATGGAAAACACTGCCTTCCACCATGTACTTGTTTCCGAAGTAACATAGAAAGCACAGCCCTCTTCCATGTAATGGTTTTTACAAGCAACAGAAAACACAGCCCTCTACCATGTAACGGTTTTTACAAGCAACAGAAAACACAGCTCTCTACCATGTAATGGTTTCTACAAGCAACAGAAAACACAGCTCTCTACCATGTAATGGTTTCCCAAGCAATTAAAAAGCACAGCCCTCTGCCATGTAATGGATTTTTACAAGCAACATAGAAAACACAAACCTCAACCATGTACTGGTTTCCCAAGTAACATGGAAAACACAGTCCTCTACCGTGTACTGGTTTTCTAAGTAACATGGAAAACATTGACCTCTACCTTGCCCTGGGTTCCCAAGTAAAAAAGAAAACAAAGCCCTCTACCATGCACTGGTTTCCGAAGTAACATAGAAAACACAGACCTCTATCATGTTATAATTTTAACATAGACCTTTACCATGTTTTAGTTTCCCTAATATCATGAAAATCACAGCTGTCTACCGTGTATATTGTTAGATGGCTGTAACTGCATATCTATATCTAATATTCATAATCTATTTCATATATCGATCTCTTATACTTTTAAGATTCATTACCAGTGTTAGGAATGACGTTGGTTTGTATATGGCAGCCAAAGCCCTAACACCAGTGCGATTTTACTTTGAAATACAAATCATAAATACAGGACTCAATGGATGCATTGGTGACTATTTTTTCTTACTTCTGTGTGGCCATACGCTTTTGTGTTTGATGGTTACAGTCATATTCTTTGTGAAATCTAAGCAGGATATAATTTGAATGACTGATGAGCGGGTTTTGCAAGATCTTAATTTTTAAATGTTTCATTTTGTTTTCAAAAGAGCTATACAGATAATGTTTAGGTGCACTTATGTTATATCTATTTTTGTAAGTATGTGGCCCTATGGTCCCAAACCAATCAACACATCATTTTGACTTGTGGCATACCGGTATATTTCAGTCGATACATTGCAATATAAAATGATTTCACAATGTGGTTTTTGACAGTATGAACCGGTTGGTATTATAAAAGAGGAAATTGATATTCTACAGTACTCGTATTATTTACTTAAATCTAAGATGCACCAATTGTTTACTTATTGAGTTAGTGTGGTGTTAAAAAGTATTTGTTAAATGTCATTAATTGATTTGAAATTCTCCGTTTAATTTTAAAGAAATTTAAAGATAATGATCAAAAAAAATTTCCGTTTGATATAACAAAAATAAAAGTAAACTTATGTAATAGACATATTTAATATGAGCATTTAAGCAGAATGTGATAGATGTGATAGTGTTTTGAATTGTTTGTTTTATGAACGCTTAACTGTTACATATGAAACACATTCCTTAAACATTTCCTCCTATAACCAAACTCAGTAAAACCAAGTCTGCGTTTTTGTTTGCATCGTTGTTTTCTGTGTTTTTGAATGTTTTATCAGGTATAATATTGTATATATATTGTTTCGATAGCTATTGGTCTTGTTCCCCGCCAATATCCAATGGATTGTCAGCCTGGTTGGCAGGCGTACTCTGTCGGTTACCATGCTGATGACGGAAGGTTTAGTATATTATCTTTTGGTCGGAAACATTTTTTTTTGCATTTACATGTAACGGCGTTTCTTTTATATTATGCCGGGCCCGATTAGCTCAGTCTGTTACGCGTCTGACTATCAATCCAGGGGTCGTGAGTTCGAATCCCCCGACCGGCAACAGTCTCCGTGATGATTGATATACGACATTGTGTATCATTATCATTAGTCTCTCACCACTGATTCAAGTGGGAAAGTTATTAGTTACTTGCGGAGATGGGGTGTGCTCGAGTACTGGTTAATCCCAGGAAACAGTGGTTAGGTTAACTGATCGTCTGTTACCATGGCATAAAAATTACGCTTAATATTCAATCAATCAATCAATCTTTTATATTATTAAAAGCCACTAGTCTTGGCTTATAATTATGCTATGATTAGTAGTAGCCACAAGCAGTGCAGCAGCATTTGATTTGACCTCTGCAAATATTTTGGGTTACATACTGTTTAGTTTTTGTGTTAAGATTTTTTTAATATCTTTGCCAACGAATCACCAGATTCTGTTCATAGATTATTAATAGGTAGAACTACTCAAATCCATGCAGTTTATTTTGGATAACATTCACCTTCACGTAGATAATTATCTACTGATAATTAATAAACATTGACACGTCCATTATACTTACGTTGCTTATGTGCAGCAGTCTTTTTCATTAAATTTAATAGACAAACTTCAGAATATGGCAGTGTACATCTTTATTGGTATTATTTGTCTAGACTTGTCCGTGTATACTCACAGCCTTATGTTATGATAAAGCGATATACGCGAGACATTTTATTCCGCACTATTTCATTGTTCTAACGAAAGTGTGTGTTGTATAATGTTATATAATTGTAGGTTGTTTGTTGCCAATGGTTCTGGTACCCCATTCGGGGAGAGATGCAGCATTTTAGATCACATGGGCTGTGGAATAATTTTTAATGAGAACCAGCACATGCAATCGGTACAAGTGTTTTTTACTCGTAATGGACAAGAGGTAAATATGACAACGTCAGTATGATAAATAAATATGTATCACTGACAAGTAATATTTAGATCAAATTCATCCAGAATTATTTCCGGCATAAGGGACCCTTGGAATAATAGATCGCAGCCGAAGGAAGAAACAAGCAGACTCAGTTTTTTTTTATTCTGTTCATAAAACATGCAACACTCCTTTAAATGAACAACACTTAATAAACTCTGTGATTCCAAGAATTCAGAACAATATCGACACTGAGCCAACGTGCGAGGTGAATATTTACAGCCACAGGACAGCACGTACAAGTAAGGCTGATGCTGTTACATTCACGTGTGATTAGAGTAGTGATTAAAAACACTGTGGTCGTATTCACCAACCATTATTGATAATATTCTTAGATTTGAGCTTGAAATTCTAAATTTCAACCTTAGATATCTAGTTTACCATGACATATAGAATAATTGTGAGAGCTTATTTGACTATACATTAGGTGTCCCTACCTGCTTGCTAACTTTGGTCTCAAAATGGTATCTAAGTGTGTTTTTCAAAATTCATTCTAGGGAATGGGTTGTGAATACCACCCCAGCATGCATTCAGATTGTATACCACCCCAGCATGCATTCAGATTGTATACCACCCCAGCATGCATTCAGATTGTATACCACCCCAGCATGCATTCAGATTGTAAAGATTACAATACAGTAAACTGATTTAGAAATTGAATCTGTCGATGCTTCTGCATGGATGTTTGCAATTAAAACAACTAAATAAAATAGTGACAATTAAGTGTCGTTTAAGTAGTGTCAATTAAATAGTGTCATTTAAATAGGATCGTTTAAGTAGTGTCGTATAAATAGTGCACTGTTAAATACAATTTCAACAATTTGTTTGAGTTTCCTTTTTAGCTCGCCGGGACGAATGTCCAGGAGAGCTATTGCCATGACCCCGGCGTCGTCGTCGGCGTCGTCATCGGCGTCGTCTGTAGACAGATAGGTTAAACCTCTGCGTTAAGTTGCGTTTAAGTTTTGGTGTTTGTCTCCAATCTCAATCTTTGCATGGGTGTTGAGTTTTATCCCATAGGCGAGCTTTGTTGTCTTCTGACAACTCTTGTTTAAGACTGTTTATAGGATGAACTCGTTCCAAAATATTATATAATAATCTAATGTAACTTGATCGCGAAGTTAGCTTATAGTATTCGCTTTTTAATCCATTTCCTGGATATAACCAGTACTGAGAGGTCGAGTCTGGGATCGAATTCGCGACCTCTGACCTGAGCGTCCAACACTTTATTCGCTGCACTACCGTCCTGCTATATAGTAGGACGGTGCAAACAAATTAGTCATATTTATTCATATTAATTAATATTGAGCATATTTGTGTTTGTATAGTTTCTTTCCTTTTTCAAACAGTATTCTATTTATGTAATAATGGGAAGCGAATATGTTAGGTAGTTAACCAGTAATTTACAAACCTTATTCTACAAGTAACTGACTACTTCCCCATATATTCAGAGGTGGGAGACCCATGATCGTAGTCCAAAGTTCATAACTAATCAACAAAGACGCTGTGGGCGGGCAGGGAATCGAACTCACGACCCCTAGATTTACAGTCAGACGCGTTATTGACTGAACTAGCCAGTCCGGCTCTATAAAACTGCATATCCATCTATATAACCTTGTTATTTGTGGCGCCATGTTATTTCTATAATATTAGTATTAGCATAATATTAATACAGGCGTAACATGTACATGTTTACTCTTTTATTTAATGATTATTTTTTAATGATAAAAAAAGAAATTATATTTTTTTTATTCGTTCAGGTTGGTAGGGTGACAATACCGTATCCTCCCGGTGGTTTATTTCCAGCGGTTGGGTTACACTCACGAGGTGAAGAAGTGCGATTGAATCTCACAGGATTCAACACGCAGGTAAATGTATGTATGCGATATATAGTATAGTCAGTGTGGCCCAACCTTAACTTTGCTACATAATATGTTTAAGAGTTTGTTTACCCTCGCGCTTTGAACTAGTCATTTTGGTGAGCAGGGTAATGGTGATTTTTGTAAATATTTCTGATTGACAAATGAGTGATACATGATGGATTGACAAATGATTGATGCATGATGGATTGACAAATGATTGATGCATGATGTTTAATGATTGTTTTCATACCAAGTAGTTCACAAATTGACACACTTTTTTAACTATGGAGTCGGTGCTTACTTAATACTATTATTACAAACTGTTGTTGTTTATGGTACTATATATAACATTACTAAATAAGTTGACTAATTAAATAAATTGCTTAATTTACCATATGCAGCCGTATTATAAGCCAGTTACTTATTACAAATGTTGGCCTATTCTTATCCCGCCCCTCAGGTATGAGACACTAAATATGCTATGCCACTATGTATACTTAGATTCAGATGCTATGTCACTATGTATACTTAGATCAGATGCTACAGATGCTATACCACTATGTATACTTAGATGCAGATGCTATACCACTATGTATACTTAGATCAGATGCTACATATGCTATACCACTATGTATACTTAGATTCAGATGCTATACCACTATGTATACTTAGATTCAGATGCTATGCCACTGTGTATACTTAGATTCAACGCATTTAAGCAACGTCAATGATAAAAGATTAAATCAAATACACCAAGTATGACGAATATTGTATGTTTAAGAGAAACTGTTTTAAATACAATGTTTTATATTCAAACAATACTATCTCAAACATGATGTGTGTATACGTCATATTTTGGAAAGTAAAATACATTTTGATAATTAAGCATGATTGATACATAAAGAATTGAACACAAAATGCATTTGCTGGAATAAAAATCAAATTCTCTATCAATATATACGTATATAATCATACGTCGTATCTAAAAATATGTGTTAATATCGTTTTCATTAATATGGTGGATATAAAACTTGTTTTCAATTTGATTTAATTAGTTTTAAACAATTGATTGGTATACATATTCCAACATCTGTTTTTTATGTCTGTATCAGAACATTAACTTTGATCTTTACAAGTAATTACACATATCTTGTGTGTTCAGAAAATGAAGTTTTTTATATTTATGCTTATTTTCAGTTACTCTATATCAACAATAAATTAGCATCTTATATTAGCAAATACAATATTTTCTCTGTAGGTAAAAGTCAGTTATTGAAACAGTAACATAATATCTACTTAGTAACTGCATGATTACTGGATTACCACAGTAGAAACAGGACTAGTATTGTAAGTATTTTGCTATATTATCTACTTCATATATAAGCAATCTCTTTTTCAGTTTCCCAGGAAAGAGTTGTATCACACTCAGGAGCAAAGTCTGGAACTTCAAGGTATAATCAATGTTTAATTTAAGTAGGTTTTATTTATATATTCAGACAGTGTTATCTGTTCACATCATACATGTACATGTATCTGATGTGATGCATACCTCTCGCCTTTGACATTGTTTTGCTTTTGTACCCGTCAGCCTTTGCTTAGAGCTGTCAATTCAGTTCTTAACCACTTGTTAAGTCGTATTTAGCATATGTCACTTCTGAGCATATTTATCTGTTTTGATATAACTGTATTCTGTTGGTTTTAGTCTGGATATAATGATTAAGCTTAACCTCGATGACAACACTCTCATTTTTGTTCCTTTGTCCAATATATCTAATTTGTACGTGTCTATACCAGTTATAAAGGCCCACTAGTGCTCAAATGTGTGCTTATGAATGCGTTTTTACTTTCAATAAATCAGTATTAAGTAATTATTAAAAGGATATTAGAACTTGTTAGATTCGGTTCAAGATCGAAATTTATTTCATCAAGTGACTAATGAAAGTAGAATGATTTAGTAACACTACTACTTGATAAAATGAAATTTCGATCTTGCACCGAAATTAACAGATTATGCCTTTTTATCAACAGCTTTAATTGTTTCTGCGAAAGATAACCCCGTTATTGCCTCATTTATTTATTTCACTATTCAGTAGAAGTATAAGTTTGAAAAATTACAGTTTAAAAACAGTGAAATGTCGAATTATATTCCAATGTGAAATCTCCGTAATTCACTAAAAACATAAGATCAACCATAATTTGTAAGTAGTTACATAGACAAATGTAGTTGAATGTCTTTATTGACAGTATTTGCAATTTTGTTGTATTCATATCCGTGATGTTATTTCAATGAAATACTCCGCCACGGCTATGTGTGGTTTCCTTGAGTAAGAAACATTTTCGCGTATGCTTAGTACTGGATCTACACAGGAAGAAATTTGATTTTCGAGTTTGATTTGTCTCGCAATTGAAGTACTTTTTTCCTATTTCATATCCCAAATCATTGAAGGAGGAGAACGAAAAACTCCGTGATATGCATATCTGCAAAGTTTGTATGGAACGAACTGTGGACACAACGTTCACCTCCTGTGGTCATCTTGTATGCTGTGAGCAGTGTACATCGCAACTGAAGAAATGCCCTATATGCAGGGTCAACATCACTGGGACAATAAGAACATTTTTGTCTTAAATAACATGTTATGGATCAAAATGAGAAATAATCAATATGTTATTGTTTATCTTGCATTCTTATTATCACTCTCTGTGTATCCGATAGTTACGTAGTGAATGTAGTGTAATTATTCATAAAATAAGTGGCTACTATAACTTTTATAAAATAATTATGTTATTCATGGGATTTTGTTGTATCATCGTATATATGTTTTGGATACCAACGCATCTTTTCACTTAATTAAAATAAAAATGCATTACTTATATAGAACAAGATTCCGAGGCAATCCGGATAATAGCTTGAGTCGGGTTCACCAAGCTTCGTAAGTCTTAAATAATCCGCACGACAAAACCATGGAACCTGTAGCCGTCTAAAAGACAGCAATTGCAGATTTGCAAAGGATTATTATTGCCAAAGCTTTCGAAATTCTGAAACACACACTGAAATTCATGGCATGTTTTCGTTACTTCAAATTTAACACTAAGAATTTCGTAAAGTTACAGTCACCTGTATCCAATTTGTTGAAATAAGCACTGATTTATGTATATATTTGATATAAAGATAAAACATGTATCCTTAAAAAACAGTATTAGAAAAAAAGAGTATTATTAATAGGTATGTTTTTATAGAGAATTGGAATATCTAAAAACGTGTTATAGCTTCATCAAACAGTTCCCAGTGTCATCCAAACTTGGCAGAAATCATGATAATGTTCCAATATTCCTAAATGCACAAAGAAATATGACATGTTATGTATTTTAAAAAAAAAAATGCCCAACTGCATTACACAGCTCTAATTTCTTTGGCGTAAGAATCTTATTACTGTCATGTAAGGGAGGTAATTCTTAGGTTAAACCACCATATGTTTTCTATAATAATTGTTAGTGTTTATATTCAAATAGGATATCTCAATGTTTCAATGTACAATTATATTAGTAACAGCATTTTCATATTTTGTTTATTTATTTCCAAATATCCATGATGGTATTGATGAAAGGAGCTGAAAACAATAAAACTGTATATGATTGTGTTACCGGTTTTCGATCACTTAATAATCGCTGCTAAAATATTTCAATGCAAAACGGATTTTGACACAAAATGCTTGTATACAACGTTAAAATAACTATCAAATAATTATTTTCTACCAAAACAATTACAAATACATGCCCATTGACTTCACCATTCACATTAGATCATGGTGACCCAGTATACGTTCAATAAAATGGCGGCACCTGATATCGAGCACATGATAGGATGATGTAATGTGTCAAACTAAAATGACACATGGCTTCAAAAGCACAAATAAATGAAAGCAGAGAAAACTGCATAACCTTTAACATGAATAAATATTTCTCAATACATTTTTTCAGGTATGTACCATAAAATGACTTTCTCACTTCTATCGGAAGCATTATTTTTTATATTTTTCTTTGCATTCAATGACCACGTGGATACTGTTTGTAAATATTGCCAATAGTGTAGGAAGTTGAAATACGCGTGCGCGATATTCGTAATTCTGGGAAGTGATCGATTTCAGGTGACTCTCGAAAACAGGTTACGGCACCATACTTATATGCATAAATATATTGATAAAAATTACTTTTCAATTTGACCTGAAAGCATATGTGAATAGTTAAAAAACCGCAGTACTACTATCGTATTGTTCAAAACATTGGTATTTACTATTGATATGTACTAATGCATGTGCCTAATGTATTTGAATATTTTTTATTATGTCATTTAAGGTGAAACGCTTTGTAATACTTAGAAATAAATATGTAATGTGTATGTCTTAGTATCTATCACAAATGTATGGGGTTTCTTAAACATTTTTGTGTTATCCTGTAGATTGAAAATTGAAGATTGAAATTGTTCACGTTACTACCACTACTGTTGCCTTATTTTATTTAAATTGTTCTGATCGCAATCTTATTTTTTCGTACAATGCTCGTCCTAATTGAAATCAAACATTTCGGGTTCTTAAGAAACATAAACATATGTAACAGATGTTAACGCAGATAGGTTACAACCTATGCTATCCACCAGAGTGCCGTGGTATGCAAATCATGTTAATTATTTCATTAGTCCGATTATCATTAATGTCAATCGTTACTAGTGAACTGTATTGTATCGTCCTTGATACAGAGGAAACATCATTGTATGACATCATATGACGTGGACTCGGTCAATACGAGCCGAACTCAGAAAAAAACAAGGCCAATATGAACTGGAACTGGGCCAATACGACTGCTTTCGGTTGTTTGAATCCAAGCTCGTTCATTAAATCAACACTTGATAATACTCTTGAAACAAAGAAGGAACTGTTAACTTGCAGGTTGATACCATTGACGATATCAGGCACTGTCAACTTGCAGGTTGATACTATTGACGATATCAGGCACTGTTAACTTGCAGGTTGATACCATTGACGATATCAGGCACTGTAACTTGCAGGTTGATACTATTGACGATATCAGGCACTGTTAACTTGCAGGTTGATACTATTGACGATATCAGGCACTGTTAACTTGCAGGTTGATACTATTGACGATATCAGGCACTGTGACTTGCAGGTTGATACTATTGACGATATCAGGCACTGTTAACTTGCAGGTTGATACTATTGATGATATCAGGCACTGTAACTTGCAGGTTGATACTATTGACGATATCAGGCACTGTAACTTGCAGGTTGATACTTTTGACGATATCAGGCACTGTTAACTTGCAGGTTGATACTATTGACGATATCAGTCACTGTAACTTGCAGGTTGGTGCTATTGGCGATATAAGGCACTATAAACTTGCATGTTTATACTATTGGCGATATCGATACATATTGTAAATGCAAAAATGAACACGAAGCTGTTCCAGAATATGCTGCTTTACACGAAAAGTACGAAAAAAGGTTTTCCTAGCCTCATTTACTTCATTAGCTTATACGTATGAATAAAAAAATAAAGGCCTTGTTATTAGAAGTACATTTAGGTAATTAATAAAATTGTCATCAATTGAGTGATTTGATATTAGCCTCGTTATTGGCCGCCCTCGGATAGTCATATTATTATGTGTTGATGTGTTGACATGTGTGCTTAAAGGATAATTAGAAATCACACTAGACATCTCATGACAAAAAGATTAACTGCGTCATGAGATTGCGTATTGGGTATCGCCTGATCATGAGAACAGCAGATTTTTTAAACATACTCCCAAGTATATCAAATGATATATTGATTTGTAATACTTTTTTTTCCTTGAATTGGGTCTAACGCTCTTTCCAACACGTTTCATGTTATATATGGCATATTCAGTTTTATTGGTGGAGGAATACCTCAGAATTAATCTGAGTAGAACCACCGTCATTCCCCAAGTAACTGGCAAATATTATCACATAAAGTTTTTGGAGCGAATCTTTTCGATTTTGGAATCGAACCTATGACCTTAGCGCTGAGATGTTAGTGATATTGAGCCGATGACTGAGATCACTGGACACCTTTACAAAAGTTTAACATTGTGACTAAAGCAGACAGAACAGGCTGTAAACGAAGTATGAGTTTGACAAAAAACAAACGCATGACAATTACCAAGAATTTAGGTATTAACATTAAATTGAAATACATTTGATAGCAAATGATAATAATATCTTTTTTTATAGAAGGTTACACATTATGACATGATAATATTCAATCAAGGCGCATGTACACATCATGTTTCTAATGGGACCATTTACAACAATACAATATAATATTAACAAATTAAAATGTATAAATATAACTATATTTATGACAAACACTCGATTAAGTAATGCATGCATCTTAGCATTTATACATATGTACATTCATACTATTTTATTCAAACAACAACAACACATATCATTTATTCAGTGATTGGGGAAAGTAAGGAATGATATAGAAAAGGAAAAGCAACTGATTGAGTTTTTGTGATCGCTTGCGTACTAGCGCAAGATTTCGCTATATCTCGTTTTCAATTATCTTAACTTCCATTCATCTCAGGAACACAAATAAACATTCTTACATTGTCATCAAACAATACCATTCCCATCAATTTGTGTTAAATATTGTTGAAGTACTTGTGATTACAAAGTTTGTATATTACAGCTAAAATAACGACAAATTACGATAATTGTTCCTTCAGACCTCAATATTTTTAATTTAAGATAATTTTGCGTGATCGAAACATGTGTCAACTTACAGTTGATGTACAAGAAATCAGTTGCCTGTGAATTACGAATGATTAATTTGCAAATTACGAAACCGTCGTTTGCTATTTCATCAACATTTAGTCAGATGATACAAGTTTTCTATCCTCCTCTACAAGTCCTTGGTGGAAAGTAATTTGTATATTGACATTTAAATGACTCAACATTTGAAAGATGTCTTCTAGATACTGGTATAGTATTCCATAGTATTAGTACTAAAGTTATTATTCAAATAATTGGTGCAAGCCTTTTGAGAAAGGAGATATTTTCTATCAATAGATCGTAAGTTATATGATGTATTATTTGAAAATGTACAAAGGTTTTATATATATGGTGGTGCTATTATTAATACCTTTAAATACTAATACAGCAGTGTAAAAATAACATATTTTGGAAAATGGAAGCCATTGTAATTCATAAAACATTTCTGGATAATTTGTTTTTAATGGTTTATTTAGTATTATTCTCGCTTCTCTTTCCTCAATTTTATAGAGTGTATTTTTCATATGTTTGCGTTTTCACCTAACAATACAGCAATAATCAAATGTAGACATTATGTAAAACGATACTTTCATTTTACATGTCAAATATTGTGATATTCCTTTAAGAAGGGTAATAATTTAGTAACCTGAGATTTCCATAATTTAGGATACTGATTAACCTGGCTCAGAAAAAAACATGTTTATTAATCGTATATATATATACATGTATAAGGCTGAATTAAGTGACGGGGGAGATTGCGTACGGGGCGTCAGTTTAGGGTTTGGTCGCACGGATGCATATATCCAAAACCTACAGTACTTACATTAATTACGTGTTCACCGAACCATAATCCCAAGTATCCAGCTTATTGAAAGGTTATTCGTAACCCACACGTACGCACTTTTTTCACATGTTTCCTTTCTTTCAGGATATTCCCTACATGAAAATATTTTGATGAAAAGATTATGAAAAGATTATGAAACGCAACACAAGAAGATATATTAAAAAATAACACAGAAAGATATATTAAAACACAACACAAGAAGATATATTAAAACACAACCATGAAGATATATTAAAACGCAACCCAGGAAGATATACTAAAACAACAAAGGGAGATATATTGAAAGGCAACACAGGAAGATATATTAAAACAAAACACCGTAAGACATATTAAAACATAACACTGTAAGATATATTAAAACGCAACACAATATATATTAAAACACAACACAAGAAGATACATTAAAACAAAACACAGGAAGGCATATTAAAACATAACACAGGAAGGTATATTAAAACGCAAAACAAGAAGATATATTAAAACATAAAAGAGGAAGATATATTAAAACACAATACAGATAGATATACTAAAACAACACATGGAGATATATTGAAACGCAAGACAGGAATATATACTAAAACAATACATGGAGACATATTAAAACGCAACACAAGAAAATATATTAAAACATAACACAAGAAGATATATATAAACGCAACACAAGAAGATATATTAAAACACAACACGAGAAGATACATTAAAACATAACACAGGAAGACATATTAAAACATAACACAGGAAGATATATTAAAACGCAACACAAGAAGATAATTATATTAAAACACAACACAGGAAGATATATTAAAACACAACACTGAAAGATATATTAAAACACAGGAAGATATATTAAAACACAACACAGGACGAATTATTAAAACACAACACAGGAAGATATATTAAAACGCAACACAGATAGATATATTAAAACACAACACGAGAAGGGTATATTAAAACGAACACAAGCAGATATGTTTAAACACAACAAAGGAAGATATATTAAAACACAACAGGAACACATATTAAAACATAACACAAGGAAGATATATTAAAACGCAACACAAGAAGATACATTAAAACATAATACAGGAAGACATATTAAAACATAACACATGAAGATATATCAAAACGCAACACAAGAAGATAATTATATTAAACACAACACAAGAAGATACATTAAACAGAACACAGGAAGACATATTAAAACATAACACAGGAAGATATATTAAAACGCAACACAAGAAGATATATTAAAACACAACACAGGGAGATATATTAAAATACAATACAGGAAAATATACTAAAACAACAAAGGGAGATATATTGAAACGCAACAAAGGAAGATATATTAAAACGCAACACAGATAGATATATTAAAACACAACACGGGAAGGGTATATTAAAACGAACACAAGCAGATATGTTTAAACATAACAAAGGAAGTTATATTAAAACACACCAGGAAGACATATTAAAATATAACACTGGAAGATATATTAAAACGCAACACAAGAAGATATATTAAAACACAACACAAGAAGATACATTAAAACATAACACAGGAAGACATATTAAAACATAACACATGAAGATATATTAAAACATAACACATTAAGATATATTAAAACGCAACACAAGAAGATAATTATATTAAAGCACAACACAAGAAGATACATTAAACATAACACAGGAAGACATATTAAAACATAACACAGGAAGATATATTAAAACGCAACACAACAAGATATATTAAAACACAACACAGGAAGATATATTAAAATACAAAACAGGAAAATATACTAAAACAACACAGGGAGATATATTGAAACGCAACACAGGAAAATATAATAAAACAGCACAGGAAGACATATTAAAACACAACACAAGAAGACATTTTAAAACGCAACACAGGAAGATATATTAAAATACAACACAGGAAGATATATTAAAACACAACACCAGAAAAGATATTAAAACACAACACATGGAGATATATTAAAACGCAACACTGGAAGATATATTAAAACAAACACAGGACAATATATTAAAACACAACGCAGGAAGACATATTTAAACATAACACAAGAAGATTTATTAAAACACAACACAAGAAGATATATTAAAACGCAACACAGGAATATATATTAAAACACAGCACAGGACGATATATTAAAACTCAACACAGGGAGATATATTAAAACGCAATACAGATAGATATATTAAAACACAACACAGGAAGATATATTAAAACGCAACACAAGCAGATATGTTTAAACACAACACAGGAAGATATATTAAAACACAACACAGGACGATATATTAAAACACAACACAGGAGGATATATTAAAACACAACACAGGAAGATATATTAAAACGCAACATAAGCAGATATGTTTAAACACAACACAGGAAGATATATTAAAACACAACACAGGGTTTAGACTGAATAACTGGAAATGAATCGGTGACACTAATGAAAGATTTACATAAAATAAAATTAAACTTAAAAACTCATTTAGCTAATTTTAGTAAATGTGACATTTTTGAAAAAAATGAATGCAACTTTCAACATAGATGCAACATGACTTTTTCTAAGGATAAACGAATTATCTGCAATAGCATATTATACATGTATCATTTATATATTTTACCATTTGTCTACAATTGAAGTATAGTGTGTTGTTCAAGAACCTTTAAGCACCTTATAAAAACACAGCATATGCCTCAAATGTTTATATTTTGGATTTGATATGTATTCATTTAAATTTGTACGAATTTTCTCATCGTAATTGTATACATGTTGAAATATATTGTCATCTAAAGCAGTTCATTTTGCGATATTTGTCAAAGCAATTTACAATAAATGATAATGATTTGAGAAAGGGGAGAAACGATGTTGCATGCATGGTGCCGTAAACTGTTCTCTATCATGACCTGAATTCGCTCATTTCTGAGAATTAGGAATATCGTTCACGCGTATTTCAACTTCCTGCACTATTGGCAATATTTACAAATAGTATTCATGTGGTCATTGAATGCATTAAGAACAATGCTTACGATACAGGTAAGAAAGTTATTTTATCATACAAACCTGAAATAAATATATTTCTCACATAACACTACCTGCTATATTATTTTCCTAATTTTTACATGTTTATGCAATGAGAGAATAAATATATATGTGTTGTTGTTGTTGTTGTTGTTGTTGTTGTCGTCGTCTAACCATGTCTGCTGAAAAATGATGCAATACAGGTCAAGGCCAAGGTTATAAAAATAGTCCGACTGTGCATGTCAGAAAAAATAGCCTTCTTATAGATTTCTTTAAACTATGAGTTTGAAATTGGCACCGGACCACATGTTAAATGTAAAATGAAAAAAAGAGGTGGATATATAAAGATGCATTAATAAAGTTTAAAATAAAATAAAAATTCAAATCAGTGTTTTTATTTGCTTACGATGTCATTTTTGTGAAAAATAAAAAAAACTCATGCTAAGAATGTTATTGATATTGTTATGGAATAAACCCATTGAGAACTGTGTATACATGTGAAAGGTAAGTGCGGTGTTATCTGCTTTCATTAATTTGCACTTTTGCAGCCTCATGTCATTTTAGTTTGATACATTGCGTCATCCATCATGTGATCGAAATCAACTGCTGCCATTTTGTTGGCGGTATATTGAGGTCGCCTTGATCTAACGTGAATGGTGAAATCAATGGGCATGTATTTGTTGTCATTTTGGTAGAACATTACTATTCTATAGTTATTTAAGCGTTACATATACATACAAGCATTTAGTGTCAACCTCGGTTTTGTATTGAAATATTTAGCGGCGATTCTTAAATGATAGAAAACTGGTAACAACATAATATCCGTAAACCTGGTTCAAGATTCCTAATGATATTTTTGTCACCGACAAAGTTAACACTAAGAATTTCGTAAACATACGAGTGTTAGTGAAATAGTCCCCTGTATCCTATTTGTTGAAAAAAGCACTGATTGGTGTATATATTTCATCAAAATAAAGATAATATTTGTATCATTCAAAACATTATTAGAACAATTATTGTTGCATGTTGTTGAATTTTGTTGTCCTTAGAATATATCTCAAGGGCCGACAAAAGCACTCGTCCGCTCGTCCTAACGAGTGTTTTTTTTTTGCTGACGGACGAGTGACTTTTACCAGTAACAAGTCAGTCGGTTAAAGCTTTTGAGCAAGTTAAAATATGGATGTTTACGTTTATAAAATGTATAGAAAGAAAGTCATACAAAATTACTACGATTTTCTATCAACTATAACTTCTTTGTAAATGGTCAATATGCGCATGTAATCTGGTTTTTGGACATTAAATATAGCTTATATATTTTTACCTGTGTCTGGCCCGGTAATCTCAGTAGGTAACCAGTCTGACTATCAATACGGGGGTCGGGAATTCGAATCCCCGCCCGGGAACATTCTCTGGTGGTTTATATAGAACATGAGTCTCATAGCCATTCGTCTCAAGAACAAGTGGTTAATCTAACTGATCGTCTGTTAGTCCTTGATGGCATAAAAAGGACGCAAATATTCAAACAAACATAAATGGCGACTCAGGAACATTAGTCATTTGGTTTAACTTTCTAGTAACTGTTCCATTCCAAACATTTTTCCTCGTAAATTTGTGTTCAAAGAAAATTTTCGTCAAACCAAAGAAAGAGTGAGTGTCCAGCTGGCTTCTTCCAGTATTTAGTTACTAACTAGGAAGTTGTTTGATTAAGATCCTTGAGTATTTCCAGTTATGATCAATTACATTTTTGTCAGAGTGAAATGACGGCATTCATGTTGACGATGTTCCGTTTTATTCTACGAGTTTTCATTCATAATATTATACTAGTACTACATACAACCAGTCGATTATTACTACTAATTGTAAAAAATCAACGCATCAGCGATACTTAAAAAGATACGATACGTGATTTTCATTTTCATACGTGATTCGTGTACGTGTGTGCTAGTATAGGAACACTGATAAAGTTATATGTGGCGTATATTGTATTGGTGAATAAATGTACGCCTGCAAATATCTGGAAACTGTTTCAAATCAATTTTTAGACCTAGCCGCTCGAACCGACTCTCTCTCTCTCTCTCTCTCTCTCTCTCTCTGTATATCCCCTCCTCTCTCTCTCTCTCTCTCTCTCTCCCTCCTCTCTCTCCCTTCTTATCTCTCTCCCTTGCTCCCCCTCTCTCTCTCCCTTTCTCCCTTCCGACCACCCTCTCTCTCTCTCTCTCTCTCTCTCTCTCTCTTTCTCTCTCTCTTTCTCTCTCCGATCCACACACATGTATACGCTTGACTTCCCCACACTTGCACATGAACCTCAACAACAAGACTTTAGTATTATTTAATAAAGGTCAAACATGTTAATACTTTCAGTTTCGATTTTTAATTATTGAATCATGCAATAACCGAACTCAATATACACGGTTCTATGTTTGGTATTGTTAATGACCTTTCATTGTTTACAGTCTTCATTTCATGTAACATAGTGTAACACATTGTAATTATTTTAACTTGGAACAAGTGGCAATATCATTTGAATCCATATCGGGAAACTATATGTAACATAGGTTTACATGTACCAGTATAACTCCAAATATACACAAAGTGAGAATTTTTAGAAACATAACGCGATGTTCCATTCACCCAGCTTTCAAAGTTTGTTTACATGTGCGTGTCTTTTATGTTTATCTATTCACACAAACAGCTAAAATATTCGTTAAATACAGTATATACAAATAGACACGTTTATGTTCAACCTGTATACAATTTATAATAACAAAGGAATCACGTGCCTGTGGACGCCATTTTAATTTGTGAACAAAGTAGGTCAACTATTTTCCAAAAATACGATATGCGGAAAATATGATGCGTTCAATTGTGCGGAGGTCCAAGTGTGCCATATAATCATGAAGTGAATATTTTCGTAGATGAGGTGAACAACATTTGTTTTTTTAACTTCTTATAGCCATACATTTTAACTTAACATATCACGCAATTCGTTATATATTGAATAGTATTGTAAGCATATACTGCCTGAACGGTAAACAAAACGTAATACTCGTATTTAATATATCAAAACCAAACCATTGCCATCGACAGTACATGCTTACTTTAGATCGGGAAAGAGAGATTATTGCAATATTGCAGTGGTGGTGGTGGTGTAAGTGGTAATGGTAGTGATAATGGTAGTGGTGGTGGTTGTTTGTAGTAATAGTAGTGGTGGTGGTGGTGGTAGTAGTAGTGGTGGTGGTTGTAGTAGTAATGGTAATGATGGTGTTATTGGTGGAAGTGGAGGTGGTGGTGTTAGTGGTAATTGTGGTGTTATTGGTGGAAGTGGAGGTGGTGGTGTTAGTGGTAGTGGTGGTGTTATTGGTGGAAGTGGAGGTGGTGGTAGTTGTAATAGTGTTGTTGTTGTTGTTGTTGTTGTTGTTGTTGGTGGTGGTGGTAGGAGTAATGGTGGTGGTAATAGTAGCAGTGACAGGAGGGGTGCATGCGGTGGTATAGTTTGTGTTGGTTATAGTGGTGATTGTAGTGCTATATTGTTAGTGTAGTGGCAGTGGAGGCGATAGCAGTAGCGGCAGCGATGGATGTAGTGATAGTGGTGGTAGTGGTAGAAGTAGTGGTAATTATAATGGTAATGGTAGTGCCATAATGCTCGTGTTCGTGAAAGTGACGGTACTGAAAGTGGTGGTGAATGGATTGATGGTAACAAAGGAGTAAAAGACGATGTTTCCTGTTTCTTACAGAAAGAGAATGCAATACGGCATATAGCACTTTTGATAAATTAAATAGTAAATGTTGGCTTAATGATTTTCATTTCAAATTTTAGACACAAACTGATAGCTTAATATGAATTAAAGGGAATATAGCAGGATTTTCCAAAATTTTAAAATTGGCTAAGAATATTGTTTTCCAATATACCATGCCTATATATACTCACTGACGCTTTATTGTCAAAGTATATCTATTTGAATATGATATAATAATATATTGAAAAGGGTTTGTTCCTAACTTGGGTTAGATTTAAAATAGATTTCCCACATAAAATGGCAAAATATTTTGAGACGTATTAAATGAATCACGTGATTTCAGTTTGATTTCAATTTCATCCGTTATACAGGTATATACGTAATAAAAATTGTTTCACCTTAGAAAGAGTCAGAATGACGATGCGAAGGTCGCCAAACATTAGTTAAGTGCTGTCTATTTTTAGAATGGGGATTTCGTTTCAAGTTCACCCTCCAATTTACATTTCGACTTATGTCACGTTTTTGGTAATGATAATTAGATGCTTATTACCCATTTTGATAATTATTTTATTTTTTAAAGACATTTATAGCCTTTAATCCTGATACACTCCCTTTGTTTAGTTCTCCGTACATGCATAATATTAATCTGGTACTCTGCCCTAGCAATAAAAACAATTTATCGGTAGTATGTCAGGGAACCAGACTAGAATATAAAAGTAGGACGAACGAGAATATCGGTACGGCCGACGTGTCGACTGTATTCTTTATCGGCCTGACTGACATAGCACATGAGTGAGTTGAAGGAATTAAGACATGAAAAGGAGTAAACAAAAGAAAATAGACAAGAAGAGACAATACATGCATCCAAAAATTAAAAAGACGAGATAGCATAATACAACATGCAGGAGACAAGACAACGCCTCGGGAGGCTGCCATATGCAGATAAGGGCAACAATGGGCACGACTGTCGTGCCGATAGACACTTCCATAAAAATGATGTCATATTGAAACTTTATATAAACTATTATTTGTTTTGACACTAAATCAGAATACTCATACAATGGATCCTCGAGAAGATGTTGAACAGGTATATTTTTTTATATCTTTGAGTAGGCTGCATCACTCAAATAATCAACGTGTAAATACTGTAAATGTGTGTATATCGGTACCAGGTGATGTCATCTACATGTTATATACAATAACACCACTACTAATAAAACATCACTACTATTAATATTAGCTTCTGCTGCTACCATTGCAGTACTATTACTACTACTATTACACGTCACGCACACCGTATTTACTTCACACTAGCTGAAGGCGGAAGTGATATATTAAATACTTGTAAATAAAATTGTATATGACATACATACACATGTAAAACGAAGACAACTGTGGATTTGACATGAGATATGGTATACCGCATCACGTCGTCCAAACTATACATATTAACGTTCCCTAACTGTCGTATAAAATTGGCAACATGGCTCAGGGATGTGTTTCATATAGTGATATAGTTTTATTACGTGATTAAATGAAAAAGCACTTTTTAACATGGCTTATTAATACCACTGCATTGGTATTGCTATAACATGATACTAGATCATTCGTAATAAATGTACATTAAATTGGCAAACAATATTTTCCGGAAAGTACAAAAAACAACTAATATTACTACTACTTCTTCATCTGGTACTGCTACCACTAACAGGGGCGTAACTTGTCTAGGCACAAACGTAGGGATTCCGGGGGCATGCTGCCCCGAAAAAAAATTCAGCCAGACTGTCGTAGGTTCGTTTTGCCGTATATTTCTTATGATTCTAGAGGCCTGGTTGTCCTTAATATTATCATTGAAATCACTGTTTTGTTACCAAAAAAATGTAATGTTTTAAGGCTTGTTCAGTTCAATAAAGAGAACAAAGAAGAAGCCTAAGGGTCAGTTTTTATTGCATAATAATTTTTCAGAAAAAA
This sequence comes from Panopea generosa, assembly GCA_029582155.1. Taxonomy (NCBI): domain Eukaryota; kingdom Metazoa; phylum Mollusca; class Bivalvia; order Adapedonta; family Hiatellidae; genus Panopea; species Panopea generosa. The sequence goes on along the minus strand of CM055911.1, from coordinate 11,917,891 downwards.
GTGTAGGCAAGTGCGTACAGTGCTTATAGGAAGCTAAGCCACTGACTACTACTACTACTGTTATTACTAGTACAATTACTGCTACTGCTGCTGCTGCTGTTGTTGTTGTTACAACTATTATTTCTACTATTATTACCACTTATTTTATTACTACTACTGCTTCTACTACTACTACTACTACTTTTAAAACTACTACTACTACTACTCAGTACCACATCATCTACTACTACTACTTCTACTACTTCTACTACTAATGATAATAATAATGTTACTACTACTTCTGCTACTACTTTTACCAATATAACTACTAATGCTACAACTTCTAATACTATTACAATCATTATTACTATCAATATGATTACTTCTGCTACTACTACTACTACTACTACTATTATTACTACTACTACTACTACTACTACTACAACTATTACTAATACTTCTACTACTGACTTATCACTATTAACACCACCTCTACTACTACCACTATTAACACCACCTAGTCTACTTCTAATATTAACATCATCTCTTTTACTCCTTCTACAGTTAACACCACTTCTTCTACTCCTTCTATAGCTGACACCACATATTTTACTTCTTCTACTTTTAATACCTTCTCTTCTACTCTCTTACTATTAACACCGACACTTCTATATATTCTACTACTAACACCACAACTTTTACTCCTTCTACTATTATTACCACCACTTCTTCATTTTCTCCTATTAACAATCCCTTTTTTATTTCTTCTGCTGTTAACACCACCTCTTCTACTCCTTCCACTATTAACACAAGATATTCTACTCCTACTATTAAAACTACCTCTTCTACTATCAACACCACCACGTATACTGCTTCTACTATTAACACCATCACGTATACTCTTTCTACTATTAGTACCACCACTTTTACTCCTTCTACTATCTACACAACCTCGTTTATCTCTTCTACTATTAGTACCACCACTTTTACTCCTACTATTTACACAACCTCGTTTATCCCTTCTACTATTAGTACCACCACTTTTACTCCTTCTACTATTAACACCACCACTTTAATTTGTTCTCTTATTAACACCCCCTCTTTTATTTCCTCTGCTATTAACACTACCTCTTCTACTCCTTCTACTATTAACACCACTATTTTACTCCATCTACAGTTAACACCACCTTTTTTACTCCTTCTACTATTTACACACCATTTCTGCTCCTTCTGCTATAAACACCACCTCTTCTACTCCTTCTGCTATTAACACCACATATTCTACTCCTACTATTAACACCACCACTTATACTCATTCTACTATTGATACTACCGCTTATACTCCTTCTAATATTAACACCAACTCGTCTATTCCTTCTACTATTAACACCACCTCTACTACTACTATGACTACGAATTTTATTACTTTAATATTTTTTTCTGTTACTACCAGGGCTACTATTACTACGCTTTCTCAAATTTCTACCTCGTCCGTTACTGCTAGTACAACTAGTAATTGTGCTTTGTACCTCTTTGTCACAAAATACTTTTGGCGATGTCGTTTCAGAAATATTGTAGCCAGGGCCTTGTCTGTACTGTTTTATTTTGCATCTTTTAAAAATTGTCTGAAACATGTTTCAACTATTTTCATTTTCAATCAATTAAATGTTAACCTGATGACCCTGCCCAAGTGTGCCAAGCAAGATCTCTCCCAGATATATTAATATATTTATATAGGGAAACCCACCTTTAGATTTTGAAATTTTAAACATTTTCCCTGAACCTCTGAACCTTTTTTCATTTAAATTTTGCAAGATTGTTTCTGTGACAGTATATACACAAACTATGTTATTTTTGTGGTCTTAAGAGTTAATAAAACCAGATGCTTCTATGGCTCACATGGTCATTATAAATCAGGTGACCGCTTTATGTCAATTTTGTCCTAGTGTTCATTGGATATCTGCTTTATATCGATATTGCCTCTAAAAATATCCATGCAATGAGGATGTAAAGCATTTCAATATTCATATGTCAGGTTTTCATTGATATCAAATATTGTTTTTAGTATGCTGACAATAAGAAAAAGGGTGATGCATGTTCTTTTGTCAACGACAAGAAGGGTGATGCTGAGAAAAAGGGCGATGCATTTTCAATTGCCAGTAGCGACGAAAGGAAGGGTGATGCATGTTCCACTGTTAGCAACAACATAAAAACTGACAATGACGATGGCACAGTATCACGGTATAACTACATAGTTTTATATAATATATAGAACACAATTTCTACACAAGACTTTGTGTTATATCTATCCGATTAGATAGCCAGTTATTGTAATCCCCATTGCATCGGCATTTTTTAGAAAAGTCATATTTCAGTTACTATTTGACAAACATCACAATTGTTTCCACTATAGTTAAAAGATTTAAAACGAAATTAATATATTTATTCAACATTTATATTTAAACGGATATATATAAAGTGCTATGATTTTTAGCTCACCTGAGCCGAAGGCTCACAGGTGAGCTTTTGTGATCGCCTGGTGTCTGTCGTGCGTCGGCCGTTGTCTGTCGTTAACTTTTAGATTCTAACAACTTCTCCTCTGAAACCACTGGGCCAATTTTACTATAACTTCACAGAAATGTCCCTTGGGTGACCTCTACCAAGTTTGATCAAGCCAGCTTGATTCGTCAAAAAACATGGCCGCCAGGGGGCGGGGCAAGTTTAATTAGTAAAAACTTAAAAAAATCTTCTTGTCAGAAACTACTGGCTCGATTTTAAAATAATTTCACAGAAATGTTCCTTGGGAGACCCGATAACCAAGTTTGTTCAAGCCATGTTGATTCGTCAAAAAAAACATGGCGGCCAGGGGGTCGGGTTAGTTTACTATATAAGCTATAGTAAAATCTTAAAAAATCTTCTTGTCAGAAACTACTGGCTCAATTTTAAAATAATTTCACAGAAATTTCCCTTGGGTGACTGTCTACTAAGTTTGTTCAAGCCATATTGATTACCCAATAAACATGGCCGCCAGAGGGCGGGGCAAGTTTGATTGGTAAAAAACTTAAAAAATCTTCTTGTCAGAAACTACTGGCTCGATTTTAAAATATTTTCACAGAAATGTTTCTTGGGTGACCCTCTACCAAGTTTGTTTAAGCCACTTTGATTGGTAAAAAAACATGGCGGCCAGGGGGTAGGGGTTAGTTTACTATATAGGCTATAGTAAAAACTTAAAAAATCTTCTTGCATAATGCCGTCCATCAAAGGTTTTTTTAAAGCGAGCATGTTCAACGAGTATTTATTTCAATGACTTCTCTAAACCTAATAAAGTGAAATTAAGTTACTTGCTTCAGGTTTGTTTTTTGTAATCATGGTAGTGTTGACGTTTAATAGAAAATATATTAAAAACAATGTACAATGTACAATAGTTACTTCTGAAGTAAACAGGGACATTGAGTCAACTACTTATCTCTCAAATGTATGTTCCTTTACAATTCTGAATACAACAGGTTGAGGTCTGACTTGCTTGGATTATCGACCAAGATCCAGGAATTGGAACAATATAAAGGAAAGTTGGAAACAGAGATTGAGTAAGTATTTGAATTTCAATTTTTGTCATAATCTACTTTGTAACAGAAATAAATTAAATGTAAACATATTTAATTTCTTTTTTAACGTAGACCAGATAACTAATACTTTTCATATAATATATAAAATAAGAAGTCGCTATGTGGTCTATTAAACTACTTTCATTTTTTTCTTTTTTCAATAGCATGATATAATTTGTTTGTTTTTAAAAGTATGTTAATTTTTGACAGCTGATTGTTGCTGTTTTTAACATGCACAAAACACACTACTTTATATGAACAAAAGTCAGGGTGTAATTGGTAATTGTGTCAATGAATGCTGTGTTCTGTTGAACCAATCACTGCTGTAAATGTATCCAACATGAAAACAATTGGTATAAACGACAGTACAGAATTATTTATGGTATATATCTTGAATTTTAATACCTGCTAGAGCCCAACCTAACACATTCCACTCATCAACCTCATTTTTACTATTTAATAAAATTATGTCCTGTAATAAAATGATCAGTTATTAGTAATTCAAAGTTCCATTTTAAGTTGTCGTGCCTATCCGTTTTCATTTTATATGTACCTATCCACATGCACGTATATTCAGTTTCTTGTCAATATACTTTATGAACAACCCGCATACTTTTTTCAACAGCAAATTAAGCTCTGAATCAACGATAAAGATCCAGGGATTAGAACAAGATAAAGTAAAGTTGGAAGCAAAGATTGAGTAAGTATTTGAATTTTAATGTTTGTCATTGTTTTAACGTAAAATGTTTTATTTCGTTACTTAAAGTTGACCTGATGACTAATACTTTTCATGCGATATAAAAATAATATGTTTCAATGTGGATATGTTCAATGTTTCAGTGATATTACAAACGTATTAATTTGTGAATTTGACATGAAGCACCGATGTTATTCGTTGTCATGTGCCAATTTATTGCGATACATCCAATATGAAATTTGCACAGATTTTGTGTGTTTTATATTGTTATTACTGTGTGTGAAATTTGTAAGTTTGAATTGTGTTAACACTGTCCTAATCATTAGTGTACAACCCTTGTGTTTCTAAATGGATTGAGTGTATGTTTTGCACATTGTTTATCATTACACATAATTAATTGCAGGGATATAAAGAAACAATTATCCGACCATGTAAAGATTTCAAAAGAGCAATTGAAAGAAAAGTGAGTTTTTTTTATTTTTAATCTGGAACAAAATGAATCCTACTTGTCAGTTGTCATTATATGATTTGTTTATCACATATTTTTTGTGACTGTTAAGTCACCACATGCTACTCTTTCTGCCATTAAAATTAATGAAACCGTTTTGTCATCACATGTAACTATTTATATTACTACAATGCCTGTAACAGTTTGATCACAACATAATACTAGTTGGACGCAACATGTAACTATGTGGTCTGCACACATTACTATTTAAAAACTTATGTTACTATTTGGAAAAAAACTTGTAACGAGTTGGTCAGTACGTGTAACTATTTGGACAATACATGTACCTATTTGTACAACACATGTAACAATTTGGTCAACACATGTTACTTTTTGGACAAAACTTGTAACGAGTTGGTCAACACATGTATCTATTTTGTCACCATAGGTTACTATTTGGACCACACATGTAACTATTTGGTCAACACATATATCTATTTGGTCACCACATACAACCATTTGGTCAATACTTTCTACTGTTTTGGTCACAACAAGTACTTGCTTTTGGTCAGCATATGTAACCTCATGTAACTGTTTTTTCATCACATGTAACTGTTTTTCATACCAACTATCTATTGGGTCATCACAACCATGTAAATGTGTTTGCCACCACATGTTACTGTTTGGTCACCACAGTCAGCTAATGTTTTAGTCATCACATATATATATTAGGTCATCACAACCATGTAAATGTGTTGGCCACCACGTGTAACTGTTTGGCCACCGCAGTCATCAAATGGTTTAGTCATCACATGTATCTGTTGGGTTAGCACAACCATGTAACTGTGTTGGCCAACACATGTAACTGTTTGGTCACCAATTTGATCTAGTACTTTAGTCATCACATGTATCTATTGGGTCATCACAACCATGTAAATGCGTTGGCCACCACGTGTGACTGTTTGTTTGAATTTCAGTAAACTGATCACTATCATGTTACAATGTAAATATGTTCACATTACTGGCATTAATCTAATTAATGGACTGTGTTAATATTTTAATTGTCCGGTTAAAGTTCTATGTTTAGCACTGCATTTTCTCTGTTTCTCACCACACTACTGATGGCATAGTGGTTAAGTGTAATAAACACATTCATATCATGTTATACAAACAAACATGGCTAAGGCACATACATTACAATATTCTAGGTTATAAAACCTTAGATTAAAGATTTTGGTTAATACATGAAGCTCAGGGTTTATTTTATTTAAAAGGTATTTTGTTTCAATATTAGTATTGATTATGCAAACGAATCCCCATCATGTTACATCACTGACTTTGACCAACTTAATGGAATTTAAAAAAGACGATGCTCTTGTTTATTTAATTCTTTCAATTTGTTCTCTTTTGTATGTACGTTTTTAAACATCGAAAGTGTTTTGTAAGCAAGCTTATGGAATTTCAAAAATTTATATAGGTTTATAGAAAGAAAAATTAATGAATATTCCATTCACTGAGCACTGAAATAGTATTGTAACGTGTGACAAAGTCACTGTTGTACATTGTTTTTCCATTGTTCATGAGTAATATTTACTTATATATCATAATTGAAAACATACCTTATTTATTAAAAAAAAAACAATAACATATATGGTAGTACATTTGAACTATATATAAATACTCACGTAGATAAACTCTTTCGATTTCGAAATTTAAATATAACAATATAACACCAAGAGTACCTTTGTTTTCATACAGTATTTCTTCAGCAAGTTTTTGCTTACATCATGCTAATATATATTTTATATCGTTTCCTTTATGACCAGTGGTGACTAGGTCGTTGTTGACCCTGTATCACTTCTACATAATGTTTTTGTGATTATAGTAAAAACTATATGTATGAGGTGTAACATTTGAAGTTCTTAGATACAATTGTGCAAACAAATACAGTGGATGATACATTTTTAAGACTTGAATGCTTGTTTTTCAGTTCTGAGAAGACGAAGAGTTTGGAGGATGAACTTGATACAACAAAGTAAGTACAATTATTCAATTTAATCATATTTAAAGATGTGAAGTTAAAAAATCATTTGATTATTGGCTACCTGGCATATATACGTAACCCGGTAACATACGTATTTTGTAGAAGATTCGTCTGCATGTCTGGCAACTCCTAAGAAAAGCATATTTTCTATAGAAAATAAACAAAATATCTAGGATTCATACATTCAGGATGAGTAAGGCAAATTAAGATAATTTGTTTGCAGACAAACAAACATTGACAATGTTTATAAATTTCCCAATGTTTACTGATATAGTCGAGATCAGACTAAACCATTGATGTTCACCACGGGTCAGGTTTAATTTAAATATCGGCGATAATAACAGGTTTTACTACATCATTTTTAGCTCGTCTTTTTGAAAAAAAACGATGAGATATTGTCATGACACTGGCGTCGTCGCCGTCGTCGTCGTTGTCGTCCGCTGTTTAAAGTTTTATGTTTAGCTCAGCTTTTTCTCTGTTTCTGAACAAGCAACTCATGTTACGGTGACTAAACTTCATTAACACATTCATAGCATGTTATACAAACAATGTATATAGCTAACCTACCTATATTTACATACTTTGGGCTCTAAAACCTTCGGTTAAAGTTTTTTGTTTAGCTCAGCTTTGGTAAAAGTTTTATGTTAAGCTCAGGTTTTTCTCTGTTTCTGAATAAACCATCATGTTTGCTGACTAAACTTCATAAATATATTGATATGTTGTTTTAGAAACAAAGTCTATAGCTTACTTACATAAATTTCGATACTTTGGGCTTTAAACCCTTAGGTTAAAGTGTTTTGTTTAGCTTGGGTTTGATTTTTTTTATATTTTTTTTTAAATCAATTTTTTATTTCAGTAAAACTATTTATTCTGTAAGCTGATCACCATAAATAAAAAAAGTTTACATCACTGACCTCGACCTATTTAGTGGACTTTCCTGCCCGAACCAAACCAAGACCCCCACCCTGTTGCCCATTTTTTTCTTTTTTTTATTAACTTTGCTTTGTTTTGAATCAAATACTCTGCCCATTTCAACTTTGTTTCCGACCATAAGACAACCATCCTAGACCCCACCTCCCCGCACCCTACCTCCATCCCCGCCCATTTTTTAAAAATTTTTTTTATATTAAATCAAATACTCTCCCCCATTTCAACTTTGTTTCCAACCCAAAGACTATCACCCTTAAAACTAAATGGTACAATTGTAAACGACTGTTTGTAATGTTTGTAATGGTTAAGGTATGCCTTTTTACCGTCATTTCTCTTTGAAGCGAAACACTGGTCCTTATGTAGGAAGAAGTCATTTCTTTCAAACCAAACATAGCATTAACCTAGCTTTAGGCCTGCTGCTTGTTAATTAAAGTGATGGAATTTGAAGTATTGAAAAGTTAACGATCGTACCATTCAATATATTGCATCACAGTTAAAAACAATACAACACCCTATATTAAGTAAATCGTCAGTGGATGTTTACGAAAGACACGAGACAATTGGTTATATATATTGGGTACATTTGAATGAAAACAAAACGTGTCTTTATTATTAGTTGTTTTATATGGTATGCCAATAATTTGATTTCATTACATGTTTGTGCAAGACGCCCCCGCGAAACCTTCAAACCTTTCATTCATTGAGTGCTTTACATTACCGTCAAATATGGTGTAGTTGACTTGTTTGATATCATGTTATTTGTATCTGCAATATACCTTTAAATATTTACATGTCCGCTGCAATGGGCCTAAATGAACAATACTGAAAGGATAATGAAACGCAGGGTAACAAAATATGCAACAATTATTTAACTGCTTGGCATTAAGTTATGAAAACCGGTCAGACGAGTATCTTGGTCACTGTGCACTCAAACCGGTGCCTAAAGTTAAGGTGCCGTGTAATGTACCGTGCCACATAGACAAAGAGATAAAAAGCAAAAAAACACGTGCAGAATAATGATGACAAGTTCGTCACCTCATCTTGTCATACCACTTGATACTCTTGAGGTATACGCATCGCTTTCCGCTATTTACAGTCGATTTAAATCTCTTGCAATCATGGTACGGCTTACGGAAGTTCAGAGGGGTCAAGCTATTGCATTGCTAATGCAAGGCCAAAGGCAACAACATGATGCTATGCATTTCGATGTGAATGTTTCCACCATAGAACGCCGTCGTCTGAGAGACACCGGAAGGGTTGCCGACCGGCCGCGATCGGGACGTCCGCGCATAACGACGCGACGTCAAGACAGGGCTTTTCGTATGTGCCCACCGGCATACTTGCATTTTGACGAGTCGTTCGATTTCACTTTGCGATATTGGGAGGGACCGTCAAATGTGCTTCAATTACTCATGAAATATCGGTCAAAATCTAATGAAACTTTGGAAATTTGTTTATTAAAGATGTTTTTTATACTTATATAAAAATATTGTATAAAACATTCAAATACATAACACTAAATCTCCTCAAATGTTTACCCTGCGTTTCGTTGTCCTTTTAGTATATATACATTACTGCATTTTGTTTCCCAATGAAAAACACTTGCAGCTGGGCGGACCTAAAAAGGACCAGTTTGTATTTCATTGGTTGCACGATTTTGTTTTGCTTGTGAGACGTCACGTTGCCGTAAGTTTCACGTTGCGTTTGCCGTATGTTATCCTACAAATGCGTGCACTTATTCAGTATGTTGACGACGTCGCCGTTACATTCATGACATTGGCTTTGCGGTTTAATGTGTATAATTTGTTTTTTTTAATATCAAAATTACAAAAATAACGTAATAGTTTTATCTAAAAGAGTTGTACAATATAACGTAAATATAAGGATGAAAAGTCGAATTATGAGTTTTCATCGAGTGATGAAAATCATTAGGCCCGTTTAACTCAGAAAAATGGTACATTTTCATTTACCACATCTCTGCAAGGTACGAGAATAAGTAGTTTCAGTAATTGTATGACGTAACTCATGATACATGACAAATCAACATCATTTTAGCCACGGTACCCGAGATATAAGGAAATATCAACTTGTCAGTTGTAAGCGAAATTACATGCTGTAGAAAAATGACCAAGGGCCGACAACTCACGAGGGTAGAATACAAGCATACATAAAGTAAAATTTATAATTTTAATTTTACATGAATAAAATTACGAATATACAATTATATAATATATACAAATTAAAGATGATTACTCAACAAAAAAAACACAGCTGGTTTAAAAAGGTCCTATTATGGTATTAACACTTTTTTTCACACAGTTCTATCTCCTACAGGTTACGTAATCTACATCGCGATCCAAACTGCTTATATCACTTGTAAAAAAATGTAAAAACTGTTTTTAAAAATGCACTAGATACTACTACCGCGTCCGGATTATCGTAGATTTAGCATCACTCGTACCTTGCGGCGGTGGCTATACGAACTGGGTTATCTTCCCTAGAACTCTATACTGAGTATTTGGCTTTACGTGGCCTCGTACCGCTATCGACCGTACTCTGACGTCAGGACCGTCAAGTCGTCTATATGATGATTATGTAGGTTGCTGTCCTTATGACGGTACTACCACCAGCTGACTTCCTGTCACGTCTAGATATGTCGTTGACGAAGCGGACGCATGTCTCACTTACGTCTAAGCTACGGCTACAATATATATATATATAAACTCAGATTCACTAGTTACTCAAATATGTAATGACATGGCTTCTATTACTTACCATCTATCAAGTTCATGGTATTTTTTTCAATATATGATAACAGTGCATTCATTTCTAACCATCTAACAGTTTCATGGTAGATTCATCAACATATTATAACAGTGCAATCAATTCTTACCATTTAACAGTTTCTTGGTAGATTTATCAATACATAATAACAGTTTATTCAATTCTTACTATCTGCAGTTTCATAGCAGTTTAAACAACATCTCATATACGACCTTCCGTCAATCTCAAAATAGCAATTATATCTCAACATAACTTCTCATTTATAATATAAACAATTACAGACCAATTCTGTACCTATTCACTTTGTGAATATCAGAATAAGCATCAACAAAATTTAATTACACATATCAATCAATTCTAACATGGTGAATTTCAACACTTCATCGTAAACACAATATCAACAGCTCAGAAATCGTTCTCAGATTCCTCGGCCTATATTCTAACAAAACGCTTCTCAGTACCGTGGATGTGTATTAAATTACAGACATTGTCTTAGGAATGGATATGAACAATTTATACAACTTTACTGAGATCAGATTATGTCAAAAATATATACATCAGACATTTAAACACAACATAATATAAAATTCACATACCAATCTGCCGTTATGTACTGGAACAGTACCCTGCTCAATCTTTCTCGTCACAACCACTCCAAAGATGATTCTGCTAATACTGGACAGTGCTTCCATAATACAGTCAGCATATATAGCATACATACCTTAGTAAATTTCGTGTTAATTATGAAACAACAAACTTTCAAACATCGTACGACGCGGATTTTACGCTATTAGGCCAAAATAAACATACATTAGTTTATGACAAATACACCCGTTTAATTATAATACTTAATGGAATTTGATGAAATAAACTTCAAAATGATTTATTCTTTAATCAAAGAATGAAAATGTAAAACGATCATAAAAACGTTTCACCTATCGAGTTATCGATACGCTTTAACAATTCCACGCTACCTGTTCTAAATATGGCCTATACCATTACAATGGACACGTTCTAGCTGGCACTAGAAAATTAGGCAACATCAACCTAACTATTGTGTTACACATGTCACGGGTTTATTACACTCATTCACTTTAAATTGTGATAAAAAGCACCAACATGTCCAGTATACATAGTTACTTGCAAGTTATTATTCAGGACAGGTAATACAAAGTCACCCAATTTTCTAATCCTCAGATAAAGCTTAATTTAGTCATATTCTGTGAAATGGTAGTGTTGTTTTAACGAATGTCTATATTAGCGCTCACGAACAACATATTGATTTAAGGTCTCACTACACAGTTTCGCCTCTGGTTTGCCACGGGAGCATGGTTCTCTTGCACTTAAAAAAGCGTCCTATGTCATTTGGTGACTAGTATTACTAGTATTTTCAAAATGATTTCACAGGAACTGTGAATCTTACTGTTAAAGGTGTTCACTGGTGTTAAAACAATGACGTGTATAGGATTTTAACATATGTATGTATTTATGAAAAATGAAGTACTTCTTTTTAAAAATATATGAGGGTGTCACTGCACTGTCTTTGAAAAAATCCAAGCTGGTCAACCTGGCAGTTATTGTGAATTTGTATTTGGGGATACATTCCTGCTATGAAAAAACTCTTATGTTGACATTTCTTTTACCACGGAAATCATAAATCTTATTTTATATAGAAGAAAGAACAAACATTAACTATGTAGTCAGACTTGAATATTAACCGACATTTTATGCCAACGAGGGCTAACAGACGATCGGTTACATGTAACATAACCACTCTTTCCTGGGAACTTGAAAGGTTCTTTAGTACTCGAGCACATACATATCTACAAGAAGTTGATTACTTCTTCACTTAAGAAAATGAAATTTTATTTAATACAAGTTTTTGTCGGTTTAGTTGCTTAAAATACAGCAATCTTATCTTGATTCTCTATTTTGAAACTTGAAAAGAACCTCGTCAAATCGGGATATTCTGTGGGCGTATGTCAGACGACAAGATAATATTACAAATGTTTTATATTTAGTAACAAACACTTTAGAAATGGTAGTCATAAACAATGTATGTTGCTGTAATACACATAAATAATCTTAAATCACAGGGAAATGGTAGTCATAAGCAATGTATGTTGCTGTAATACGCATAAATAATCTTAAATCACAGGGAAATGGTAGTCATTACCAATGTATGTTGCGGTAATACACATAAATAGTCTTAAATCACAGGGAAATGGTAGTCATTAACAATGTATGTTGCGGTAATACACATAAATAATCTTAAATCACAGGGAAAATGGTAGTCATTAACAATGTATGTTGCGGTAATACACATAAATAATCTTAAATCACAGGGAAATGGTAGTCATTAACAATGTATGTTGCGGTAATACACATAAATAATCTTAAATCACAGGGAAATGGTAGTCATAAGCAATGTATGTTGCTGTAATACGCATAAATAGTCTTAAATCACAGGGAAATGGTAGTCATTAACAATGTATGTCGCGGTAATACACATAAATAATCTTAAATCACAGGGAAATGGTAGTCATTAACAATGTATGTTGCGGTAATACACATTGAACAATCTTAAATCACAGGGAAATGGTAGTCATTACCAATGTATGTTGCGGTAATACACATAAACAATATTAAATCACAGGGAAATGGTAGTCATTAACAATGTATGTTGCAGTAATACACACATTGACTTTATAGAACGATGTACGAGATGCTGTATTTTTACCTGTGTTACATTGACTTTATAGAACGATGTACGAGATGCTGTATTTTTACCTGTGTAACATAGACTTTCAAGAATGACGTACGAGATGCTATATCTTTACCTGTGTTGCATAGACTTTATTGAACGATGTACGAGATGCTGGTTTTTTACCTGTGTTGCATAGACTTTATAGAACGATGTACGAGATGCTGTATTTTTACCTGTGTAACATTGACTTTATAGAACGATGTACGAGATGCTGTATTTTTACCTGTGTTACATAGACTTTATAGAACGATGTACGAGATGCTGTATTTTTACCTGTGTAACATTGACTTTATAGAACGATGTACGAGATGCTGGTTTTTTACCTGTGTTGCATAGACTTTATAGAACGATGTACGAGATGCTGTATTTTTACCTGTGTAACATTGACTTTATAGAACGATGTACGAGATGCTGTATTTTTACCTGTGTTACATAGACTTTAAAGAACGACGTACCAGATGCTATATTTTTACCTGTGTTGCATAGACATTATCGAACTATGTACGAGATACTGTATTTTTAGCTGTGTTGCATAAACCTAAAGAACAATGGACGCCATTTACTTTAAAGAATGATGTACGAGATGCTGTATTTTTACTTGTGTTGCATTTACATTAAAGAACTATGTACGAGATGCTGTATACCTGTGTTGCAATTACTTTAAAGAGCGATGTACGAGATGCTGTAGTTTTACCTGCATTACATTTACTTTAAAGAACGATGTACGAGATGCTATATATGGAATACAATTACCTTGATGGTCAATACCAACTGCTATTGAAAGAAGTTGAGAAACAACAGGTAAACTATTGACCTAGCGAAACAGTGATTCAGATGACTTTGAAATTTACACACTGTTTTCTTAGGGTTGGTTTATATGCTATTATAAAATCACAATTTGCATGATATTGCCTTCTTATCATACATGTAACAACAACAACTTCATCTGTTATAAAACATTTACCATACTTTATTAAACGATTATAGGCCGTAAGTCAAATATCAGAAAACGTTTTCGATAGCCAAATAGTATCGTGTCATCAGGATCAATTTAAATGTCAGAGAAGTATCTTGTTTTTTTTATGCATTTATAGAAATACGTCCGCTATTTTGATAAAATTTTGTATAGAAAATATAATAAAAGCAAAACATTAAACGTTTGTGTTGTTATTATTTTTGAAGGCATGTTAATAAAGTGTTACATTATTACGCAGACACTCCCTAGTCCTGATATTTCCAAGACGGAAAATGTACCTTGTAAAGAGCTTGAAATCGATAGAAAAGCAAATGACCACGTTGAAAGTAGCGATGGGCACACGTATGAAACGTCACTTAAGGTAACTTTGCTTTAAAATTGTGTATCTGCTTTTAAAAGTCGTATATTATATCATTACAATATCCATTTGTCTGATTCATTGGCATTTAATTGTTCCATCTCCAGGAAGTTTGATATCGATATATATTATATAGATATGTATTCATACCTAAGAGAGTATCTTATTGATATATAGATTCATGATGGTATTGGATTTTCTTATACTTTATGTTATAAGACATTAAACACATTTTAAGGAAATATTAAACCATTTAATTTCTTATTCGTATGTTCATTCAATATTTACTATTGACAACTATAAAATAACTCTTAATTAGAAAATAACCAAATTCGACTTATTTCCTTTATACCTAATGAATAATTTTTCTCAGTGCTTTCCGTTTTTGTTTATTTCCTTTTCTTCGAAAATGCATTTTAAACTGAACATAATTACTAAACAAATTAGTGAGGATGTCTGGCCAAATGTATGAATGCCATGTATTTGATGCCGCAGTATAACTACAATATAATTTCAGTTTAAATGTGATTTAGATGTTCAAAAATGGTCTCCATAGACATTTATTTTTAGCTCGACTATTCGGAGAATAAAAAGAGCTATTCTACTCACCCCGGCGTCGGCGTCACACCTTGGTTAAAGTTTTACATCCAAACCCTATTTCTCCGTAACCATTGCAAGTTTTGTTTTGAAACTTTACACAATCCTTCCTAGTCATCAACCCTACTACAATAACTAAGTTAGATTGCATGAATATTATACAAATTATTGCCCTTGTTTGACTTAGAAATTCTGGTTAAAGTTTTGAGTGCAAGTACCATCAAGTCCATATCTCACCAACAACTCAATGTATTTGATTGAAACTTTGCACAAGTCTTTCCAATCATCAACCCTACTACAATAACTAGGTAAGATACCTCTTTCCTGAATTAAATGCAAATTATTGCCCTTGTTAGACTAAGAATATCTGGTGCAAGTACCATCAAGTCTATATCTCACCAACCACTCAACGTATTTGATTGAAACTTTACACAAATCTTTCCAGTCATCAACCGTACTACAATAACTAAGTTAGATAACTCTTGCCTGAATATAATGCAAATTATTGTCCTTGTTTGACTTCGAAAATCTGTTTAAAGATGTGCAAATACAATCAAGTCCATATCTCAGTAACCATTGCATGTATTAACTTGAAACTTTACACAAGCTTCTTTGTCATCAACCTTACTATAATAACTAAGTGAGATGACTCTTGCATGAATGTAATGCAAAGTATTGCCCTTATTTGACTTAAATGTTCTGGTTAAAGTTTTGCGTGCAAGTACCATCAAGTCCATATCTCACCAAACACTCAATGTATTTGATTGAAAATAACTACAATAACTAAGTTAGATAACTCTTGCATGAGTATAATGCAAATTATTGCCCTTGTTTGATTTCGAAAATCTGGTAAAAGTTTTGTGTGCAAGTACAATCAAGTCCATATCTCAGTAACCATTGCATGTATTGAATTTAAACTTTACACAAGCTTTTCCAGTCACCAATCCTACTACAATAACTAACTCTTGCCTGAATATAATGCAAATTTTTGCCCTTGTTTGACTTAGAAAATCCGGTTAAAGTTTTTCATGAAAATACCATCAAGTCTATATCTCACCAATCACTCAATGTATTTGATTGAAACTTTACACAAGTCTTTCCATTCATCAACCCTACTTCAATAACTAGATTACAAAACTTTTGCTTGAATATAAAGCAAATTATTGCCCTTGTTTGACTTCGAAAATCTGGTTAAAGTTTTGCGTGCAAGTGCCATCAAGTCCATATCTCACCAACCACTCAATGTATTTGATTGAAACTTAACACAATTCTTCTCAGTCATAAACCGTACTACAATGACTAAGTTAGATAACTCTTTCATTAATATAACGCAAATAATTGCCCTTATTTGACTTAGATGTTCTGGTTAAAGTTTTGCGTGCAAGTACCATCAAGTCGATATCTCACCAACCACTCAATTATTTGATTGAAAATTTACACAAATCTCCCCGTCATCAACCCTACTACAATAACTAAGTTAAATAACTCTTGCACGAATATATTGCAAATTATTGCCCTTCTCTGACTTAGAATTTTGATTAAAGTTCTGTCAAGTCCATATGACACCGACCACTCAATGTATTTGATTGGAACTTTACACAAGTCTTCCCAGTCATCAACCCTATTACAATAACTAAGTTAGGTTACTCTTGCATGAATATAATGCAAATTATTGCCCTTGTTTGACTTCGAAAATCAGGTTAAAGTTTTGCGTGAAAGTACAATCAAGTCCATATCTCAATAACCATTGCATGTATTGAATTAAAACTTTACACAAGCTATCCCAGTCACCAATCCTACTATAATAACGAAGTTAGATAACTCTTGCATGAATATATTACAAATGATTGCCCTTGTTTGAATTAGAAATTCTGGTTAAAGTTTTTCATGAAAGTACCATCAAGTCTTTATCTCACAAACCACTCAGTATATTTGATTGAAACCTTTCACAAGCCTTCCCAGTCATCAACCCTATTACAAAAACTAGGTTAGACAACTTATGCTTGAATTTAATGCAAATTATCGCCCGTGTTTGACTTAGAAAGTCTGGTTAAAGTTTTGCGTGCAAGTGCCATCAAGTCCATATCTCACAAACCACTCAATATATTTTATTGAAACTTTACACAAGTCCTCCCAGTCATCAACCTCACTACAATAACTAAGTTAGATAACTCTTGCACGAATTTGATGCAAATTATTGCCCTTCTTTGACTTAGAATTTTGGTTAAAGTTCTGTAAAGTCCATATTACACCGACCACTCGATGTATTTGATTGAAACTTTACACAAGTCTTCCCAGTCATCAACCCTACTACAATAACTAAGTTAGATAGCTCTTGCTTGAATAAAATGCAAATTATTGCCCTTATTTGTCTTCGAAAATCTGGTTAAAGTTTTGCGTGCAAGTAAAATCAAGTCCATATCTCAATAACCATTGCATGTATTGAATTGAAACTTTACACAAACCTTCCCAGTCACCAATCATACTACAATAACTAAGTAACATCACTCATGACTGAATATAATGCAAATTATTGCCCTTGTTTGACTTAAAAATTCCGGTTAAAGTTTAACATGCAAGTACCATCAAGTCCATATTTCACCAACCACTCAATGTATTTGATTGAAACTTATACAAACCTTCCCAGTCACCAACTCTACTACAATAACTAAGTTAGATAACTGTTGCATGAATATGATGCAAATTATTGCCCTTCTTTGACTTAGAATTTTGGTTAAAGTTCTGTCAAGTACATATTACACCAACCGCTCAATGTATTTGATTGAAACTTTACATATGGCTTTGAAGTCATGAAATCAACTAAATTAATCAAATCAAATAACTCTTGCTAGATTTTTTTGCAAATTTGAGCCTTTGTTTTAAAGTAAAACCCCTGTAATAAGTTCACCTTTGGGACCAAGCATAGCAAGGTGGTCTTATAATCGAGTTTCAGAGTCATTGGCAAAAGTTGCAGGCCCTTGTAGCCGTAATTACTGATGTATACTACAGTATATGGTGCATATGTGTGGATTTATTGTTATACCAATGATAAAAAAATAATAAAAAAATAAATCCTTTTTTTTTTCTTATGGATTTGTTGCTGTTTTTACGTATTATTATCATAACATGTATTTTAGATGTGTGCACATGTAATAACAAGGGCATAATTAAAATAAATATGTTGTATGGTTTATCTTTTATTTACATACATAAAATAATAACAAGTAAAAACACAACAAATATTTCAACATTATGCATGAGTAGATAAAGTTCTTCTCTTGGGGTCCTTAGAAAGGTCGTTTCCTTTCACTTATGGCATGCTATCCTTATCAATGAACGAACGCATTTTAACTTTCATTTCATCATTGTCAGGACCCTGTAAACAAAAACGAAAACAGTAAGATGTCATGAGAGTATAAAAACTGTAACAACAGTTTCATTCTTAATCATCATTTAAAATTGTTGTTATTAATAAGAGTATCATTTTCTTTAAGAGTAAGTTCATTGTACTTTTGTTTCTCCGTTTTTACAGACGTTTTATTGTTACAGTAACATTTAGAAATGCGATTCACCACATCATGAAATACCATCGATATCACTCAAATAACAATTAAGCAATTAAACGGTTTTCATTCTCCATAGTCACCTGTTTTTTTGACAGGTTGCATATTCTATCGACCACAAAGTTTGTTTTTACAACACTCTCTCCGGCGACCTTTACGGCTTTATTTACCTGAAAAGGTGTAACCCCACCATTGATTTTTGTTCTTTATTCTATAGTAAATAATAAAAGTTTGAAGGCTTGTCATTCATAGAGGGTCCCAAATGAAAGAAGTGAAACCTACATTTTACTGTTTGTCAACCTCTGCACTATCAAAATATGATGAGAAAAGTAGGGGTCATGTGTCATATAAGAGATTTTTTTTCTGCTCAGTGTGTACACTGGTGACAAAGTGAAAGTAGACTTCCGAAATCATGAATTCATACCCCAATTTCCAAGCATCATTTTTTTTTTCTAAATTCACAATTCAAACATGACAATGCTATCAAAATGTTCAAAATACATCAATAATGCCATTCAAATAAAAAAATGAGCATTAAAAATAGGAAAATGCATTTTTAAAGAAGAAGAATTGAGGATTATTTACAACCGCCATTATGCGACTACCCCACGGAAGCACTTCCTTTTTGCAATGGTGGCACTATGCCAAAACGTCACACCTTTAACGACAACCGCAAATCGGCTCGTTGATTATGTCGTAAACTTTTCCTCGAGGCGTCTTTGATCACACACGTGGTCGTAATTAGTGGTCGTAATTAATGGTGTGAAAATAAAACAAAGAGCCTGATTTGGACAGATTTGGTGGTCGTAATACCGGATTAGCGGAATGTCCGAATATCGGAGTTAACGACCATTGAATAAAGAAGGGAAAAATCCGTCCCTATAATAAATGCCCATAATAGTGGGGTGGTCTTAATATCGGGGTGGTCGTAAGGTGGAGTTTTACTGTTCTTGTACTTAGAAATGTTATAACTCAGCTGTCACTTCATGCATTTGATTGAAACTTCATAACAGATATTGCAGTTATAAGACCTACTTAATTTTGTACTTCTGTGACAAATATTCGAATAGTCGAGCGCGCTGTCCATCTGACAGCTCTTGTTAATTGTATATTGAGAGGGTTTACAATCCTTTTGTAGACAAAATGATCTACTGATTTTTTCTTAAATATAATACTATATTATATCCGACAGACATAAGAAGGATATTCAGTAATTTAGGCAGAGTTATGTTCTTTCCATAGAAAAGTTCATAACTATGCTGCTTGTACTTACATATTTATGAGAAAGAAAGGTTGCAAAACTACGTATTCTTACACTATGGTGCATCCTGCACCGTATTCTGCTCCTAACGTTGCAAAACTAAGTATTCTTACACTATGGTGCATTCTGCACCGTATTCTGCTCCTAACGTTGCACAACTACGTATTCTTACACTATGGTGCATCCTGCACCGTATTCTGCTCATAATGTTGAAATAGTTGGCAGTTATTATTGCAGCACTATTGCCGATATTGTCTTAAAAGACAATCCTGTTAAAGTCTTTATTCACGATACACATTTATTTGTATTCGCCTGACGTTAGCCTTGCCTTTATGTTAATAGTATGGTGACTCTTCGATACGATGGCTGATATGTAATGTTTCTTTGCGTACACGCCAAATGTCATTGTTTTAAATTCACTCAAAGTGAATTATATTTTGATTCAAAAGGCAGTGCACGTTGCCTTGGATCATCTCTTGATAGTTTTATTCAAATATAGTTCAAATATATTATATCTAGAAAAAACTATGTATTGCTTGAATATTGTATAAAATAAAAAGTATATATCAATTAATGTAAAAATCCTCCCAAAACGGCGTAGTGCTCTGATGATTTACATTCACAAAGTTGGATCATAAATATGAATTATGTAATGTTAATAGAATGTAAGCAAGTGTTACAGGTTGGTAATATATTTTCACATGTGTTTTAAGAGTCAAAGCAGCATTAGTCAAACGGTAGAAGAAACACCGGACACGTCAAACTATGTCTCAAGGTTAGTGGTTGGATTCATTTACACATCGCAAAATATTGAAATTATATATCGTTCAATCAAACTAATATTAACCGACTTTATTCAATATATTCGTATGTAACAATTAACATTTTTACCATGCAATTTGCATAACATTATTTTACCATGTAATTGAATTGAATTTCCTTTTACATATACAATATTCATATAACACGTGAGCAATGTATTTCAGCTATACATCCAATTTTACAGAAATATGTCTTCTTGGTAAGGGCTCATTTGCAGAGGTCCAAGAAGTTGAACATCATTGTGACGGAAAACGGTATGCTGTCAAGAAAATATGTTTGTCTAGGTGAGTTATAAAATAACACAATGTTTGTAAAATAAAAGAAAATTACTTGATCTATATTTGAGCAAAATAGTCCTCATATTCAAACTCTATCATGTTAAGTCATATATATTTTGATTATTTAGCGCCACGTTCATGACATCAAGGGCTAACAGAATATCAGTTAACCTAACCACTGTTTCCTTGGATCCGAAAAGGTTAACCAGGGTCTGAGGTTTTAAATACTGTTTCCATGCTCAACTCAAGATTTCATGTTTAACTCAAAGATGAATCAACTCATTATAACAAACTAAACGTAAATACCTAATACTGTTTCCATGCTCAACTCAAGATTTCATGTTTAACTCAAAGAAGAATCAACTCATTATAACAAACAAAACGTAAATACCTAATACTGTTTCCATGCTCAACTCAAGATGTCATGTTTAACTCAAAGATGAATCAACTCATTATAACAAACTAAACGTAAATACCTATAATTTTCTACCTCAAATCTGTATTAATACCCTAATATTTGAGACCTAGTCAAGTGTTTGCACTTTAAATTGGGTTAGCATGTGACTCCTAAAAATAGTGTTTTGAGTGCGAATTTAAGTTGAGCAAAAAAATGTTCTATAACCTCGGGCCTGTACTCGAGCACACCCCATCTCCGCAAATAACTGCTAACTTTCAGCGATGAGAGACGAATGATAATGAGACGCAGTGTCGTATATCAATTATCATCGAGACTGTGGCGTAGCGGGAATTCGATCTCAAGACCCCTTGATTGATTGTCAGACGAGCTACAGACTGAGCGCCATATATATAAAGCATAATCCATGTGTCGGACCTGGGCCTGCAAAATATATTCCAGTCTTGTCACCCAATAGTGATAGAAAGTTGGATTATTTATGAAGCATAACCTCGAATATTCATTCAATGCATTTTACAATGTAAAATTGTTTTATAATGTTTAGTTATATTTTCTTGAACCGAGAAGTGCAACTAGTGCTTAGATTAATTTTCAATAAAATCCGTTTATAATCTAAACTATTCACAATCGAATGTAAAAATTGAGTTCTCGAAGTATTATGTATTTCTGCTGTTTTATGAATTTCCTTGATAAACTGGCTTTCATATTAAAATTAGTAAATTACATTTTATTTATTAATGTTTGGATTTTTTAAACTCTTCAAATGTAGAGAACTAGATATACAATGGACTAGATTTTTGTGGTTTACCCATTGCATGGTTACGAATATCTCGGTTACTACTGATTTAATTGGTTTAAAGCTTAGCAAAAATTAAAAAATATGTTCATGTTGATGCAGTGCAATTTTTCAATCTGTAAAATGTCCAGGACTTTTGAAAAGAGTCGTTGATTTGCTTGACATAAGAATTTTGATTGACGTTTTGTTTGTAAATTAAGCATAAACGGACTGCAGTAACAAGAAAATGGACTAAAAAGTAGAAATTTAAACTAATCCATGGCATGCGTAAACGCATAGGTTTTATTTATAATTCTCCTGTTCCTTTTGGTAGAACTATAACATAATTGAATGCGCCTGTCCAACGTTTATTGTGTAAGCTGGTTTCTTTGAAACCTTACTTTTGCTGCTACTTTAACAGTTAATTATTTAGAATTGTCACTTACATTGTCGTTACTACAGCTCATCTTCTGTATTTATTATGTGACAATGGAACTTACCATTCATCTGAGATCATCTGTTTATATTTTTATCCCATGGTGGGAAAGTAATCGGAGAGTCCAGTTCCACACCTTACACAATATACAGTATACATAAATATATGATTATAGTCTTTTATTTTGATAATCATACTTTAATAATTTTACTCTATGATAAGTCAGTTCATCGAATGCCTTATATTTGTAAAAGAAAAAAAAGTTTCTAAAGCTGTTTGTATGCTCCCTATATGTAATAGCAGGGAACTCTATATATAACAACATAGAACACATGCAGGATAAAAGGAGAATGTTGAAATTCATACATTTTGCTGACAGGTTTACTCGATCGTATTCCACCTGAACTAAAATGTATCGATTTGTAACTGTTATTTTTACAATACATTGCAATCTTTGATAAGTGCTGGGTATATGACACTGGCAGCATATGTTTAGCTTTACTTTAAAACTGAAAACGTATAATTATCTTCTTCCCAGATATATGTACGGCGACAGTATCGTTGATGGAACGTTTTTACGGGAGGCTCGGCAATGGTCAGATCTTGATCCTAATAAAGGAATCGTGCGTTACATCACTTCATGGATTGAACCACCATGTTCAAACTTGAAACAACTGATAGAACAAAGGTATTTATTTTATTTGGATCTAAACTCAAAACGTATCGACTGATCTCGACAAACAAGTATTTTATATCATTGTTAATATTTGACTCTCTGGCTTAAACGGATTACTGAGGCTGTCATGCATATGTAGTAGATAACTGCTTATAACATACAATACATTATATCTCTTCAAATAGAACTTATCCATTATGCTAAATATAAAGATTCTATGAACAAAATTACCTGCAAAATTCTGTTCACTTTGCACACTGATGTACCGAGTATTTATCTCCATATCTTTCTGGTTGTCTAACATGTATTCCTAAACGCATTACATAATTTTGATTTGGATTCTTGATTGCATTGTGCACTGGTCTGGCCACATATGGTTGATATGCTGTTGCTGCTGTTGTTGGTGGTGTCGATTATTCTATATAATTATGTTGTTAGCAGTACCTGTGTCTATCGGCACTACCGTTGTAGATCAAAATATGATGTCGAATTTTAAAATATTATTTCCCTCTGGCGTTTAAACAATGTAAGATCTCGATTGGTAATTTTATGTTTTACACAATTACTAGCAATTAATAGCCCATGCATGATTTTTTAAACATCATCGATTGTCCACTTTTTAGCTCTCCGGGAAGAATGTCCAGGAGAGCTATTGCCATGACCCCGGCGTCGTCGTCGGCGTCGTCTGCAGGCACCCAGGTTAAACTTTTGCGTTTATTTGCATTTAAATTTTGGTGTTTGCCTCCAATCTCAATCTTTGCATGGGTGGTGAGTTTATCCCATAGGCGTGATTTGTTGTCTTCTGACGCTTTTAATCGTCTGAGTACTGCATAAATGCGTGTTTATCAAATTGTGCATGTAATTGTGTTGTCCTATGTTAATCCTTTATTTTCAGTAACATTTCGAACAACAGTCGCCAATGTTCGGGTAGCTCTGATGGCGTTGTATTTCAAACATCCGATGAATCGGACGAAAGCAAATCAAAAGATCAATCTGATGAAAGCAAATCAACAGACCAAACGGATGAAAGCAAATCAACAGACCAATCAAATGAAAGTGAATCAACAGACTCCCTGGCAGATATGAATTGCAGCTTCTTTTATATCCAGATGGAGTTGTGTGAAAAATATACTCTAGATGATGTTATTACCAACGCGGTCGACCCTAAGAAGGCTTCCACTATATTTTTCCAATGTCTGTCTGCAGTCGAGCATATACATGAAAACAATCTAATCCATAGAGATCTTAAGGTGAATTTTAGTACTATATCTATAATCATTTTTTTAAAAACACCAACATCTTTTTAACAATGCTGATACTGACTATATTAGTCTATGTCTAGGGCTTAATACAAACCTAGTCTATCTATCTTCCACATGTAATTACAAACCTAGTCTATCTATCTTCTACATGTAAGTACAAACCTAGTCTATCTATCTTCTAAGTACAAACGTGGTCTATCTATATTCTAAATACAAACATAGTCTGTCTATCTTCAAATTACAAATCTAGTCTGTCAACCTTTTTAGTATCAAAACATAAACTGTTTAGCTACTTAGTAGAAACCTACTATATAAGTACAAACATAGTCTATCTACCTTCTTAGTACAAGCCTAGTTTATCTATCTTCTTAGTACAAACCTAGTCCATCTATCTTGTAAGTACAAACATGGTATATCTATCTTCTCAGTACAAATCTAATCTTATCTTCTTTTTACAAACCTAGTATGTCTATTTTCTAAGTACAATCCTAGTAAATTTATCTTCTAAGTACAAACATAGTATATCTTACTTCGTAGTACAAACCTAGTTTGTCTATCTTCTTAGTACAAACCTAATTTATCTACCTTATAAGTACAAACATAGTCTTTTTATCATCTTAGTACAAACCTAGTCTTTCTTCTTTTTACAAACCAAGTATGTCTACATTCTAAGTACATGCAAAGTCTATCAACCTTCTTAGTACAATCCTAGTATATCTATCTTCTTAGTACAAACATATTCTATATATCTTCTAAGTACAAACCTAGTTTGTTTATATGCTAAGTACAAACATAGTCTATCTGTCTTTAAAGTACAAACCTAGTCTATTTATTTGCTAAGTACAAACCTAGTCTATCTATCTTCTAAGTACAAACCTAGTATGTTTATCTTCTAAGTACAAACCTAGTCTATCTATCTTCTAAGAGCAAACCTAGTCTATATATTTTCTAAGTATAAACCTAGTCTTTCTATTTTCTAAGTACAAACCTAGTCTATCTATCTTTCAATTACAAACCTAGTCTGTATATCTTCTTAGTACCAACTTAGTTTGTCTAAGTACAAGCATAGTCTATCTACCTTCTTAGTACAAGCCCTAGTTTGTCTATCTTCTTAGTACAAAACTAAATTGTTTATCTTCTTAGTACCAACTTAGTTTGTCTAAGTACAAGCATAGTCTATCTACCTTCTTAGTACAAACCCTAGTTTGTCTATCTTCTTAGTACAAAACTAGTTTGTCTATCTTCTTAGTACAAACCTAGTCTCTCTATCTTCTTAGTACAAACCTAGTCTCTCTATCTTCTTAGTACAAACCTAGTATGTCTATTTTGTAAGCACAAGCATAGTCTCTCTATCTTCTTAGTACAAACCTAGTATGTCTATTTTCTAAGTACAAGCATAGTCTATCTACCTTCTTAGTACAAACCTAGTCTGTCTATCTTCTTTGTACAAACCTAGTCTATCTTAGTACACACATAGTATATCTATCTTCTTAGTACAAACCTACTTTATTTATGTTCTTTCAAACTTTTTTCAGCTATTTATAGTTAAATTTGATGGTATCCATTCGTTTGTCATATATTATCCAAATATTGACTTAGTCTTCTTTATTGTCATTGATTATCCAGATACATAGAGTTAATATAGAATTTTCCTTAAGCCTGAAATGGTGGGAGAAGCTGCATATTTGTCTATTATTTTCGTATTGACGTTTCTTTTCGTACTGTTTTGCTGCTCCGGGTATATCTCCATACAGCCTCATTCTAAGAGTACTTGTTCAGACACAAAAATAAACTTTTAGAACCTTGAAAATAAAAGTTAAAACTTTAAACCAAATAATTGAGGCTGTATGGTCCCGACTTCAATTATACATGGTAATTTAATGTGTAATGTGTTTAAGTAATCATCTAGAGAAATTGAGATTGTTTAGTTGAGGAAAATCTCATCTTAAGAGAGGGACAAACGTTTACTCATTTGTAAATGATAACATACAAAATAAGCAGTGTGACATAAGTTATAGTATTTAAAAAAAAATGAGTTAAGGAAATTCTCAAGCTGAGATGTTTAGCAAAACTGGGACCAGTACTGAGATCTTTTATGCAAAATATACTAACAATGTTTAACCATCCTTTACACATTTATTGAATCCATATTTTAATTTTAGCCGTCGAATATATTTTTTTCGCTGAATGGTGGTGTTGTGAAAATTGGAGACTTTGGATTGGTGAAATGCAAAGAACCAGATGACGATACAAAACAACATTCGGGTGGAGTTGGAAACGAGCTTTACAGAGCCCCTGAACAGGTATTTTGTTTCAGTTTAAACTATTTTGTTTAATTATGAATGAAGGGAAACAATAATTACTTTGTCCATAATTAAAGTGTATTTTTAGACTCTTTGCACAAAAAAAAGTATTCCGTTACAAATAATTTCGTTGTCATTTCTCATTTTATTTGTTGTTATTTTCGACATTGTCTAAGGGCTAGTCCTGTTTAAACCTTGTGGTTGGATTTGTTTTTAAACTAAGGTTGCTAAATGCACACTTTTATTTCATAATGATAAATATCATTGAACAAAAGCATAAACATACTAATTAGGAACTATATGGTCAGGAAAACCAATATTAAACTCTTAAATTATACAATCCATTATGACTACTCTTTTTTAAAAAATAATTTAGCAGAATACATCTCGCATCCATTTATTCAAAAGATTTTCGTCCTTTTAGAAGAGAACAATATTTGTTGATGCTCATAGCCTTAAACTGACAAAGATTCCAAAAGTTCTAAAGGAGTTTTATCTGTCAAGCTCCGGTCATGTAAATATAAAATGGGACTGACGAAATAACAGGGGGAGGTGGGTTGAAAAAAAAGGTTATCTACTTGTCCAAAATGATCAACATTACATGACGACGTGTTGCGAGTTAAACCCATGCGCGTAGCTCAAATGTCAAGGTCAATCTTTGAGTTTGTAAGACAACACTTTGAGTCTGTGTGAGATTTCGTGTCCGGCCTGTAACTTTGTCATGCATAAATGGATTTCATAAATACTTGCTACATATGATCAACATAACATGGTGATGTGTCGTGAGTAAGACCCCTCCCGAAAAAAGGTCACACTTTGAGTTTGTTTGACAATATTTGAGTCTGTGTGAGATTTCGTTCGTGTCCAACCTGAAGCTTTTTCATGCATAGATGGATTTTGTTAATACTTGCTACAAATGATCAAGATAACATGACGACGTGTCGAACCCAGACTCCCACTTCATAGGTCAAGGTCACAATTTAACTTTGTTATATGACACTTTCAGTCTGATTGAGATTTCGTGTCCGGTCTGTAATGTTGTCACCTACATGTATGGATAAATTTCAAAAACACTTGGCTCAATTCATCCACATGACATGACGACGTATCACGCGTAAGATCCACATGAGCACCTAAAAGGTCAAGTTTACACTTTGAGTTTGTTTGACAACACTCTGAGTCTGTGTGAGATTTGAAGTCCGGACAGTAACTTTGTCATGCAGAGATGGATTTTATAAATACTTGGTACAAATTATCAGTATAGCAGTTTGTTTGAGATTTCGTGTCCGGTCTGTAACTTTGTCACTTATGGATAAATTTCAAAAGCACTTGATTCAGTTGATCAATATGACATAATTTAGTGTTGTAAGTGTCATAAATTGATCAGCATGACATGGCGACGGGTAGAACCCGTAATAAGCATATGCGGATAGAGTTTCTTGCTTTAGAACACCACATTTAAGCATGGTAAAGGATCGAACCCACTACCCTCCGGTCTTGGATCAGATGCTCTTTTATTGTATATTGTGTCGGTGTCTTATTATATTTACCACATTTGTTCATATTAGGTTGGGACTAATTACAATGAAAAGGTTGACATCTACGCAATGGGTTTAATACTTTACAAGATGCTGAAAAACTTCTCCACAATCAGCGAGTTTGTTTCAACATTTACAAAGGATATTTTCAACAAGCCTCCAGAGGAGTGTCTCTATGATAAGCCTGAGGTCAGTAGTATTAATTGTGAATTTGGACCAATAAAATCCGTAATTGTGTTCATATATGTATTTTTAATCTTTAATGCAATCGGTCTTAATGAAAACCATTTGAAGCTGCATGAAGCTAAAATTATCAGTTTGCATTTA
Organism: Panopea generosa; assembly: GCA_029582155.1. Lineage (NCBI taxonomy): Eukaryota > Metazoa > Mollusca > Bivalvia > Adapedonta > Hiatellidae > Panopea > Panopea generosa. The sequence goes on along the minus strand of CM055911.1, from coordinate 11,889,050 downwards.
TTTGGTTGCACCATCCTGTTTTGCTGGTACGAAGACACATTGTCAGATGTTTCATGGTGACGTTTGCCTTAGATAAAGTTGCCAGATGAATGCGTGCTCTCATCATCGGCGCTGTGACAGTGGCTTTAATGCGTATAGGATGTCATTTTAATATGAACAATTGGAAAAGTACGTTATTCTTTTATTTTAAAACAGAAATATCATATAAATATAAAATAAAATTTGAGTTTGCATCGGGTGGTGAAAAACTTTAGAAAAAATAATGGAATATGGAAATATACTATCAAGCTATAGCTTTTTCATTATATTTAAGTCATTGCAACATCAAGTTAGTTTTTTAGCAAATTTAATTATACGTTCGTCATTATTTGTTAAACGATAAAATTAATGGAGAATGTTATCAGTTTTATTCAATCCGATCAAACTACATGTGTTGGTTTGAACTAAAGCATATTTATCTTGTACACCATAAAACTAAAGCTTGACGGCATCCTATTTTCTGTAGGTAATTAGAAAATAAAAAAGGTTAACTAAATATTTATCTGATTTACACTCGAGGGTTGACTTTTATCTCCCTTATAATATTATAAAAGACCGTTTTCAAGATAAAACCAGCCGATGTAACATTAATGGCAAACGGCGACTCTACAGTACATACTTCAAAGAAAAAGTACTGAACAATCGACATGCTAGACTAAACCAGTTCACGTGTATAAAGTGACATTGACTTGTCTAAATAATTTTGTTCAAATTGTATTTGTGCATAAACTAAGACAGAACTAGTTCATATCCATTTTGTGGTTTTGAAGAATTTGAAAGAATAGAATGATCTTTTGGACCCCTAAAACAAATAAATGATACACTGTATCAAGCATTGGGTATGCACGCAAGTTGAAACATTAAAACGGTTCCATTGAAAACATACAAATTGGTTTTTGGATTTAAGATGATTAAAGTTGATGGTTATCAACATACTAATCAGCAGTGATACTGAAACTTTTCTTAAATAATATTAGTATGTAAATTTGAGTGCATACTCAAGTTAAGATCATGTTTTATGGATAAGAGCCGGTTTTGCTGATAAAGGATTCCTTGGAGCGCCACTAAGGTATGAAAATAACAGACATGGTTTAATTGAGATTGTTAATGAGGGTAATAAATAATACACATCACGCCATCTATCTACTTACCTCAGTAACATTAGACGAGCTCCAAATAACAACACTGTGTCATAAATACATAATACTTCAGATCTTATATTTAGTATGTCTGTGGTGAAACAGAAGCACTTTGTCACCATACGCTTATTAAATGACACAAGTTTAATCATGTAATATTGTAATATTTCAGACTAAACTAGTTCGCAGCATGTTGGCAACAGATCCTAAAATGAGACCTTCTGCTGCAGATATTCTGAGAGGTGATTTGCTGCGTGATTGGAAAGAGAGAATAGAGACTGAACATCTTCAATGATGGTGTGGTGGTATTTATCCATAAGGGGTTAAAACGACCCCCTCCAAAGAGATTTTTTATGTGAAATTTCAAAACGTGTGATGGCCACTATAAGTCAACAGAGCGTCCTCAGTGTCCCCATAACGGGTGTTTCGATGGTCAATCAGCATAATGCAAATATTTGCAGATTTTTTTTTTATAGAGAAATGTGTTGCTAGTGATCATTCTTCTTATATTAAAAGGATCTTAGATAGTACTTTAGAATGGTACGTTATGTATGTTTTATATGCATTTTAAATTTGAAACAAAAATACCTACCTAGAGTTTCTGTGACTATTTCTTTTCTTATGGTTTCCATTTGATTGATGTAAAACATTTTTTGTCCATTTTGTATCTGTTCAGTTTTTGCAATAACAAACTATCTGCATTATGAGTCTTGTGTTCTGTTTGTATTACATGTTTATGTATTATGTTCATGGTAAAATATTGCTTTAAGAACTCAGTATTGTTTATATTATAAAGTCTTAATTAACTCATTTCCTCAAGATTTATTAAGTTCTATCATAAATATCTGCCCTGCTCTCTTGATTATCTGAACCTAAAACTATTGTTACACCTGTAAGTTTATCTTACAATGAACATATATGGAAATCGTTTTATTCAAGTTTAAAAATAATTATTATTTATGTAAAATCATGTGTTAATATACAAATTGAAATACAATGGCTGAACTTTACACCAAGTGTTTATTTTCAATCACTACCGTCTTCAACAGTTACCGGCGGCACAAACATTTCAAAGATGTTACTCTATTTACACAGGCAATTTTTATTTGAATTTTAAACTTCCATTTCTATAGTCGTGAGTATTTTTTTCTGTTTACTTTGTTTGGTTTTCCAGCCAAAAATAACCATCAAGCATTTAAACTAAATTAGCACATTCTTTTGTAGGGTTTTCAAAAAACTGATTTATTGATTTAGGTATAGCAAATGTTTTCTAATTACTGTTTTTTTCCTAGTATAAACAGATTGGGCTTTTTTCCATTTGTTTAGACATTTTATATATTTTGGAGCAATATTAAGTGGTTCGTCTTCTTGTCATTGTTGAAAAGGAATCCTAAAGTTGCGGCGTTGTCCTTTGTCCATATAAATTGTATATGTCACAATAGTCGTATTTGATTTTTAATTATTCAACAACACTCAATATTATAAATCTGTCTATATTTCATTTTAATACTGAAATGATCAGTGTTTCGTATGTGTTCAATATAAAAAGTTGCATAATCTGCAAAAAAGCTGACCTTCTGACGTCTTTTTAGTATCGTAGGATGTTGGTTGTCTCATTTTATATACACATTCAATTCAATTCAAATTTATTCAGGTATAAAAGATCATTATACAACATACATATCATGATGATAAAATAACAGTAATAAATCAAGAAAAAAAAAATATAGTAATCACCTAAAAATTAAATATCTTATAACCTGGGATAACCCATCAAATCAACACACGCGCTTATTTCCTACGGGGTCCCAAAAAATCTTTCCTCATGGTTTCAAGAGAAAGTAGTTCTTGATTATGTATGTATCTGTCGTATGATAGTAACTTTTAAGTGTACGTAAAACATAAAGTAATCACGTTCAAACGGGTTTTAGTCTTTACATTTGATATTTGATGTCTCAGTCTTCGCAAGATTGCTATGTATCGGAAGGTAGCGAAAGCTGAAATGCAGGAGTGTCCATTCTAATTAGCATATCGCATAGCAATGAAAGTAGTCACTGAATCATATGTGACCGGCTTTCGGCTTGAAAATTTTAACCAATATTGATTTCGACGTTCGATTCAGAAATGCTAAACATTATAACAAAAACATAAAGTTTTGTAATAGGCCATACATCGTATAGATTTATATCGTTCCATTTAAAATCGTAATCAAGTCCAGATCGCCACTTTCGTCGAACTTATTTAAATCGCAGTGTATTAGTGAGAGCAAATTACAAGCAAACAAAACAATGCAATCGTAAAGGGTTTTCTTGCCATCTAATTTCAACAAAGATATGATTAATCACCACTTGAAACGGTTTATTTTGCAAATAAATTTAAGAATTTTTTCGAAACAAAAAATACGAAGCTACCTGGAGGTCGCTCTCCGGATGTTGACAAATTTGAGAAACCCGGTTTAAAAGTCGACGTCTTCATAAGTCGGGTCCTAAAAGTCCGCTCATAGTTTATTGCCATCCCGTTTATTAGGGATGATTTAAGACTTTACTATTAAGGTCTACTTTAATTAAGTTTATGTTTATTTCGAAATACACAGATACCTAATGAAAATATTCTTTATTAAAGAACCAAAAGTTAAAAACTATCAATTGTATTAAGGCCATACTTAAAAAAATGTTTGTTAACTGTGATCCGACCCAGTATTTTTTATGTGGGTAGATAGGTAGTTAATTCTTTGCCACATTTTTATTTTGATGGCAACAATATATTTATATAAAATAGAAACATAAACTTGAAATTGACTTTTAATGCATCATCAGATATACCCGGGTATCATTTTTTTAAATCGAAATGGACTGAGCATAACTTCTGGCCTGATACCTAAGTGAATCACTGGAAAAAACATCCTTATATAACAATATAATAGACAAACAAGCCAAACATACCTCGAGCATGTCCAGACGGACGCATGAATGAATGAATGAATGATAATTCTTATAAAACAATATTATAGAGACAAAGGCAAAAATTACCACTAGAATATCCAGCAGAACCATGATTAATAATACTTATATAACACTATGATAGGCAAACAAATAAATCTTATCTCGAGCATGTCCAGCAGAACCATGACTAATAATACTTATATAACACTATGATAGGCAAACAAGTAAATCTTATCTCGAGGATGTCCAGCAGAACCATGACTGATAATACTTATATAACACTATGATAGACAAACAAGCAAATCTTTTCTCGAGCATGTCCAGCAGAACCATGACTAATAATACTTATATAGCACTATGATAGACAAACAAGCAAATCTTATCTCGAGCATGTCCAGACGGATCCATGAATGAATGAACGAATGATAATTCTTATAGAACAATATAATAGAGACAAAGGCAATAATTACCACTAGAATATCCAGCAGAACCATGACTAATAATACTTATATAACACTATGATAGGCAAACAAGTAAATTAGGCCGTGAGCTAAGACCCAAAATTTAACAAATTGGTACCAATCAGACTGGCAAATTGCTGTACTATTTTTTGAATAGATACATGTCTGTGGTATATGAAAAAGTCAGGGGACCACCTCTGAGGCACAGCTTAGTGTCTGATTTTAGTGAGTTTCTATGGTAACTGTTATTTTCATTAAAATCATTACAAATAATTTCTTATTTTTTGGTATACAAAACAGTTGCATTATTGCAGTGAATAATTGTTATATGTGTTATCCAGTGGTGTTAAACAAGAGCAGGAGTGTTCTTCTGATATAAAATACCACATTAAACAATTATTTCGTAATCAGTTTGCATTTTTACGTTACACTTACATTTGACGTTACTTTTTAGAGGTAATATTGATTTCCGATATTTCTATTGAAATCCCTTCCTAGATTTGTTTATAAAGTATTAATTTAACATAACCAAAAATACATAATAAAACACAACTGTATCAGATAAGTTTAAAAAATGTAATTCATTATTAGTAGTAATTTCTTCTAAACAATATTTACGTTACATTCATCTGATAAAAACAGTTAAATAATCGTCCCAAAAATCATCTTAAAATATCAGATCAAATTCCTGCAGGCTTTGATTCATATTAACACCTTTATGGTTTCTTCTCGTCCCAATGCTTTTATAAAATGTTCTGTGGACATATGTTAGTACAATACAAACACATTTTTATAACTTTATATAACATAAAATACATTACAAAAATGTGAAATGTAACGTTTACAAGTAGTATTTATTCACTTCTTTAAAATTTAATTATCTAGTTTAAATTGGATCAGATCAAAGTCCTGCAGGCTTTGATTCATATTAACATCCAAATGGTATAGTCTCGTTCTGATGTTTTTATAAATGTTCTGTGGACACATGTTAGTACAATACAAACAAATATTTATAACTTTATATAACACAAAATACGTTACAAAAATGTGAAACGTAACATTTACATATAGTATTTATTCATTTTTTTTTATTTATAATTATCAAGTTTAAATTGATTATATGAACTGTAATTTAAATCATACAAGCCTGCTAATGACTTCCATATAACAAAATAAGAATGACGATACCTTTAGGTACCTTCGCAAAATATGGAATGTTTTTTTAGGAATATTTTACACAAAATAAACTTCTGTTTCAAGCAATTTTGAACTCTAAAGTAACACAATCTTATACTGTAATAAAACACTATGTGTATTTAATCCATTCTGTACATTTCCGTTGCTACAAGAAGTAGTTGGATAGTGTACATGTCATCATTACTGCCATTCTCTCCATCAGAGCTTTCTCAGCAGGAGACATGAATTCTATAACAACCTGTGTAGCAGAATATCACTTCATCAATTTAACTTCCAACTAACCATCTTCCATGAACCATCCGTGATTTTTTGGACTTGAATTTTAGTAAGGTTTATTAGGCTTCTACGCCAGATGTCTGATAATTTGCTTGCAATGAGTGAAGATATAATGTGCCTTCACAGTGTGGAAATTTTCCTGATTCAACACTAAGATATTAAACCCGAAACATCTCGTTGCACAAGCTATTCACTTTTGTATCAGTACCCTTTGAAGCATATATCCTACATTTGAAGTGAGAGATGCAATCAGCTCGCAAAGAAGTACAATCCATTCTTCACCTAACTTTAACATAGCTGATTGGAATACACTGGACTTCATAACAAATCTAATTGCAGACACCTTTCCATGACCATTGAAGGCACACACTTGGTCACATCTGGTAAATGCTTAAAAAACTTCCATTATCACTAAGAGAGTTTCCATATATCTCTGTATCGCTGTCTTTTCTTGGTCCGACAACTGATAAATATATGCTCGATCCCCCTGTAAAGTGCCAGACATAGCATAAACACGTCTTCTGATTCAATGGCAATAGCGTTAAAGTGTTGACTGGCATGTAGCAGCATTTAGCAGCGTGCGAGTTTCAAGTTTTCGTGTGAAAATGCCGGCTCTTCCATATGACAAACAGTATCATGCATTAGTTAATAACATTTGTTTTCTGACGTTGCAAACATCTCTTTGTCACCTAGAACGGCAAGGTAGTACGGGACCTTCCAAGTATCAACAAGAAAAATTTGTAAATGCTATCTTGCCTTCTGGAAAACCTAAGAGGCATCTCTATTGCTGAATTGGTTGACCTCTATTGATATTACAGATCCACAATCCACTACCCATGCTTCTATTATTCATCTCTGCATTATAGTTTACATCAAATACCACACTAATTCTAAAGCTATTCTTGCATTGCAGTATCAAATGTGTTTTTGGACATATCTCCAAACGTTAGGTTCTCAACACTTACTTTGTTGACAATCATCATAGCATCACTAACACATACTGGTCTATGTTGGACATGTTCCTTGCAAGTGCAGATTTATTTGTTTTCTTGAGGATACCATGACAGTAAGCCAATGCCAAGGTTAATGGTCCTCGTGGATTTTGAAGTACTGCCTTCACAACCAAATGTCAGCTAGATGCTACCAAACCATGTATTTAAGTAACTGGTTATCAACCTCGAGAATGCATTCTTTACAAAAAAATTTAATTTGTTTTCTGAACACTACCGAATATATTTAGGTGTTTCCTTCACAATATGACGTAAAACTAATCATATGGATTTTCTTTCAAAATATTGTATTCTTGATATGTTAAAGCATATATAAAGCATTCTCTTCCGTTTCCTTATCATTTAAAAGATCATTACAATGACAGTAGATATTGCTGTAGCTGTTGATAAAACAGCACAACCATTTATTCTCAAGTATATTTCTTGGTCTAAATTGTCATCCTTTTGAATGATCTGTGCTTCAAGATCATCATTGATAAGTCTTAAATTAGCTAGTAGGATCCCTTTTCGTCCATACATCTGTCTGTCTGTCCGAATGGGTATTTAAATGCCTGTGGTTTAGGTAGGATAAGTTTTTTTTAACAGTTGAAAAATAGATGAAAAAAATTTGCAACTGTTTCTAATCACATAAAAGATGCTTTTATATGGCTAAAGGTCACTTAAATACCTATTGGCTCGAATGTCTGTCAACAATTTCTATAAATCACTCGATAGGTTTTCACCAAATTTAAAGTGAAGCATTCTTACGCGAAGTTTGTTCAATCAAGACCCTGATGCCAAGACTGGACCCATCCCAGAGGCTTATCAGTTGTTTTCTATTTAAAATTTCAACAACATTCTTCTTGGAAAGTGCAATACCTGGCTTTGGTTTTAGGTTTATTTATGCCATGATCATAGGCTCTGGTCACGAGAAATCTGATTTTAATTAAGTTTCAATGACCGACTAGCCAAATTCGTTTTTATTCAGTATAGATACTCTATGAATAGTGGTTTCAAGTTTGTTCAAATATAAGGGTTAGAGCTCATTGGGGCCCCAGAAAAAGGAATTATTTTGATCATCTTAAGAGCTGGATCACTGTTTAATCATAACAATTGGGACGACTGTGTCCTTTAACCCTTATCCTGCTATGGACGTTTTGTTTTATTAGAATATACACATTTTAGTTAAGGGATTGAGTGCACATATATTCACCCTGCTATAAAAAGTGTATTTCTTTAAATAGTATAATCAATTAAATACAGACCAGGGATTGGCATGCATGCAGCAAAATATAACCAACGAAAGTGTTGATATTTTGACATGTAAGTTAGAATCTAATGGAGCTGATAGTTTTTCTGATCTATTTTTGGAATTATATCTTATTCATCTTGAGAACTCTATTGTTTAGTAATAACAGTTGAAACTGAGTCCTTTAACAGTGATCTTATGATCTCCATAACGTTTCAGCAGGGGTCTAAAAAGGGATGTAATTGTGAATTTTCAAAAGTATCATCTTCAGATCTTGAGCATTGTTAAGTCATAATAATTGAGACTGGGTCCATTAAAGAGGAATAAATATCAATAAGGGACCAGCAGGGGTAGAAGAGAAAGAATTAATGCTGTATGGTGTTAAGTGTCCCTTTCAAAATTGTTTCAGTCATATCGAGATGGTGCTACTTAAATCAGACATTATTCTAAGCGTTGTCACACTGAAATATCATGTCACAGACATATGGTATGATACCCACTCAGTCACATGATACTGACAACAGGTCGACCAGTCTTATTCTTTAAGTGATGAGCACCAAGTGAGGAAGAGTCTAATACCATTTTAAATCTTTGGTGTGACCCGACCCGGGATCGATCCCGTGACATACCACATGCAAGGCAGAATCTCTAGAAAAAAATGAAAATGTGAATTTTCAAAAAGCTTCAACTCAAGAACGTAGGTCAAATGTTTTCATATTTCCTATAGATTATCCCTATGATAGAGTTTTCTTTATTCTAATAAATGGACTGGGGTCTACCGAGGCTTTGTATTAAAAAAACACTTCTATAGTAAATATGAGAATGCTATGAGAATAGGTAAATATAGCTTTTTTAAATCTTCTGCAAGTGATATGTTGTATGTCAATTGGTTGATAGTCCTTTATCAAGATTGTTCAAACCAGGTTGCTGGGGTGAAATTAAGGGCTTCCACAGATGATAACTTTTACAAAGTGCTAATAAGCACAATGTAAGAAGTTTGAATATTTTACATCTAGTATTGTCTGGTAGCCCTGTATAAAATTTGATCAATCTGGACCCCTTTTGTCAAATTAAGGGCCTCCACAGGGGTCAATCCTTTACTCAGGTAATCGACTTACATGGGCTTCTTGTTTAAAACAAATGTATAAATATTTCAAGTTTGTATTTTCATCAATTTTTAGTGTTCATGAATTAACTTCGTTAGAAATAAATGTTAAACATGATTAACCAATATATGTATATAAATAATGACTAGTTGTCAAACTATGTAAATATTGTGCGATTTACCCCACCCACTTTGATTTTGCTGTAATTTACAAAAAAAAAAGTATAACACCTAATTTTGATAAAATCTGTAGTTCCTTTTTAACTTATATCATATCTGATTAAAATATTATGACATATACCATCTAACATATAAAAAACATAAAATTTATACAATTTTAATGCAAAAGTGTGTTCTTAGTGTTGATGTTTTTAGTTTTTAATAACAAAAATCCATTTATTTTTCATCAAAGTGTGTTTTAATGAAGTGCATCACAATCATCATGCATTAATGTGATAAGAAACTTAAAACACATACATTTATGCAGTTAAAATTTGAAAATCGGGTGTATATTATAGATAATGACAGTTTTTAAGAAATTGGCGGCCATTTTGGAAGCCATTTTGGAATTGCTCATTTTCAGACATTAAGCTGTGCCCGAGATATGGCCCCCCAGAATTTTTTTGGTGTAGAGACATATATCTTTCAAAAAATCAAAGGGGGGATTTGCCAGAAAAATGGTACCAATTTTTTGTTTAGCTCACGGCCTAAATCTTATCTCGAGCATCTCCAGCAGAACCATGACTGATAATACTTATATAACACTATGATAGACAAACAAGCAAATCTTATCTCGAGCATGTCCAGCAGAACCATGACTAATAATACTTATATAACACTATGATAGGCAAACAAGCAAATCTTATCTCGAGCATGTCCAGCAGAACCATGACTAATAATACTTATATAGCAATATGATAGATAAACAAGCAAATCTTATCTCGAGCATGTCCAGCAGAACCATGACTAATAAAACTTAAATAGCAATATGATAGACAAACAAGCAAATCTTATCTCAAGCATGTCCAGCAGAACCATGACTAATAATACTTATATAACAATATGATATACAAACTAGCAAATCTTATCTCGAGCATATCCAGCAGAACCATGACTAATAATACTTATATAGCAATATGATAGACAAACAAGCAAATCTTATCTCGAGCATGTCCAGCAGAACCATGACTAACAATACTTATATAGCAATATGATAGACAAACAAGCCAATCTTATCTCGAGCATATCCAGCAGAACCATGACTAAAAATACTTATATAACAATGTGATAGACAAACAAGCAAATCTTATCTCTTGCATGTCCAGCAGATCCATAACTAATAAAACTTAAATAGCAATATGATAGACAAACAAGCAAATCTTATCTCAAGCATGTCCAGCAGAACCATGACTAATAAAACTTAAATAGCAATATGATAGACAAACAAGCAAATCTTATCTCAAGCATATCCAGCAGAACCATGACTAATAATACTTATATAGCAATATGATAGACAAACAAGCAAATCTTATCTCGAGCATGTCCAGCAGAACCATGACTAACAATACTTATATAGCAATATGATAGACAAACAAGCCAATCTTATCTCGAGCATATCCAGCAGAACCATGACTAATAAAACTTAAATAGCAATATGATAGACAAACAAGCAAATCTTATCTCGAGCATGTCCAGCAGAACCATGACTAATAATACTTATATAACAATATGATAGACAAACAAGTAAATCTTACCTCGAGCATATCCAGCAGAAACATGCCTAATAATACTTATATAACACTTATATAACAATATGATAGACAAACAAGTAAATCTTATCTCGAGCATCTCCAGCAGAACCATGACTAATGATACTTATATAACAATATGACAGACAAACAAGCAAATCTTATCTCGAGCATGTCAAGCAGTACCATGACTAATGATACTTATATAACACTATGATAGACAAACAAGCAAATCTTATCTCGAGCATGTCAAGCAGAACCATGACTAATAATACTTATATAACAATATGATAGACAAACAAGCAAATCTTATCTCGAGCATGTCCAGCAGAACCATGACTAAAAATACTTATATAGCAATATGATAGACAAACAAGCAAATCTTATCTCGAGCATGTCCAGCAGAACCATGACTGATAATAATTATATAGCAATATGATAGACAAACAAGCACATGTAGTAGGTGTAGTAGTAGTAGTAGTAGGAGTAGTAGTAGGTGTAGGAGTAGTAGTAGGAGTAGTAGTAGGTGTAGGAGTAGTAGTAGGAGTAGTAGTATTATGAGTAGTAGTAGGTGTAGGAGTAGTAGTAAGAGTAGTAGGAGTAGTAGTAGGAATAGTAATAGGTGTAGGAGTAGTAGTAGGAGTAGTAGTATTAGGAGTAGTAGTAGGTGTAGAAGTAGTAGTAAGAGTAGTAGTAGGAGTAGTAGTATTAGGAGTAGTAGTAGGTGTAGGAGTAGTAGTAGGAGTAGTAGTAGGAGTAGTAGTATTATGAGTAGTAGTAGGTGTAGGAGTAGTAGTAAGAGTAGTAGTAGGAGTAGTAATAGGTGTAGGAGTAGTAGTAGGAGTAGTAGTAGGTGCAGGAGTAGTAGTTATAGTAGTAGTAGTTGTAGTAGAAGTAGTAGTAGTTGTTTGAGTAGGAGTAGTAGTAGGATTAGGAATAGGAATAGGAGTTTTAGTAGTAATAGGAGTACGAGTAGTAGGAGTAGTAGTAGTAGGCGTAGGAGTAGTAGAAGTAGTAGGAGTAGGAGTTGTAGTACAGGGCTAGAATTTAACTTTTTTGTGCACTGGCAATTTTGGCCAGGGCCTAAAATTTCAACTGGCCACATTTGAAACCAACTAGCCAAACCAATTTTCGCAGAAACTTGTAGTCCTAAATGTCTTAATAAACCCAAAGTTAATTGCTTCAAAGCCTGCGTGTTATTTAATATGCATTATTAGCTTCTTTTTTTTTTATAGACCATGGTATCAAGGTTATTATATATGTTAAGGTACAATTCAAAGCAGTACTTTACAAAACAAAATATTTAAAAAAATAAAATTTTCTTTGTTATTTATTTTACTACCATAAATAAATGCATACAATGATATATCATAAATAAACACTTTTTACTAAACCAAAATATGAATCATGGATTCAACAATAACAAGTGTACAGAGACTGGGATTGAGATATACACACATTTCTATTCATAGAATTAATATAGCCAATGGCCGTTCGTTTTAAAATAAGATCTAGATCTAGCCAAGGACGATTGTTAACATGTGTAAATGTGATAAAATAGTAATATAGTTTAATTATTATGGATGATCTGTCGATAGCGGTGGTTTCTACAATTGACACACCATTTTGTCATTGTCAAGTTTATAGCCCTGTGTGATATTGAGTTGTCGCTCCCATTTCATTACAGTATTAACGGAAGGATTATTTCTCTTTGTTTCTTGTTGAGACTTTAATTCAACGGTTCAATGGAGAAAAAGATGTCATTTTATCAGCCACTTTAACAGCTGACAAAATATGTAAACAAAAAACTTGACGGGTTTCAACTTTACTTTTATTTTATAGAGTGAGTGCGCGATCGATCAAACTAGACGCAGTCTACTCATTATGTTGTTGACGGGTTTTAACTTTACTTCCTTTTTGCAGAATGAACTTGAGATCAAAAACAATTGGACGCAGTCTACACATAAATATTTAATACATGTCATTGACAATCGTGCTGCTAGGGGGTAATTTGGCGCGAGAAGCAAAAGAAATTTGGTAAAATTGACAAGAACTCGTTATTTTTACCAGGATAATACTTGTTTATTTTCAAAAATAAAAAAAATTAATACAATAAGTAATTTTCTCAACTTGAAATCCACTCGCAAAAAAATGCCAGCTTAAGTAATTTCAACTCGCATTTTCAAAGTACAGCTTGCATTTTGCGAGTGGCGAGTGCTTAAATTAGAGCCCTGTAGTAGAAGTAGTAGTAGAAATAGTAGTAGTAGGAGTAGTAGTAGTAGAAGTTTTAGTAGTAGGCGTAGGAGTAGTTGTAGGAGTAGGAGTAAGTGTATTATTATTATTATTATTATTAGTAGTAGTAGTAGTAGTAGTAGTAGTAGTAGTAGTAGGCGTAGGAGAAGTAGAAGTAGTAGTAGTAGGAGTAGTAGTAGTAGAAGTAGTAGTAGACGAATAGTAGGAGTAGTAGTAGTAGTAGTAAAAGTAGGAGTTGAAGTAATAATAATAGTAGTGGGTGTAGGAGTAGTAGTTGTTTGCGTAGTAGTATTAGTAGTTATACATCTGTAGGAGTTGGAGAAGTAATAGTAGAAATAGAAGTAGGAGAAGTAGGAGTAGAAGTAGTAGTAAGAGTAGGAGTAGGAGTAGTAGTAGGAATAGTAGTAGGAGTAGGAGAAGTAATAGGAGAAGAATTTGGAGTAGGAGTAGTAGTAGTAGGAGCAGCAGTAGTAGTAGGAGTAGTTGTAGTTATAGTATTAGGAGTAATACGAGTAGGAATAGAAGTAGGAGTAGTAGTAGTTGTAGGGGTAGTAGTAGTAGGAGTAGTAGTAGTAGGAGTTGGAGCAGTAGTAGTAGTAGTAGAAGTAGAAGTAGTAGGAGTAGTAGGAGTAGAAGGAGTAGGAGTAGTAGGAGTAAGAGCAGTAATAGTAGTAGCAGTAGTAGGTGTAGAAGTAGTAGGAGTAATAGGAGTAGGAGCAGTAATAGTAGTAGCAGTAGTAGGTGTAGAAGTAGTAGGAGTAGTAGAAGTTGGAGCAGTAAAAGCAGTAACAGTAGTAGGAGTAGAAGTAGAAGGAGTAGTAGAAGTAAGAGGAGTATGAGTGTGGAGGAATAGTAGTAGTAGGAGTAGTAAGAGTAGGAGTAGAAGTAGTAGTAGTAGTAGAAAAAGTAGTAGTAGGAGTAGTAGTAGTAGAAATAGTAGTAGTAGGTGTAGTAGTACATGTAGTAGGAGTAGTAGTAGTAGGCTTAGGAGTAGTACTAGGAGTAGGAGTAAGAGTAGTAGTAGTAGTAGGAGTAGTAGTAGGTGTAGGAGTAGTAGTAGTAGTTGTTGTTGGAGTAGGAGTAGTAGTAGAATTAGGAGTAGGAATAAGAGTTGTAGTAGTAGTAATAGTAGGAGTAGGAGTAGTAGTAGGAGTAGTTGTAGGTGTAGGAGTAGCAGTAAGAGTAATAGTAGTAGTAGTAGTAGTAGTAGGAGTAGTAGTAGGAGTAGCAGTATGTGTAGGAGTAGTCGTAGGAGTAGTAGTAGGTGTAGAAGTAATAGTAGGTGTAGTAGTAGGAGTAGTAGTAGGTGTAGTAGTTGGTGTAGGAGTAATAATAGGTGTAGGAGTAGTAGTAGGAGTAGTAGTTGTAGTAGGAGTAGAAATATGTGTAGAAGTAATAGTAGGAGTAGTAGTAGGAGTAGTAGGAGTAGGAGAAGTAGGAGTAGCAGTAATAGTTGTAGTAGTAAGAGTAGTAGCAGGAGTAGTTGGAGTAGGAGTAGTAGTAAAAGTAGGAGTAGCAGTAATAGTAGTAGTAGTTGTAGGAGTAGGATTAGGAGAAGTAGAAGTAGTAGTAAGATTAGTATTAGGAGTAGTAGGAATATGAGTAGTAGGAGTAGGAGTAGTAGTAGTAGTAGGAGAAGTATATGTAGGAGTAGGAGTAGGAGTAGTAGAAATAGGAGTAGAAGTAATAGTAGTAGTAGTAAGAGTAGTAGCAGTAGTAGTAGCAGGAGTAGTTGGAGTAGGAGTAGTAGTAAAAGTAGGAGTAGCAGTAATAGTAGAAGTAGTTGTAGGAGTAGGATTAGGAGTAGTAGTAGTAGTAGTAGTAAGATTAGTATTAGGAGTAGTAGGAATATGAGTAGTAGGAGTAGGAGTAGTAGTAGTAGTAGGCGTAGGAGTAGTAGAAGTAGTAGTAGGTGTAGTAATAGTAGTAGTAGTAGTAGTAGTAGTAGTAGTAGTAGTAGGTGTAGGAGTAGTTGTAGGAGTAGTAGTAGGAGTAGGAGTAGAAGTAGCAGTAGTAGTAGGAGTGGTAGTAGTAGTAGTTGTTGTTGGAGTAGAAGTATTGGTAGGATAATGAATAAGAATAGGAGTTGTAGTTGTAGTTATAATAGGAGTAGGAGTAGTAGAAGTAGTAGGCGTAGGAGTAGTAGAAGTAGTAGGAGGAGGAGTAGTAGTTGTAGTCGTAGTAGAATTGTAGTAGTATGAGTAGTAGTAGTAGTAGTAGGTGTGGGAGTAGTAGTAGGAGTAGGAGTAGTAGTAGTTTTAGTAGTATGAGTAGGAGTAATAGTAGGATTAGGAATAGGAGTTGTACTTGTATGAGTAGGAGTAGAAGTAGTAATAGTAGGAGTAGTAGTAATAGTAGTTGTAGTAAGAGTAGTAGTAGTAGCAGGAGTAGTAGGAGTAGGAGTAGCAGTAATAGTAGTAGTAGCATTAGGAGTAGAAGTAGGGGTAGTAGTAGTAGTAATAGGATTAGGAGTAGGAGTAGGAGTATTAGGAGTAGTAGTAGTAGTAGGAGTAGGAGAAATAGGATTTGGAGTAAATAGGAGTAGGAGTAGTAGTAGAAGTAGGAGAAGAAGAAGTAAGAGTAGGAGAAGTAGTAATATGAGTAGGAGTAGGAGTAATAGGATTAGGAGTAGTAGGAGTAGGAGTAATAGGAGTAGTAGTAGTAGGAGTAGGAGCAGTAGTAGTAGGAGTAATTGGAGGAGTGTAGTAGGAGTAGTAGGAGTAGGAGTAGTAGGAGTAGGAGTAAGAGAAGGAGTAGTAGTAGTAGGAGTAGTAGGAGTAGTAGTAGGAGTAGGAGTAGTAGGAGTAGGAGTAATAGGAGGAGTAATAGTAGGAGTAGTAGTAGGAGTAGGAGAATTAGGAGTAGCAGTAATAGTTGTATCAGTAAGAGTAGTAGCAGGAGTAGTTGGAGTAGGAGTAGTAGTAAAAGTAGGAGTAGCAGTAATAGTAGTAGTAGTTGTAGGAGTAGGATTAGGAGAAGTAGAAGTAGTAGTAAGATTAGTATTAGGAGTAGTAGGAATATGAGTAGTAGGAGTAGTAGTAGTAGTAGGAGAAGTATATGTAGGAGTAGGAGTAGGAGTAGTAGAAATAGGAGTAGAAGTAATAGTAGTAGTAGTAAGAGTAGTAGCAGTAGTAGTAGCAGGAGTAGTTGGAGTAGGAGTAGTAGTAAAAGTAGGAGTAGCAGTAATAGTAGAAGTAGTTGTAGGAGTAGGATTAGGAGTAGTAGTAGTAGTAGTAGTAAGATTAGTATTAGGAGTAGTAGGAATATGAGTAGTAGGAGTAGGAGTAGTAGTAGTTGTAGGCGTAGGAGTAGTAGAAGTAGTAGTAGGTGTAGTAATAGTAGTAGTAGTAGTAGTAGTAGTAGTAGTAGTAGTAGTAGGTGTAGGAGTAGTTGTAGGAGTAGTAGTAGGAGTAGGAGTAGAAGTAGCAGTAGTAGTAGGAGTGGTAGTAGTAGTAGTTGTTGTTGGAGTAGAAGTTTTGGTAGGATAATGAATAGGAATAGGAGTTGTAGTTGTAGTTATAATAGGAGTAGGAGTAGTAGAAGTAGTAGGCGTAGGAGTAGTAGAAGTAGTAGGAGGAGGAGTAGTAGTTGTAGTCGTAGTAGAATTGTAGTAGTATGAGTAGTAGTAGTAGTAGTAGGTGTGGGAGTAGTAGTAGGAGTAGGAGTAGTAGTAGTTTTAGTAGTATGAGTAGGAGTAATAGTAGGATTAGGAATAGGAGTTGTACTTGTATGAGTAGGAGTAGAAGTAGTAATAGTAGGAGTAGTAGTAATAGTAGTTGTAGTAAGAGTAGTAGTAGTAGCAGGAGTAGTAGGAGTAGGAGTAGCAGTAATAGTAGTAGTAGCATTAGGAGTAGAAGTAGGGGTAGTAGTAGTAGTAATAGGATTAGGAGTAGGAGTAGGAGTATTAGGAGTAGTAGTAGTAGTAGGAGTAGGAGAAATAGGATTTGGAGTAAATAGGAGTAGGAGTAGTAGTAGAAGTAGGAGAAGAAGAAGTAAGAGTAGGAGAAGTAGTAATATGAGTAGGAGTAGGAGTAATAGGATTAGGAGTAGTAGGAGTAGGAGTAATAGGAGTAGTAGTAGTAGGAGTAGGAGCAGTAGTAGTAGGAGTAATTGGAGGAGTGTAGTAGGAGTAGTAGGAGTAGGAGTAGTAGGAGTAGGAGTAAGAGAAGGAGTAGTAGTAGTAGGAGTAGTAGGAGTAGTAGTAGGAGTAGGAGTAGTAGGAGTAGGAGTAATAGGAGGAGTAGTAGTAGGAGTAGTAGGAGTAGGATTAGTAGGAGTAGGAGAAAGAGTAGGAGTAGCAGTAGAAGGAGTAGTAGGAGTAGTAGTAGGAGTAGGAGTAGGAGTAGTATCAGTAGTATTAGATGTAGGAGTAGTTGTAGGAGTGGGAGTAATAGTAGGCGTAGTATTAATAGTAGGAGTAGGATTAAGAGGAGTAGGAGTAGTAGTAGTAGGAGAAGGTGTAGTAAGAATAGGAGTAGGAATAATAGGAGTAGTAGTAGTATTAGCAGTAGCAGTAGCAGTAACAGAAACAGTAGCAGAAGCAGCAGCAGTAGAGTAGCTAGAGTAATAGAAGTAGTAGGAGTAATAGTACAAGTAGCAGTAGTAGTAGTAGTAATAGTAGTAGTAGTAGTAGTAGCACTAATAGAAGTGCTTAAGTCTTGGTGATAGTAGAAGTAGTAATAATAATAAGTATAGCAATAGTAGTTGTAGCAGTAGTAGTAGTAATAAAAATAGTAGTAATAGTAATAGTAGTAGTAGTTGTAGTAGTTGTAGTAGTTGTAGTAATAGTTATAGTAAAAGTAGTAGTAATATAAGTAGTAGTTGTAGTACTAACAGTCGTATACGTAGTAGTGACAACAGTAGTAACAGCAACAGTAGTAGTAGCAGTAGTAGTAGTTGTAGTTATATTTATATTAATAGTAGTAGTAATAGTAGTAGTAGTAGTAGTACTAACAGTCGTATATGTAGTAGTGACAACAGCAGTAGCAGTAGTAATACATGTAATAGCCGTAGTAGTAGCAGTAGTAGCAACAGTAGTAGTAGTTGTAGTAGTAGTAGTAGTAGTAGTAGTAGTAGTAGTACTAGTAATAGTAATGATAATAGAAAAAGTAATAGTAGTAGTAATAGTAGTAGTAGTAGAAGTAGTAAGTAATAGTAGTAGTAGTAGGATTTGTTGTAGTAGTAGTTGTTTCTGTTGTCATGGTGACCGTAGTAGTAGTAGTATAATTACTAAGGGAAATATATGGCTTATCTGCCACTTGTATATTTCTACGTCAATATATTTAAAAGGGTTTTAGAAAATAATATATACGATATTAACTGACAAGCATGAATTGATTTAAATAGCCCGATTGCGAAATGCTATACACATGTAGTTTACAATTGATTATAACAAAGGAATCACGTGCCTGTTGACGTTATTTCAAGTTGTGATCAAAGTAGGTCAGCTATTTATCAAAAATACGATATGCGGAAAGATGATATGTTCAATTGTACGGAAGACCATGTGTGCGATATAATCATGTAGTGAATATTTTCGTAGATGAGGTGAACAACGTCTTTATGTATAACTCCTTATAGCCATACATTTAAACGTTCACATATCACACAATACATTATATATTGAATTATATAGTAAGCATATACTGCCTATTTCTGTCTAAACGGTAAACAAAATGCAATACTATTTAATATACCAAAATCATGTCATTTTAATGGACAGGACATGTTTACTTGAGAAAAAAAATTATCTGTACATTTTCGGGAAAGAGATATTGTTGTAACGTTGATCTTTTTCCATCGTATAAAATATACCAGAAAAAACTGAATGTATGTCTTATAGCACAACTTCGATGTTTTATCTGTTGTTATTTTACTATTTTATAATAAATATTTCCTCAGCAGTATATACACTAATCGAAACTTCTAATGCCCCCTGCTATATATTTTTGAATAATTGAAATATTTGATAACCTATCAATTTGAAATTTGAATTATATAAAACTTATTGTTTATGCAAGGAATACGCAATCTTTTAAACAATTTGAACATCAACTTTTTTTTAGCACCGACTGGTTCTGTTACATGACCCTACAAAATAAAATTCACAAAACTAAACCAATGCTTTTACCTGGTGTGAGATACAATACAAACACTCTAAGTTCTTTTTTTATTTCACATATCTTGTATACTGTTAAGTAATCAATTGTACAAACAACGATCAAACTTAACAAAATAAATAAACGATAATAAATTCCTTAAAAAGTGAGTGCTAAGCTACTCCCAGTCTAGTACCGAGTATGGCCTCCCCTCGTTGTGATGTTTTTAGTAGTAGTTGTGTGGTAATCGTAGTGGTAGTGGTGGTAGTAGTGGTGGTGGTAGTGTTGGTACTATTAATAGAAGTGGTGGTAGTCATGGTAACAGTGGTGGGGGTGGTAGTGGTGGTGTAACTAATAATGGTGTTGGTAGTGTTGCTTTTCATGGTAGAAGTGGAAGTATTATTATTATTAGTGGTGAACGTGCTGGCGAATTTTGTAGTGGTTGTGTGGTAATCGTAGTGGTAGTGGTGGTGGTATTAGTAGTAGGGATGATAATGATGGTGGTAATATTAGTTTTGATAGTGGTAGTTGTAGCGGTGGTGATAGTGGTTGTGGTATTAGTAGTGGTGGTGGTGGTAGTGGTGGTTGTCGTGGTGGTCGTAGCAGTAACAGTGATGATGGTTTTGTAGGTGTGGTAATAGTAATAGTGGCGGTGGTGGTAGTGGTGGTGTTATAATAGTAGTGGTGGTGGTGGTGATTTTAGTAGTAGTTGTGTGGTTATCATAGTGGTAGTGGTGGTGATATTTGTAGTATAGATGGTAATGGTGGTGGAAATAGTAGTTGTGATGGTGGTAGTTGTAGCGGTGGTGGAAGAGGTGGTGAAATTAGTAGTGGTTATGGTGGTAGTGGTGGTGGTATTAGTAGTGGTGATAGTAGTGGTAGTGGTATCAGTAGCAGTGATGGTGATAGTGTAAGTGATGGTATAAGTAGTGGTGGTAATAGTGGATGTGGTAGTAGTAGTAGTGTTAGTGGTGGTAGCAGTAGTGTAGGTGGTGATGGCGGTAGTGGTGGTGGTAGTAGTAGTGATGATGGTGGTAGTTGTGTTGGTGGTGGTGGTAGTGTTAGTAAAGGTGGTTGTGGTAGTAGTAGTGTTCGTGTTGGTTGTAATTGTGGTGGAGTTGGTGGTAGTGGTTGTGGTGGTAGTAGTGGTGGTAGTGTTAGTAGTGGTGGTGGTGGTAGTCGTAATGTTGGTGGTGGTGTTGTGTTGGTGGTGGTGACATAAGTAGTGGTGGTGGTGGCAGTAGTAGTGGTGGTGGTAGTTGCACTATTGGTGATGGTGGTAGAAGTAGTGATGTCGTTGGTAGTAGTAGTGATGGTAGTAGTAGTATTGGTGGTAGTAGTAGTAGTAGTGGTGGTAGTAGTAGTAGTAGTAGTAGTAGTAGTAGTAGTAGTAGTAGTGGTGGTAGAAGTATTGGTAGTGATAGTATTAGTAAACGTAGTAGTCCCGGTGGTAATAGTAGTTGTATTGGTGGTAGTAGTAGTAGTAGTAATGGTGATGGTTAAAGTAATAGTTGTGATTGTGGTGTAGTTGTGGTAGTAGTAGTGACAGTAGGTTGTTAGTAAAATCTGTGTTGGTGGTAGTGCTGATAGTGGTGATTATAGTGTTAGAGGTAGTGTTTCCTGTGTTATAGGTGTTGATGGTTGTGGCGGTACTGATTGCATGTGTTGATGGTAATAAAATAATAAAAAAAACGACTTTTCCTGTTTTTTATAGACAGTGAATGCAATATAGGTTTCTAAATGTGTATGGATAAATATTAGATGGGACGAGTTGTTTTGGCGGATGAATACGAGCTTGTCATTTTATTGTATACTTTCATATTGTTTTGGCCAGTTAAACTCTTTAAATGCTTTTTTTTTCCAAATTGTTAACTGATACTTTGGATACACACTAACTTACCTCATATTAACGTAACGTCGCGGGAAATAGTATAACGTTATTTCGCAATTTAACGTTGCATATTAATAACTTTCATAACTGTCATTTGTGTCAGAATTGTTCCAATCAATGAGATGTAGTGTCTTATTGTATTTTATTCTCAATGAAGACCCATTGGTTCCCATTTTTATTTATATTGCATGTTCTTTGATAAGATGGCGAAAGTTGTTCCCGTGCAATATCAATGTGTGCAATATAATAAAAAAATGCACGATCGTCCTCTATAGAAAACTATAGGGACAATATAAAAGTATACAATGATATGGCATATGTGTCGTTTAATAAAACAATTATTAAATGTTGTCTGAATGAATTTCATATTCAGTTTTAAATGCAAACTGATTGCTTAATATGAATTAAAGATGTGACACGTTTGGTTCTCCGTACATATTCGGTTTGTTGACATCATCTATCTTTATAAATAAAATTAATAAATAAGTGTCAAATTAAGATTCGATGACTATCAACTTAAATTTTTTAATAATAAATGAAAATAAATGAAACTATATCACGGTGAAATGATGGAATTTTAATTTTTTTAGCCATTTTCACCCAATCAAAACTTTGCTTTCATTGTGTCCTTAACACCCAAATACCATTTTCAGCCAATCAACAGTCGCCATATAAAAGTGGTGCAATATCGACACGAGTGGGAAATAAACACTATTCTTGATATATATTGAATACGTTTCTAAACCAGAGAACCCAAATGGATCTTCCAGAAGATGATGAACAGATGATGAACAGGTATGTGTATTTATTATCTGGCCCAGTAAGCTACATCACTCAGATAAACGTGTGAATAGTTTATATATTTTGTTCATCTGATATCGTTACTAGGTGATGTCATTTATATGGTATTACATCATGGTAAAGCTCTACAATTACAACTGCAATAATAATACTCCTACAATTTCAAATGTCGCTACTACTAATATTAGCTTTTGCTGCTACCATAACACTACTATTACTGCTACTGTTACTATTAACACACACCGTATTTACCCCACAATAGTGGACGCAGAAGTAAAACATATCGATTATTTGTAAACAAAAATGACATGAAATACACAAACATGTAAGACGAACACAGCGTGCCTTTGCCATGAGATATGATATACCTTGTTATGTCGTTCAAACTATTAAAAATCGTGGATATAAAGCCCTAACTGTCATATAAAATCTTCAAGATGACTCGGATATGTGTCATATAGATCTAATTGTATACAAGTCTTAATCAGAGAGCCCTTTCAAAATGTCTCAGTTACGCATTGTTCTTACTATAATATACTACTATATCATTCTTAATACATGTACATGCAATTGACAACGAAAAAATTTCATGAAAGTACCAATAAATATATATATTAATATCAATATTACTTCTTCATCTACACAACTACTGCTGCTGCTTTTGATACTACTACTATTTGTACTATTTGATCTACATGTACTACTACAATTTATACTACTACTACTACTGCTGCTATTGCGGCTGCTTCTATAACAACAACTATTTCTACTTGTATTACTATTACTACTTCTGCCACTGTTACTTCTTCTGCTACTACTATTATTTCTACTACTACTACTTCTAATTCCACTACTACTATTACTACTACTTCTACTACTACTACTACTACTACTACTACTGCCACTGTTACTTCTTCTGCTACTACTATTATTTCTACTACTACTACTTCTAATTCTGCTACTACTATTACTACTACTACTACTACTACTACTACTGCTACTGCTATTGTTACTACATGTACCTCTGCTACTACTACTATTACTACTTTTGCTACTGCTGCTACTATTACTGCTACTACTTTTGTCACTACTACTTGTACGACTTAAGTACTACTGCTACTACTGCTAATGTTTCTACTTCTACTACTACTAGTATTAATACTACTAGTAATAGTGTTGCTCCTACTGCTACTACTACTACAACTACAACTGCTGCTGCCGCTACTACTGATATTACTACTGCAACTGTTACCTCTTTTGCCACTATTGCTTTTACTACTACTAGTACTTCTGCTACTACTACTACTGTTAATACTTTTACTTATACTATTATTTCTGCTACTACTACTTCTACAACTTCTACTACTATTACTAATATTAATACTACTACCATTACTGCTGCTACTAATATATCTACTTCTACTACTACTACTGCTACTGCTACTGTTCCTACTTCTGCTACTATTATTATTTCTGCTACTACTACTACTACTACTACTACTTCTACTTTAATCATGACATTAACAACATTTAAAAAAACAATACTTATTGGTAAATAACAATACATGAATCAACTATTCACTGTGAAAGTGTAATGTTATTTTGCAGGACCGAAGCAAATAATTTGCCAGAACCTGTACTATTAGTAAACAACGGAAAAGAGACTTTGTAAGTATTTGAATTTATTTCATCGTTTGGCAACATCAAATTAAATACAAGCATGTT
Source organism: Panopea generosa (assembly GCA_029582155.1). NCBI lineage: Eukaryota > Metazoa > Mollusca > Bivalvia > Adapedonta > Hiatellidae > Panopea > Panopea generosa. The sequence continues at coordinate 11,865,137 of CM055911.1, read as the reverse complement.
TTATTTGTTTCCTTTACGCTGACCTAATACATATTATACGTTTCGTATACTACAATAATTACAATGACGTTCTATGGTGACTGAAAATTGTGATAACTGTTGACACTAGAAATGCATGAGCTTTAATAAACGTGTGTTTCATTCCCTAAACGTTATATAAAACTCCTACATACTATAAACACATATCATAATGCATCTCTTTCAACTTTTGTTTATAAATAATGTGTTCAGTTCTGTCGTTTCTTTGTATGCAATTAAGGAAAACAGTAGCATAACATCTTTAAAACATCTCTTTGAAAATATGAAACTACATTGCCGACTTAGTAGCAGAATGATTTAGAAAAAAAGTGGACTTTTATTCGGGAATCTCTGTTTGTAATATTTGTACTATTTGTGCTACATGTACTTGTACTACTACAATTTCTACTACTACTACTACTGCTGCTATTGCTGCTGCTTCTATAACAACAACTATTTCTACTTGTATTACTATTACTACTTCTGCTGCAGCTAATACATATACTATTAAAACTACTTGTACTACTTCTTCTACTACTACTTACATTACTACTACTACTACTACTACTTTTACTCTACTACTGTTGCTGCTTTTTACTACTATAACTTCTACTGCTACTTTTACTACTATTATAATTATTATAATATTATTAAGATTACTTCTGCTGCTGCTACTACTACTACTACAATTAGAATAAATAGTACTGTAACGTCTTCTGCAATTACTACTACTACTTGTACTTCTACTGCTACTACTACTACAACTACTACTTCTTCTTCTTCTACTACTACTTCTTCTACTAATACAATACTACTACTGTAACTATTAGAATCATTAGTATTATTATTACTTCTGCAATTACTACTACTACTACTGTTACTTCTATTACTACTACAACAACTACTATTATTACTATAACTTCTACAAATTTTACTTCCACTACTACTACTAATATCAATGCTACATGTACTACTTCTACATTAACTACTACTACTACTACTACTGCTACTACTACTACTACTACTGTTACTTCTACTACTCCTACGTATACTAGTAATAGTGTTATATTCATTGCTGCTGCTACTTATAATACCATTTATACTACTATTTCTTATACTATTACTCTACTACTACAACTGCTACTGTTGCCATAACTACCACCACTACCTGCTATTGTTATAACCTCAAATATCATTACTATGAGTACTGCTATAATTACTATTAGTAATACTACTTCTAATGATAATAATAATAAAACTACTACTATTACCGATTACTACTATTTCCACTGTGACTACTACTACCGTCACAACAATAATACTACAACAGTTACTGCTACTGTTGCTAAAACAACCTTTACTAATACTACAAATATCACTATTACGATTACTGCTGCTATTAAAATATTTTTACTACTACTAACTACTATTACTTCTACTGCTTTTGCTACTAATACTTCTTCTTCTACTACTACTTTTACTACTGCTTCATTCACCACAATAATCATGCAGCTGCTACTGTTTCTATTACTATAAGTGTCATATTTACTACAACCAAATTTACTGATACTGTTGCTACTACAAATAGTTCTAATACTATTAATAATACTACTACTACTACTGGTAGTGTTACTACATCAGCTAGTACTATTACTGTTACTACTACTTCTACTACTACTACTACTACTACTACTACTACTATTACTACCACAACTACTACTGCTGCTGCTGCTGCTGCTGTACTACAACTGCTACTTCTACTGCTCGTGTTACTACTTCTGCTACTACTATTTCTTCTACTATTACTACTCCTGCTACTGTTACTTCTTCTGCTACTACTCTTATATCTGCTACTACTACTACTACTAATACTACTACTACTACTCCTGCCACTGTTACTTCTTCTGCTACTACTATTATTTCTACTACTACTACTTCTAATTCTGCTATTACTATTACTACTACTACTACTACTACTACTACTGCTACTGCTATTGTTACTACCTCTGCTACTACTACTTTTGCTACTACTGCTACTATTACTGCTACTACTTTTGTCACTATTACTTATACTACTTATGTACTACTGCTACTACTGCTAATGTTTCTACTTCTACTACTACTACTAGTATTAATACTATTAGTAATAGTGTTGCTACTACTGCTACTACTACTACTACAACTACAACTACTGCTGCCGCTACTACTGATATTACTACTGCAACTGTTACCTATTTTACCACTATTGATTTTATTACTACTAGTACTACTGCTACTACTACTACTGTTAATACTTCTACTTCTACTTTTATTTCTGCTACTACTACTTCTACAACTTCTACTACTATTACTAATATTAATACTACTACCATTACTGCTGCTACTAATATATCTACTTCTACTACTACTACTGCCACTGTTCCTACTTCTGCTACTATTATTATTTCTGCTACTACTACTACTACTACTACTACTACTACTTTAATTATGACATTAATAACATTTAAAAAAACAATACTAATTGGTAAATAACAATACATAAATCAACTATTCACTGTGAAAGTGTAATGTTATTTTGCAGGACCGAAGCAAATAATTTGCCAGAACCTGCACTACTAGTAAACAACGGAAAAGAGACTTTGTAAGTATTTGAATTAATTTCATCGTTTGGCAACATCAAATTAAATACAAGCATGTTTTATTTGTTTCCTTTACGCTGACCTAATACATATTATACGTTTCGTATACTACAATAATTACAATGACGTTCTATGGTGACTGCAAATTGTGATAACTGTTGACACTAGAAATGCATGAGCATTAATAAACGTGTGTTTCATTCCCTAAACGTTATAAAACTGCTACATACTATAAACACATATCATAATGCATCTCTTTCAACTTTTGTTTATAAATAATGTGTTCAGTTCTGTCGTTTCTTTGTATGCAGTTAAGGAAAACAGTAGCATAACATCTTTAAAACATCTCTTTGAAAATATGAAACTACATTGCCGACTTAGTAGCAGAATGATTTAGAAAAAAAAGTGGACTTTTATTCGGGAATCTCTGTTTGTACTATTTGTACTATTTGTGCTACATGTACTTGTACTACTACAATTTCTACTACTACTACTACTACTACTGCTGCTATTGCTGCTGCTTCTATAACAACAACTATTTCTACTTGTATTACTATTACTACTTCTGCTGCAGCTAATACATGTACTATTAAAACTACTAGTACTACTTCTTCTACTACTACTTCCATTACTGCTACTACTACTACTACTTTTACTCTACTACTGCTGCTGCTTTTTACTACTATAACTTCTACTGCTACTTTTACTACTATTATAATTATTATAATATTACTAAGATTACTTCTGCTGCTGCTACTACTACTACTACAATTAGAATAAATAGTACTGTAACGTCTTCTGCAATTACTACTACTACTTGTACTTCTACTGCTACTACTACTACTACTACTACAACTACTTCTTCTTCTTCTTCTTCTTCTACTACTACTTCTTCTACTAATACTACTACTGTAACTATTAGAATCATTAGTATTATTATTACTTCTGCAATTACTACTACTACTACTACTGTTACTTCTATTACAACTACAACAACTACTATTATTACTACAACTTCTACAAATATTACTTCCACTACTACAACTAAAATCAATGCTACATGTACTATATCTACATTTACTACTACTACTATTACTGCTACTACTACTACTACTACTGTTACTTCTACTACTCCTACTTATACTAGTAATAGTGTTATATTAATTGCTGCTGCTACTTATAATACCATTTATACTACTATTTCTTATACTATTACTCTACTACTACAACTGCTACTGTTGACATAACTACCACCACTACCTGCTATTGCTATAACCTCAAATATCATTACTATGACTACTGCTATAATTACTATTAGTAATACTACTTCTAATGATAATAATAATAAAACTACTACTATTACCGATTACTACTATTACCACTGTGACTACTACTATCGTCACAACAATAATACTACAACAGTTACTGCTACTGTTGCTAAAACAACCTTTACTAATACTACAAATATCACTATTACGATTACTGCTGCTATTAAAATATTGTTACTACTACTAACTACTATTACTTCTACTGCTTTTGCTTCTAATACTTCTTTATTTACTACTACTTTTACTACTGCTTCATTCACCACAATAATCATGCAACTGCTACTGTTTCTATAACTATAAGTGTCATATTTACTACAACCAAATTTACTGATACTGTTGCTACTACAAATAGTTATACTACTATTAATACTACTACTACTACTACTGGTAGTGTTACTACATCAGCTAGTACTATTACTGTTACTACTACTTCTACTACTACTACTACTATTACTACCACAACTACTACTGCTGCTGCTGCTGCTGTACTACTACTGCTACTTCTACTGCTCGTGTTACTACTTCTGCTACTACTACTTCTTCTACTATTACTACTACTGCTACTGTTACTTCTTCTGCTACTACTCTTATTTCTGCTACTACTACTTTTACTACTACTACTACTACTACTACTACTGCCACTGTTACTTCTTCTGCTACTACTATTATTTCTACTACTACTACTTCTAATTCTACTACTATTACTACTACTACTACTACTACTACTACTACTACTACTACTACTACTACTACTACTGCCACTGTTACTTCTTCTGCTACTACTATTATTTCTACTACTACTACTTCTAATTCTGCTACTACTATTACTACTACTACTACTACTACTACTGCTACTGCTATTGTTACTACCTCTGCTACTACTACTACTACTACTTTTGCTACTACTGCTACTATTACTGCTACTTCTTTTGTCACTACTACTTGTACGACTTAAGTACTACTGCTACTACTGCTAATGTTTCTACTTCTACTACTACTAGTATTAATACTACTAGTAATAGTGTTGCTCCTACTGCTACTACTACTACAACTACAACTGCTGCTGCCGCTACTACTGATATTACTACTGCAACTGTTACCTCTTTTGCCACTATTGCTTTTACTACTACTAGTACTACTGCTACTTCTACTACTGTTAATACTTCTACTTATACTATTATTTCTGCTACCACTACTTCTACAACTTCTACTACTATTACTGATATTAATACTACTACCATTACTGCTGCTACTAATATATCTACTTCTACTACTACTACTGCCACTGTTCCTACTTCTGCTACTATTATTATTTCTGCTACTACTACTACTACTACTACTACTACTACTTTAATCATGACATTAATAACATTTAAAAAAACAATACTTATTGGTAAATAACAATACATAAATCAACTATTCACTGTGAAAGTGTAATGTTATTTTGCAGAACCGAAGCAAATAATTTGCCAGAACCTGTACTACTAGTAAACAACGGAAAAGAGAGCTTGTAAGTGTTTGAATTAATTTCATCGTTTGGCAACATCAAATTAAATACAAGCATGTTTTATTTGTTTCCTTTACGCTGATCTAATACATATTATACGTTTCGTATACTACAATAATTACAATGACGTTCTATGGTTACTGCAAATTGTGATAACTGTTGACACTAGAAATGCATGAGCTTTAATAAACGTGTGTTTCATTCCCTAAACGTTATAAAACTCCTACATACTATAAACACATATCATAATGCATCTCTTTCAACTTTTGTTTATAAATAATGTGTTCAGTTCTGTCGTTTCTTTGTATGCAGTTAAGGAAAACAGTAGCATAACATCTTTAAAACATCTCTTTGAAAATATGAAACTACATTGCCGACTTAGTAGCAGAATGATTTAAAAAAAAAGTGGACTTTTATTCGGGAATCTCTGTTTGTACTATTTGTGCTATTTGTGCTACATGTACTTGTACTACTACATTTTCTATTACTACTACTGCTGCTATTGCTGCTGCTTCTATAACAACAACTATTTCTACTTGTATTACTATTACTACTTCTGCTGCAGCTAATACTATTAAAACTGCTAGTACTACTTCTTTTACTACTACTTCCATTACTGCTACTACTACTACTACTACTATTTTTACTCTAGTACTGCTGCTGCTTTTTACTACTATAACTTCTACTGCTATTTTTACTACTATTATAATTATTATAATATTATTAAGAATACTTCTGCTGCTGCTGCTACTACTACTACTACAATTAGAATAAATAGTACTGTAACGTCTTCTGCAATTACTACTACTACTTGTACTTCTACTGCTTCTACTACTACTACTACTACAACTACTTCTTCTTCTTCTTCATCTGCTACTACTGCTTCTTCTACGAATACTACTACTGTAACTATAAGAATCATTAGTATTATTAATACTCCTGCAATTACTACTACTACTACTGTTACTTCGATTACTACTACAACTACTAATAGTATTACTACTGCTTCTACAAATATTACTTCCACTATTACTACTGATATCAATGCTACATGTACTACTTCTACCTTTACTTCTACTACTACTACTACTTCTACTGTTACTTCTACTACTCCTACGTATACTAGTGATAGTGTTATATTAATTGATGCTGCTACTTATAATACCATTTATACTACTATTTCTTATACTATTACTCTACTACTACAACTGCTACTGTTGCTATAACTACCACCACTACCTGCTATTGCTATAATCTCAAATATCATTACTATGACTACTGCTATAATTACTATTAGTAATACTACTTCTAATGATAATAATAATAAAACTACTACTATTACCGATTACTACTATTACCACTGTTACTACTACTACCGTCACAACAATAATACTACAACAGTTACTGCTACTGTTGCTAAAACAACTTTTACTAATATTACAAATATCACTCTTACGATTACTGCTGATATTAAAATGATATTACTACTCAGGGTTTCCCCCAGTCCTTTATCGCATGTTGCATGCGACATGCCATTAAAGTTGCCGGTCATTTTGCGACAGGTCATAATCGGCACGACATTCCTTAATTCCCGGAGCGACAGACCATAAATCTCTACTTCCACAATACACAAATTGATAAGGTCTCATAAAAAATCCACGCATACTGGGCCGATATCATAACTACCATACCACCCGCTATCGTTTACTGCACACAGGCGGCTATTTCTTTGATCTGTCAGCGTAAGCAGTACACCTTTTTCTGATTGTCGTAAAATGTGTTTGTGTTTGTCGTAAACTGTATCTCTCCATGAGGCTGGCATAATTACGTCACAGGTGTACCTGTCAATCAAGTGTAATACTGACGAGTAACATTGTAACTAGCCACTTGTACGCAAGATCACTGCGAATCTGTTGATTTGACCACACTTACTCCTCAATCTGCCACGTGCTTCAATCAGCTGTTGATTGAAATTGGTTTGTTTATTCCAATGACTATGGAAACTATGAATGTGTTAATTGGAGGGTCAGGTAGGGACAGGTACACGACATGACCGTTCACAGGTTGTATTATCAAGACAATAGATTTATTAATTGGTGGAACAGGTACGTGTCGCTACCTTTATGTTAGGTATTTTATGGTTTCAATCAAGACAATAGATTCGTTAATTAAAGGAGAGGGTATATGTCATTAAACATGTTTGTTTTCACGGGTATATTTCAGTAGGCAGATTGTTCCATAAAAGTTATAATTTATGATATTGATAAGAGATCAACAACATCAAAAACTTTTTTTCAATCTAAAAATACTACTCTGTTTATGTTTCCACCATTCATTTCTTGAAGCCATTTGTCAGTTATATTCATTAATGCTGTTTGACAGGAGCGATTTGGCCTAAACCCAGATTGAGAAGTATGTAATAGGTTAAAATCTGACAGATAGTCATACTTATAAAGTTGTTAGGATCTTCCTTTTTTGTATAGGAGTGTCTTTTGCATTTTTAAAACGTTGAGGGCAATTTCCACTTTCTATGACTATTGAACATATATGTTTATGAAGAAACTATTGCAGGTCACTGGTGCACTTATTCATAATATTCTAGGGCCTATGTTATCTAGGCAAGAAGATTTGTTTATATCAATATTATGTAGTTCTTTAAAAAGAAGTCTTATTGACTTAGTGCTTCAAGAATAGGATAGCCCGATGCCCAGGGCTTGTCAAAACTACATCCGGGCATGTGCTTTTTTCAAATTTACTTGCCCGTCGGGTCTGTCTTAAAAATCGGACAAGCTAGTTTTCACAATACACAGGTCTGCAAATATCTCTATTCGAAACGGCACAGGTCAAACTATTGTTTAAAGACCGTAAATGATCAGTATAAACAATTGACCCCTGCGGTACCACATGCCCGATAATGCGACTTTGGAAAACCTCTCATGCATATTCATTTATCTATTCTAATTCCTCTAATGTGATTGGTGGATAGCTTTGAATATAAAGTTATCTATTTTTAATAACCACTCTGATTGGTTAGATATCTACGCCCAAGGTAACACGTTTCTTACCACCTGCCCGAGCAAAGACAAAAGAAATAGACGATGACGTGATTCACGGTGTTTCTCAAATTTTCCATTATGAAGAGTATAAAATTACCTCCCTTTGCCAAAATGGTAACGATTTCTAAAATCTGATAATGTTTTTGCAGAAAATTTGCGATCGATCGCGTTATGTAAAATGTCAGTGTTAGGTTCTGGTAATTTTATAAATATTTCGTAGATTTACAATAATTGGAACTGTATGTATATAAATTTTCTTCTGTGAAAACGTGAAAGTTGATATTGAAATTGAGTTTACGGTAAAGAATCATGTGGGTGGGGTATTAAAGTAATAAACATTGCTTTTTGGTTGTGTAGTTTCAGAGTATATTTTTTTGGCATGAATTAAATCAAGTATTGAAAACAACAATTAAGATGAATTATGTGGGGGTTTTTTTAATATTTGAAATATAGTTGACTAGTTGGACTTTCTAGGTATTTGAATGTTATCAAAGACTGCATTTATTTATCATATTGCCAAGTTCTCTCGGATAAATTGAATAGCTTTGTAAGGCTTGACATTGCCATTATTGTATGTTATGACAGCAATAATTAGAAAAACAAGAAAAAGATATTTAAAATAATGATTTATATATACTCCTGCTCCCACAATGCCAATGAATCGACAGAACAGAAATGATAGTTAATAAAGAACAATTGATTGATTGATTGATGGATTGAATATTTAGCATATTTTTTATGCTAATAAAGAACAAAGATTAAATACAACATACTGATAGAGACATAGTCAGTTCTCCCGAAATTCTCTCACATCTCCCGGTCTTATTCAAACTCTAAAACTTGTGATTTAGACATGTAAAATGTTAAGGGGAGCTAACCGTACATAAAATTAATACATTTAAGTCTATGTTTACATATTTCATATTATACCGCAAGGTGTATTGGTAATAAAAATCTGGGCATGGGAACCGTTGATCAGGGCAAGTTATTTTTCAGCCAGGGCAATGGACTAGTTAAAATACTTTCATGTGGATGCTTTCTTTGAACATGTCTTTAATTCTTGAAAACTTGGAGATTGTTCACTGGACTGTCTTCTAAGATTTTTTACACTAGAAGTGAAGAAATCATTAAATTCATTTGCAATATCATGAGGATTTGTGATTTTTAAACCATATTTAGAATTAAGTACTTTTGAACTGAATGTTGTGTTTGAAGGACTTAAGGAAAAAATACAATTCCATAATGACTTTGCCTCAGATTAGAGCTCGTGCTTTGCTTTTTCAATTAATACTTACGATAAACACGTGTTTAACTATTTTTTGTTACTGTATAACTATAATGTGGGTCAAGAAATAAAGTTAGATAATCACACTTTTAATGTCTTTGTATTCATTTTATGACAACAATATTAAATAGAAACATATACTTGAAAATGCACCATTCATGAATGTAAATCTAAAACAAAATCCACAACAGGAGGGGCTACCCCTCCAATACCCACCCCGTCGTATTAATGCAACATGCCTTCAGAAATTCCTGGGGGAAACTCTGCTACTGCTAACTACTATTACTTCTACTGCTGTTGCTTCTAATACTTCTTCTTCTACTACTACTTTTACTACTGCTACATTTACCACAATAATCATGCAACTGCTACTGTTTCTATTACTATTAGTGTCATATTTACTACAATCATTTTTACTGATACTGTTGCTACTACAAATAGTTCTACTACTATTAATACTACTTCTACTGGTAGTGTTACTACATCAGCTAGTACTATTACTGTTACTACTACTTCTACTACTACTACTACTATTTCTACCACAATTACTACTGCTGCTGCTGCTGCTCTACTACTACTGCTTCTTCTACTGCTCGTGTAACTACTTCTGCTACTACTTTTTCTTCTACTATTACTACTACTGCTACTGTTACTTCTTCTGCTACTACTATTATTTCTGCTACTACTACTACTGCTATTACTACTACTACTACTGCCACTGTTACTTCTTCTGCTACTACTATTATTTCAACTACTACTACTACTACTACTACTACTAATTCTGCTACTACTATTACTACTACTACTACTGCTATTGTTACTACCTCTGCTACTACTACTACTACTACTGTTGCTACTACTGCTACTATTACTGCTACTACTTTTGTCACTACTACTTATACGACTAAAGTACTACTGCTACTACTGCTAATGTTTCTACTTCTACTACTACTAGTATTAATACTACTAGTGATATTGTTGCTACTACTGCTACTACTACTACAACTACAACTACTGCTGCCGCTACTACTGAGATTACTACTGCAACTCTTACCTCTTTTGCCACTATTGCTTTTACTACTACTAGTACTACTGCTACTACTACTACTGTTAATACTTCTACTTCTACTATTATTTCTGCTAATACTACTTCTACAATTTCTACTACTACTACTACTACTACTACTACTACTACTACTACTACTATTACTGCTGCTACTAATAGTTCTACTACTACTACTTCTACTGCCACTGTTCCTACTTCTGCTACTATTATTATTTCTGCTACTACTACTACTACTACTACTACAACTTCTACTACTACTACTACTACTTTAATCATGACATTAATAACATTTAAAAAAACAATACTTATTGGTAAATAACAATACATATATCAACTATTCATTGTGAAAGTGTAATGTTATTTTGCAGAACCGAAGCAAAGAATTTGCCAGAACCTGTACCACTAGTAAACAATAGAAAAGAGATAGTGTAAGTATTTGAATTTATTTCATCGTTAGGCAACATCAAATTAAATACAAGCATGTTTTATTTGTTTCCTATACGCTGACCTAATACATATTATACGTTTTGTATACTACAATAATTACAATGACGTTCTATGGTGACTGCAAATTGTGATAACCGTTGGCACTAGAAATGCATGAGCTTTAATAAACGTGTGTTTCATTCCCTAAACGTTATAAAACTCCTACATACTATAAACACATATCATAATACATCTCTCTCAGCTTTTGTTTATAAATAATGTGTTCAGTTCTGTCGCTTCTTTGTATGAGTTAAGGAAAACAGTAGCATAACGTCTTTAAAACATCTCTTTGAAAATATGAAACTGCATTGCCGATTTAGTAGCTGAATGATTTTGAAAAAAGTGGACTTTTATTCGGGAATCTCTGTTGGCAAATAATTCTAATTGTTTTCTGATTCATATGTTGTGAACGGTATTTGCGTGATTATGTCAAATTCAACTAACAAAATTTTGGATAAGATTTCTCAAACATACTATTAACATTTTTTTAGATATTTCTAGAAAATACCAATTTCCTATAGTAAAGTGATTGTAATTCCATATACTTTATATTCTGAATCATCTTAAATCATTATTTACTGAAATTATCAACACGTTTATCAAAAGAAACCATGGACCTTTGATTCAACGGCGTAACCCGTGTTATGATTGAACACATTATATTTGAACATCAAGAATTCTTGAAAGATTGAGCGACGACCAGAAATACAACTGGTGACGATTTGCGCTACGGGAACCCTAAATACCTGTTATCTCTTGTACCTTAGTTATTATTCTCTTCCTGCTCAGGTATATAAATAAGCAGGGCTATATGACTTAATTAAGACCGATGAAATCTTAAATCTCAGTTTGAGATTATTACGATATACTTACCAGCATCGTTGTTTCTTTTCATTGCAAGAATATAACTTTGTCTTGAATGACCGTTGTTCCTATTTATAACACACACACACACACACACACACACACACACAAACACACACATATATATATATATATATATATATATATATATATATATATATATATATATATATATATATATTGTTGTAATGAATTACCAAAATAAATTACTTTTAATTTACTTTGAAAGAGAACAACACAGCTATGAGGAGATTGCCAAGGCCCCAAAGGTAATGTAAAATTTAACATTTCATTATATATCGACCAAAGTTACGCACTGCTCATAACTCGCGAATTATTGTTGAATATTCGATATCAATTAGATAAAATAATGGTGGTAACGACATTTGTTGCTAACATATATTTATGTAGTAACCATGATAACACTATTTTAACACCACATCTCTTTAAAGTGTTCTTAAAGCCCCAACTGCAATATAAAAGCCGCAGGACGGCTCTGGGTCAGGTTTTATATATTTTTACATGGTTAATATCATAAAAGTCTTTTTCAAAATTACAATGTTACCACTGCATTGTTTACTGTTATAATTTTCTATACTACTAAATTATTGTTAATACATTAAATTGGCAAAACAATATTTTCAAAAAAAAGTGACTGTGTAATATTCAATTTGAAAAAAAAACAAAAAAACTTCAACTGCCAAAAATTTGAAATCCTAGTGAGTAGCTTATAATGTCATGCACTCAAAATTATAAACAAATGCATGTGAATCTGTGTTTATACACATTTTAGCAGCCGAGTAACGGTGTATTTTTAGAACACTATGCTATTACTGACATGTAAACAGCTACTTTAAATTAGTTGTCTGTCCCGGCAGAAAATATTGGGCATTTAAACGCAGAGGTAACAAATCAGCCTAAATTGTATGGTTTTAAGTTGTATACGTATATAGCACCTAGAATTTATGATAGGAATGTAAAGAAATAATGCTTTATTGCGTGGTTGTGCGTCGCCAATAAGTGCCATTTCAATATATTGAAGAAATTAATTTGACATTTATATGTTAAAGGTCAAATATGAATTAGTTTATTGTGTATTTAAACTGTTCACCATTGAATAGCTTTGAAATTATTTCACAAGAAAGGTGCATATGCATGGAAATTTTTCACAATTTCTCATAGCTCCAAAACGTAAAATAAAGTGTCTGATAGACGCTAACAGTGGTGGAAGGGCATTAGTTAGTAATGTTCCTTTTTTCAACGGAACATACACGCCATATTTGAACAGAGTTTACATGTATATTGAAATGGCAATGTGTTTTATTTTTTATTTCACATAGCCGACAGGAGTTCCTGATTTAGAAGAAATCAAGAACGATACCCAATTGGAAAGTGATGTTTCAGCCTTGAAAATATCAAGCAGCGAGGTAATGAGTGTATATAGTCATCAACTAGTGTTATATAATTTACATTAGCTATACTAAAATATACTTTAATATATTGTATTTCATGTATGTTATCAAAGTATGACAAGACTTATGATATAGTAATGTTTATATAATTACATATAACATTGCGGAACGATATTGCTGTAAATGAAGTGTTCATGCTAGAGTTCAATGGTAGGGTCCACGGCCCCAACACTCAGTAATGGTTCTGCCCAGAGAAAATAAATAAATATGATATGATAAATATGATATGAACTATGTTTACATGTTTTCAAGACATCGTATCTTAGCGTTAAATCTTTATTTATATTGTTATTTTAACTCAATCAGTGACCTACACAATTCTTAACTCTTGATTCTTCAGGCACAAAAGTAATATATGTTTAATTAGAACCATAATTGGGATAATAACTATGACTTTTTTATGCTTATAAGATGTTTACAAGTGTTGTTACAAGTTAGTGATTATTTGCGTTTTAAGAAATCACACAGCAACAGTCCGAAAACAGAAGAAGTCACAGGAACAAAGCCTAACGCAAGCAGGTTAGTCATTAGATGCATGTACAAATCTCAATCGGTAAAAGGAATTCTGTTTTAGTTGCCCATTTATTCTCCTCGTCCTTGGTGTGTTAGGGTCAGAGAGGACCACCCTCCACATTTATTCATCTTTCATTCTTCAATTTCTCAGTTCTGTAAATGTATAATACTTTATACATATACACATGAATATATGTCGTGATCTCTATTAAGAATGCGGAAACTTAATCAAAAGAAGAAAAGAGTAAAAAGAAGATAATAATAAACACAATATATTGGGATAAGATAGGCGTCCAGGGATATGTTGCAATACTAGGATGAAGCAAATATCAACAACATTTAAAAATCAGTCCACACCCAAGTTATGTCTTTGCTTGGACTGTCAAAAATGAAAAGTTCAGAAAGAAAAAAAAATGGATTTCTTTATAGTAATGCGTGTCATCCAGGCATCTGCTTGCATAAATTTACTGTTTCAATGTTAATGTTATTTTGTCATATTTTGCAACTTAAAATAGTTGTTGGACTTTATTCTATTGTAATTGAATATTAATTTTATTTAGATGTGTCTTTATGAGATCAATGTCAAAATATATGTTGCAATGTTTCTGTGTGTTTCTCAATATATTTAAATTGTAAAATTTACAGTGTTTTCTATAAGATTATAATTAGCAAGAAATGGATTTTTGGACTTAGCTTACATTTTACAAATTTCAAACTTTTTGCACATAAAAAGTAAATAAACACCCCTAACTCTTAGATTAATAGTTTGACCAATGTCATACATAGCATTAATTTACCTCGAAATTTGATTGTCTTTCGTAATTACAATATAAACTCTAACGTTTTCGCTTTAGGATATGATAAATATGTTTTCAGCCATTACAATAACACTTTTGAAGAAGAGGAATTCCTCGGTCAGGGCTCATCTGGAACTGTTGTCACTGCTAAACACAAATATGATGAAGGACTATATGCTGTCAAAAAAATACCTATACGCTATAAGTGAGTTGTAATTTAACACGATGCTTACAAACTAAATCATTTTACTTGATTTAGATTTTAGCCAAACAGTCTTCATATCTGAAGTCGATCAATTTTAAGTCATATATGCACAGCATATGTATGGTACATTTTAAACCCGGGCAATAACATCTAGATTAAGTTCTTTTTAGCAGAGTTATGGCATACGCAGAACGTCTTTTAACAGTTCATCACTGCTATCTGATTATAGTTATAATTCCATTGTTTGATCAATAATAGTTAATTCAATGCATTTTTATACATATGAAAGACGTATGGATGATGTGTGCATGTAGTACTAAGGGACCGGATATGTAAAGTCATACACGTGTATTGGGGGTAATAGTGCAATTGATGCTTTTCACTAACTGATATAATTAAACGTATTAACATTAATTTCATTAATTTGTAAAAGTTAATTATTTTTTATAAATGGTAGTATTTGATATGTGCCTAGTATATTTAACTGAATGTATGTTGTTAGCGTTACCTGGAACAGAATTATCTTCTTACAAAATTTTAGGGTTGGGCGTAACGGCAAGACCGACTCGGATCAAGTTCAGGCTGAAGCTCGATATTGGGCAAAACTTGATCATGAATGCATCGTTAGATACTTCACTTGCTGGAGTGAGAACTATTTTCCTTCGTGCAGGTTTGTGTTTTATTTGGATTGAAAATCAAATGTGTATATATACGTACAATTAATGGTTTGTTGTCTGTCCGTCCACCCAATGAGAGTGCACATTTCCAAGCATATTGATTAATTATATTAACATAGATTTTCAAACAAAAATATATGTCATTAAATCATCCCATTATAATATGCAAAAGTGAGCACTTTAAAATATGAATAAAGAATTGCTTTCATTAACAATATAATTTCAAACATTCAGAGAGGTACATTTTATAACATATCAAACTGTAACAATAATATGTATTGGACTTTATATAAATAAGGCAAATGAAGTACTAGTATCTTACGCTTGAATGAAATATAAAACGTCTTCTTTAACATAGCAGCTAATTTAGAAATTAATCGAGCTAAAATATAGATAAAGGAGAAATAAGACAAGCATAACCGCTGTCACCTTATTTGTTTATTTTAGCCATCAAATTATTATAAAGATCGGTACAAAAATAAAATAAAATAAAATAGAGAAGTATAACAGCTTTAGCAGATAAAAAAAAAACGTTTTCAATTTTCGATAAATTCAAATAAAATATCTGGTATTCAGCTTAATTCCAGACAATCTATAATATTAAGATCTAGTACCAAAAGCAATGATATGTGCATCTAAGAGTTCAGCTGCTCTTGTAATTTGTTTTGCAAATAATAATCGAATGTATCATGCATTGAATCTGATTATGTGGAGAAAACATTAGTTATTTAGGATGATTGATAAAATAACAGTTATTAAAACTTTTGCATTACCAAAATTTATATATTATTCAGCTGTTTAGGAAAATATATCACCATAACATTTTAATATAGTAAATAAAAGTATGTTTGAGTTTTAAGTCATAACGAATCATCGCATGGTTCTGTGGCAGAGCATCGGACCGAGGATCGAAGGCCCTAAGTTCGATCCTCTCCCACGGCTTTATGTGGTAATTACTTTTTCGGCATATGCCTAGCACTGGTTCTACCCAGGAAGACTTCAAGTGTTATTTGTTGGAATAACTTAGAATTGAAGTAATAAAAATAAGTTTAAACTAAACCAAACAAAATAAATAAAAGAATAAAAGGACAGTCAGACAAAACTAATAAATTTGGTGCCGAATATGTGTAACTCTGAGCACTGACCTCCGTACAGGTAATGCCTCATCAGAGATAATGACTTCTGCAGATATGAGGTAATTACTATGTTTATTATAAAGCAGGTCAAAACTCTCTATCTAACAGGTGATCAAGAATTTAAGGGTTACATCCAGGATATGTGAAGTCCATTATCTCAGCATGGCTTAATTATCATTAGTTAAAGAATGAGGCTAATTACCTTGTCTATGATGTGCATTTCACAATACTGGTATGTTTTAGTCATTATGTCCACCATGTATTTATTCAAAGATTCTTGATGAACAAAACTGAATATGTAAAATCAATTATCTCGGCATTTACTTAATTAGTAATTGTCCCTCTGTTGTACGCATAGGTTGATAAGCGAAACTTAATTACTTTGTTTACTAGTTAAAGAATGCGGTTACTTAAATTGTTACGATATATATTTTATAATGTTGGTGTGGTTTAGTCATTATCTACATAATATGGGTATCAAATGGTTCCCCGATTAAACAACTAAATATGGCAAATCAATTACCTCAGCATTTAATTGTCTAAACAGATTTATAAATCAAAGTTGATTATTTTGTTTACTAGTTAAAGGTACCAAATTTAGGTTAATTTGATAGTTTATGCTGTGCATTATACAATACTTATATGTTTTTGTCATTATGTTTGTTTATTACATTTTACCACTGCTTGTTTCACAAGGATTGCATCAGATTTAACAACTTTGTTATTTCCTCGAACCTATATAAACTCGAGAAACTTCAGGAGGGAAGGAACGGGAACGTTGAGAGTAAAATGCTGGTTACATCTAGGAGAATAGTTGTTTAATACTAGAATTTTTTGTATGTTTAAAATTAATGGAACTTGTTTTTATATTAGAACACGGACTTGTAAATATAACTGAATAAAAATGTGTGTGTTTGAAAATTCGAGTTCTTTAATCTATGCAACCACGGGAGTGCTACACATGACTTATATACTATGGATTTACATGCAACACATCTGGACTGGACGGACAATTTACATACATGAACTGATAATGTATATGAGTAAGATCCAATAAAGGATTCATGACTACTCACCTGCTATTTAAAGGACAGATTTATAAACCCGTTGTACCGTAAAGATACAGTGAATTCATATATATTTTATTTCATAAAGGGAGGTTATTATATTCACAACAACGGAATTTACAATTTTTGGGATCTTTTCAGAAGCTCATTCATAATGTATGATATCTATATGGAGATTATTATTTGTGAACAAACAAGACATAAATGTATATATAATCAATTAATGTAGGATAGTTGAAAAGAAATCAGAATAATAAATGTGATTGTAAACATTTATACATAGGACAATTAACAAAAAAAAAGCGCAATTGATATATTTAAATGTAATATTAATAAAAGATACTTTAATAATGCACTTCAGCTTGACTTAAGGTTTTATCAGAAATAACACTACCATATCAAGTATTAATTTAAATGAAAATGTTGAAAATGTAAACACTGAAATACTATGGAATAAATCTAACATTAAAAATAACAAAAAAAACATTCTCTTCTATAAACCTTGGTTGGCAAAGGAATTAAATGTATTGAACAAAGTATTGGCAATAGACAAATATGTATTTTATAGTTTTCAGTATTTAAATATACACAAATTAAATAATTGAAATGTTCTGAAATAATATATCCTTATTCAAAGTGCATCACATTTATGGAAGTCTAACTTAAAATGATACACCAAACAATAGTACACAAAGTAACTTAATGGAACATAATATTATTGTGAAAAGTTCAAAGATAATATGTATTTAATAAACAGTTGCAGTGTTTTTAAAAACGAACTAGCTATTAAACTACATATTAAATGGGAACAAACATTAACAAATCTAAATTTGAAAAGTATACAATGTTTAAAAAATACAAAATTATAATCATTCCAATACAAAAATACATAATGAGAATAATACCTTATAATACATATTAGTATGAATGTAATATTTATAAAAACAAGTGTATGTGATTTTTGCAATATCCATGTCGAAACAAACAAAAACTATTTTGGGAGTATCACTTCTTGAGATGTCATTGGACAGAACTTGAAGAGTATACTCTGAATGAAAATTTTTTGAATGACTATTCAATGATTTCACTAAGAGAGTGTTGATTGATAAGAGCAGTTATTCGAGTTTCTTCAACTGTATATTGATTAATGGAAAATATTTTATTTTCAAAAATAAGTATGCAAAAACACTTCCTAATTTCAACAATATTATGAAATTAATTCCAAAGACAAGGTGACAAGGTGACGAGGCATGAAAATATACGGCATACATGTAAACTGCACTTTTTCTAATGATTAGGCACACTTGAAATTTAATTCAAATTAACAGTGTAAAGCATCATACTCTCTTTTCATGACTATTTTTCTTTTCTTTCTTCCATCCATTTCTTTTTCCCATTCATTTTTTCTTCCTCTTCTTTCATTATTATAACATTCCTTAAAATACAGCCATATCGAAACGATAACTGTATATATTATATTAAATGAATTTGCAAAATGTATGAAATAATAAAAAATAAAAAAGATTAAGTATAAACTAAGTAATTTAGATTATTGTTATTTAATACTGTGTAATACAAAGCAGATTAAGGTATACCATCTCTGACTGGATTGTATTGTACGATTGGATGTGGTGGTGTGTATGGCATAAAATGTATATAAGCTCTGGAAACATATTAAAAAGAAAACAAATTATACTATACGCGGTCGAACTGGATTATTTGGTATAAGCCACAGTAAAGTCGCAATGAACCTATCAACAAGAGTACTGCAAGATCCCATGATACCCATTCAATGCTTCAAATTATATGCCTAAGCATTTTCATTCAGCGAAAAAAGGCATTACAATTGTAATGCATGATATATATACCGTCATTCTGACAGTATTATGTAGCTCTTTACATGTCCATCATTATCTTAAAATAAACTATAAATGCCTTTCATTTTAGTGACCAAGATGATAACGTGCAATTTCGAGACTCCAACCAGAAAACACAAAGCGATGGATCATCAGAATCCATGCCTGGTGATATTCAAAGCTATTTTTATATTCAGATGGAGTTGTGCAAAGAGCCACTAAGAAAAATTATCGGAAACTTGACAGATAAAAAGATATTTTTCATATTTAAAGACATTTTGTCTGCACTGGACCATATGCACAAAAACAATCTAATGCATAGAGATGTTAAGCCAGACAACATTTTGATTTCGCTGGACGGTCGCGCGAAGCTTGGAGACTTCGGGTCGACAAAAGAAATACAACAAACCAGCGACATTTCTCAGGAAGGCCACATGAAGCTTGAAGACTTTTCACATACCCCCCGATGTAGGAACCAGCTTTTACAGTGCCCCTGAAATGGTATTTTCCTTCAGTTCAAACTATTTTCATTAACCTTTATGTTAACAAGTCAGGTTTATCGTTTTTACCTTAAGGGCAAATAATAGCTGATAAAGTGACTGTGATACGTATATTTAGGATAATTGAAAAATGACCTAACTGACCTTTCAGTCAAGCCAGTTTAGATGGCGATGTAATAAGATTAATAGAATGTGTTAGTTCTCCTTTAGATTTATATATATATATATTATAAAGGCAAGCTTATATAAATCAATCAACATATTGTAGCAGTTTCTAGACCAAACATTTGTAGACCATACTGTATACTAATCTATACTTTAGCTAATTGGCCAAAGGCCAGCAGGGCTTATGTCGTGGTAAATTGTTCGTAGTCCGTTAACCTTTTTCTTGTACACGCGATAGCATCTTTATTTTTCATTGGATATTGACCAAACTTGCACAGCAGTTATATAACCATAGGATCTCGGGTGAGTTCTTGCCACAAATGCCCCGCCACAGGGCTTAGAAGCACATTTTAAGCGAAATTTTAAGAAAAATTTTTTTGACAGTAGGAGGCCTAGACTTTAGATATTTTACATGTAGCATTGCATGGAGGTCCCCTAAAGGATTTGTTTAAGTCGGATCCCTGGGGTCATATTTGGGGCCGCCACAGGGTCACTGTTTTACATAGTGTTATATAAGGAAAATGTTTTACATGCTATAGCACATTATTGAATCTTAACTAAACTTGCACAGCAGTTATATAACCACAAGATCTCGGACAAATTCTTGAATCAGCGTCATTTAACCAAAAATGCCCCCGCCATAGGGCTTATAAGCACATTTTAAGCGAAACTAAAAAAAACATTTTCTCTGAAAGTTTATGGCCTAGACCTTAGATATATTCGTGTATCACTGTATAGGGTCCCCTTAAAAATTGGTTGAAGTCGGGTCACTGGGATCAAATTGTGGGCCGATATATATGTCACTGTTTTACATAGAGTTATATAGGGAAAATGTTGTACACGCGGCACCTTCATTGTATCTTAACCAAAGTTGCAAAGCAGTTATATAACCACAATATCTCAGTCGATTCTTGAAACATCGTCATTCGACCGTAAATGCCCCCACCACATGGCTTAAGATCATTTTAAGGGAAATTAAAAAAAATACTCGGAAAGTTCAGAGCCTAGACCTTACGTGTAGCATTGCATGGGGTTCCCTAAAAGATTGGTTGAAGTCTGGATCCGGTGGTCAAATTTGCGGCCGCCACAGGGGTCACTGTTTTACATAGAATTATGTAGGGAAAATGTTGTAGACGCGATAGCACCGTCATATTTCTTTGAATCTAAACCAAATTTTAACAGCAGTGATATAACTACAATATCTCTGAAAAGTCTTTGAACCAGCGTGATTCGCCTACAAATGTTTCCGCTACAGGGCTTATAAGCCCATTTAAGTCAAATTTTAAAAGACATTTTCTCTGAAAGTTTAAGGCCTAGACCTTAGATATTTTACACTTAGCATATGTTTACAGTAGAGCGTTCATGTCCTCTTGTTTTTACATTAGATCAACCCTAACTACGACGAAAAGGTTGATATTTATTCGCTTGGGATAACACTACTGGAGATGGTTTGCAGCGGGGATAAAAATGACGTTCACAGACATAAAAAAATTTTTTTAGAAGGGTGTTGCAGTCAAGAATGGGAGGTTAGTAGTATTATACTTCTGAATGTATATGTTACAGTAAGATTGTGAAACCAGGGATTTCATGAAATCCCTGAAATATGGGCAGGGATTTTACACTATCTTACTGGCTGATTTCAGTAAATCTGTGAAATTCTATTTTAGTTAACTTACTATACAGTTGTGGGTTTTTCTTTCTGATTATTACATCACTCATTAGCACAAACAGTGTCAGGAAGCCACTTCTACTGATGTGCACTACCAGGAAAAAGGTGTTTGTCAGGACAAAAGGGGTGGGCCTGGATGTCTGTCTGACCATATGTCAATTATTTTGAGTCACACCAGGTCAATAGGTGTGGGCCTGGCAAATGGCTTTACCTGAGGCCTGTCCTATTAAAAAGGCATCCCGGTTCAGCCCATTTATTATTATAGATTTACTTTCATGCAAGGTGTCTTCTGATAGTATGGAAGACGTTTTCAGGCAAGAGTTGTTCAAAAGATATGAAGTATGTCAGAAGTATCTGATTCCAAGGCAGAATGTTACAGAATTATAGAAAGCTTGAAATTGGCATCTACCAATAATCACACAAAGATCAGGAGCAGCTACTATCTGTTATCCAAGTAAGTAGATTGATTTAAGTAATTTAAATATGTCTATTTTTCCAAATGTTTAGAATATTTGGAAAAAAGATGACCAGGAACATATAGTAAACACGATGAAACCTGTCGGAAATCCCCTACACAAAAGTTCAAGGTAGTCAAATTTCCCCGATTGGATTGTCTCAATCCACTAGATTCTTAATTAAAAATAAATAAATGTTTTTATAAATGTTTTAATTATTAACAGTTATTATTGCTAAATGATAGGTAGATAATTAAAGAGGGAGAGAGGGATGATGCCTAATTTTAAAATCTATATTTTTTATTGAATAACTATATTGGTGATTTACAATTAATTAAAAATGAATAAATGTTTTTATAAAATAAATGTTTTAATTATTAACAGTTATTATTGCTAAATGATAGGTAGATAATTAAAGAGGGAGAGAGGGATGATGCCTAATTTTAAAATCTATATTTTTTATTGAATAACTATGTTGGTGATTTACAATTAGTGATGTTATTAAATATAAGAGGGTTTATTTGACGACCTTGTGCTGTGATATAAAGATAAGCTGCCAAATGTTTTAAAGTGTTATTTGTCACCTTTAGATAATGAGTTAATAAGTTAATCATTACCGTGTTTCTTCTTTTACCTGTGGAGTATATTTGAGATCTTCCTTTCATTGAACATATTAATTGGATGTTAATTTATAATGAGGTGTTAGTTTAACAATTGAGCCCTTTAATCTGAGTCTATCCTGTTCGCATAGACTGTGCATGTGATAAATGAGCCCTCAGATCAAAGCCTATACATGTGATAAATATTCCTCTGATCTTAGTCTATACTGCTTCCTTATAATAAACATGTGATAAATGAACCCTCTGATTTTAGTCTATACTGCTTGCATAGAATATTCATGTGTCGATTAAGACTGGTCTGAGTCTGTACTGCTTGAACATATATCTGATGATTGATCCCTCTGATCTGAGTCTATATTACTTGCATAGAATATCCATGTGTTGATTAAGCCCTTTGAACTGGGTCTATACTGCTTGCATAGAATATTCATGTGTCCATTAAGCCCTTTGAGCTGAGTCTATACTGCTTGTGTAGAATATTCATGTGTCCATTAAGCCCTTTTAACTGAGTCTATACTGCTTGTGTAGAATATGCAAGAGTTGATTAAGCCCTCAGATCTGAGTCATTACCGCTATGAAAACGATACGAGTTACTTTAATGTTATTTGATATAATGTAATTAACTCTCATTTCAGGTATGAGATTCTCCAGTGTAATGATGTGGTGAAACTGATAAAGAAGCGTACACATCCAGAGGAGTCGCCTCTTTACTATGTCACTATTGAGGACACATTTGATGTCATCAAGCGTGCCCACATTGCTACTGGTCATGGTGGTCGTGATCGCATGATCAAGGAACTACAACGAAAATATGCGAACATCACTACCAAGGCTCTAGAGCACTTCAAGTTACTGTGTGCGGAGTGTCAGAAAAAGAGGAAGCGTCCAATGACCAAGGGTGTAGTGGTGCGACCTATTCTGACCAAGGAGTTTGCATTTAGAGGCCAGGTTGATTTAATAGACATGCATGCTATGGCACACTCCAACTACAAGTGGATCATGGTTTACCAGGACCACCTGACCAAATTTTGTGTCATCCGACCACTCACCACCAAGCGTGCCTCAGAGGTTGCCTTCCAGCTCATGGACATATTCCTCCTCATGGGAGCTCCTGTCATTCTCCAGGGTGACAATGGTTCAGAGTTTACATCCCATGTGATCACAGAGCTGAAGGAGGTGTGGCCAACCCTTAATCTTGTGCATGGCAAACCCCGTCATCCACAAAGCCAAGGTTCTGTAGAACGTGCAAATGAAGACATCAAGGGCATGTTAGTGGCATGGATGGTAGACAATGGAACACAGGACTTGGCTACAGGCATCAAGTTTGTACAATTCCAGAAGAACTCAGCACATCACTCGGGGATTAAGTGTTCACCATACTCGGCCATGTTTGGGTGTGAAGCTCGAGTGGGCTTAACCTCTTCAGCACTACCTACAGAAGTGATCTACAGGATGGAGAGTGAGGATGATCTTCTGGCTGCTTTCTCGTGTAGCACACTTCATACACAAGAAACTGACAGCATACCAGCCTCCTCAAGCAGCCCAACATCTCCACATGAAACTGACAGTATACCAGCCGACTTAAGCAGCCCAACTTCTACACCAGCTTACCATGAAGACACTGTACTTATCATACTGCCTTCTACCAATGAAATGAACCTGCCAGACCATTCCCATCAGATATCCCCATCAGTCACCATCACACCAATCTTGGAAGACCACACCATCCAGATCAGCGTAGAGCTGAAGCCTATGCAGCACTACTATCTCAGGCAGAGAGGATGGTGAAACGCAGCCGTGTGGATCTCAAAACCGGTGTGCCTGAGGACAATGTGGCTGTTCCTATACCGGCAGTAGATCGTGGCAGAGGGGATCCTCGTAACATTCTTGGTGTCATCGTCAACAGAGACGTCGACACTGACCAGTACAAGATTGCTGTAAAGGCGGGTGTTTTAAAGGGACAATACTCCAGGAACCAGTTTGATCTGTGTCCTCAGCGATAACTGACAGAAGCTGATGTTAGTCAGGAGAATGTAACGTCACTTCGGTCTGCTGTTATTGCGGAATCTTCATCTGGTTGGCAAGGATTTACCAAGTGCAACTGCAACGGTCCAAAAAAGTGCCAGTCCAACAGATGCAAATGTTTTAAAGCAAAGCTGAAGTGTAACTCAAGATGTCATTCCAGCCTCACATGCTCCAACAAATAAACTTTTGATAGATATTGCCCAATATACAATGGGAAATGTGTGCTGCATTAATCAGTTACTGCAGTGCTCATTGCACTTGTGCCTTTTTTAAACACAATCATCAAAGTGCTTTCCTTGAGACCTGTTTTACCAACCCGCCATACCTTCCCCTTTCTTCTATGTTTTATTCTGTTTTTATTTAAACCCTTTACTGCCGGAAGCAATTCTGCGCATGTGCAACATTGTGTCTGCTGCATTTTCAAACTTCGGAGATTAACTTAATTTTGGCGAAAATATTAACCGAGTGTCAAACAGCTTGGATCCGGATGAGACGCCGAGTTACTCGGTGTCTCACCCTCATCTAAGCTGTTTCCATATAACACTATAGTTTAAGGTAAGAAGTGAAGGGTTTAATTGTCAATAAATTAGATGCCGGTAAATTTAAGAGTTTTACTGTTTTCTCTCTGATTCACAACAGTTTGCAGTTTGTAATTTTGGCGAAAATATTGGCCGAGTGTCAAACAGCATGGATCCGGATGAGAGGCCGAGTTACTCGGTGTCTCATCCTGATCTAATCTGTTTCCATATAACACTAAAGTTTAAAGTAAGCAGTGAAGTGGTTTATTGTCATTGTAAGTTTGCAGTTTGGTTGAACTACGCAAGAAACTATACCTGAAATGTAAACCTGATTATTCAAATGTATTAATAAATAAAAAATCACCAGATGTATTGTCTGCTTATATCCTCTTCAGGGATTTCATGAAATCCCTGACTACGTTTTTCAGGGATTTCACGAAATTACTGGAATTTTCAGGGATTTCATGAAATCCCTGAGTGAAACAGTAATTTCGCGAAATTACTGAAATTTTCAGGGATTTCACGAAATTACTGGAATTTTCAGGGATTTCATGAAATCCCTGAGTGAAACAGTAATTTCGCGAAATTACTGAAATTTTCAGGGATTTCATGAAATCCCTGGTTTCACAATCTTACTATAACATATATACTTGTATAAATGAGTGCTAAAGTTGTTGGTAGTTTACCATTTAGCTGTGCATGTAACAAGAGGAATCAGGTAACCACAATCATCTTGAACCAACATTGAAATGACCTATAAAACAAAATGTCAATTTTGGTTCCAATATATTTCTTTGGCATGATGCTGTAAACCGTAAATGTGTACTCATTTTATTGTTTGGTGTGTAACCTCTTTTTGTATTATTTTAAAGCTTAACTATATCTAACCATAGACTTTTATATGCATCTAATATATTCAATTTAAAGCATAAGTTCGTAAACCATATCAATCTATGGGCCCTATATGTGATACGTAAATACGTTATTCAGGATGGTGAAACGAAAACATGCTAGCTGATAAAAAATCTTGATGTGAAATTGAGCTATGTTCTTATTTCATGCAACAGTTCATGATTTCCAAGATTCCAAAAGACAGAAAGGTATAACACAGTAGATCTACACGTGTTCTTCATACCATTTACCTGATGTTTCTAATATTGTAATACAATACATATAAAATGTTTTGGCATGATCAGTTCATTTAATGTTGCCCATACTATTTTATTTCAGATCATTCTCGCTGGCTGCATGTTGTCAGAAAAATCATCAAGAAGATCAAGTGCAAACGAAATTCTAAAAGGGGATTTGCTGCGTAACTGGGAAAAGCTTTTGAAACATGCTTGATTGGTATGTGAAATTTTTGTAAATAATAATGTTTTTATTACAATTCATGTAAAATTAATTTTATTGTTTTTTATGTTAAAAGATGTACCTTCAAACTGAGTCAGTCCTCACAGTCAGTCCTCAGTCAGTCCTTACAGTCAGGCCTCAGTCAGTCCTCAGTCAGTCGTGTACGTGATCCTGATTTTTCCGATAGAGTGCTTGCACTTAAATGACACAAAGTTTTTTCTAGCTCCAAGTAAGAAATATAACAATATTATATATATATATATAATTTTATATGCTCATAATTATCTGAGTTTTCCAATGGCTTTCTAGCAACGATACTGAATGGGTATTTTCATTTAGCTGTCGATTGTATTGACGTTTGCAAATTTCATAAAGAAAACATTAAGTTATTTATATACCCATAGTTTTACGTTTACCTTTGTTTCTCATTCTACTATTATTGTTTTTAAAAGCACTAGTGACTTGTTTAATATACTATTATCTTTATAGAAACACATAGAATTAACCTTCAAAGAGAAGATGTAAAATATCAAGCGTACTGTAAACATGATATATTTACTAAATACATTTTCCTTGATTACCATTATGAATTTAGGAATGTTATATGTTACATCTCATTAATTTTCAACCGTAAAAACGTAACGCATTTGATATATCATGTTTATATTCAAAATAACGACAATTTCGTGTCATTTCCGATAAATTTATTTAAATACTTCGATTGTAAAAAAATATTGTTTTTAATTCAAATGAATGTTAGGTTTTTTGGATATCCTTTTGATAAATTAATCAGATTTAAATTGCTATCACTGCGCTATAAAAACAGTTTGCACATTGACTAATAATTGAATGGATTGGCATATTTCTGACGTAGTGTCACCTTTGACTTAATCTTCTTTTTTCGATTAAGGTTTCTTATCAACAATGCAACGGGTATGACCAGTTTATCTCGTGATTTTCTAATACCACGTGCACCGCTTGTGTACGGACTAAGAACAAATAGTTAATTTTTAGGCCTTTTTGTGATAAGATGTGAAGAAGGAACTAATGAAAATTATGTTTTGAATTAGAACTTTCCAAATTTATATTACAAAAAAAAAGTAAAAATAGATGTGACATAAAAGCAATATAGTACATGATTAACTTGAAGGATTTTCCTAATACAATATTAATTAAAATAATTTTATACTACGTTCCTTCATACATTAGCAAAACATCATCGGATTCCTGAATACTGTATGATAAAATGTGTTAACTGATTTCGGATTTCTGTATATGATAAAACGTGATTAAACTAAATTTATTGATACAATCGTATGCCTTTATATGTTTAACGTGCTTAAACATACATCAATAAACTGTTATAATTAAATTTGATACAAATACACTGGATATGGATTATTCTTCAACGCAAACACCATGCTATATTTGCTGAATATCATAACATGATTACCATGAATTGAAGAATGTTGTATCGTTGATATTTTAATCACAAAAACGTAACGCATTTGATATATCATATTATATTCAAAATAACGACAACTTCGTTATTATATCATTTCCGATAAATTTATTTAAATACATCGAGCGTAAAAATATTCTTTTAATTCATATAAATGTTAGATTTTTGGATATCCTGTTGATAAATTAATCAGATTTAAATTGCTGTCACTTCGCTGTAACAGTATGGTAGCTCCGCCTACTTCATGTCAATCAATTCATTGAAACGCCTCTCTGATACCACTGCTGGTCAATCTTGGACAGACTCTCTTACGATATACATATCATAGTAAATGCATTAGTTAGAGCACATACTTGTCGTTCTTATCTATAATCCAAAGCACCTCTTAACATTACATTCGCTATAGATGGGTCTTCGGTCATTGACTAATTATTGAATGGCTTGGCATATTTATGACCTTTGACTTAAAGTTATCTCCTTTGTTCGGCTAGGGTTTCTTTTTCACAATGCAACGGGTGCACCGCTTGTGCGCGGACTAGAAAAAAACAATAGTTAATTTTAGGCCTATTTGGGATAAGATGCAAACGATGCAATTAATCAAAAATTATGTTTTAAATTAGAACTTTTCAAATTTACATTACGAAAAATGAAAATGAATGTGACATAGCAATAAGGATTATCCTAAAACAATATTATTTAAAAGAACTTTATACTAGTAACACGTTCTGATTCAAATTGACCCTTTTCTGAAAAGGTCAAAACTATTGATATTTGTAACTTCTGTTTTCGCGATGTTCATTGAGTATCATTTAAATGATCGGCATGGTCGTTTTATATTAATACAATAAGAAGTTCAAGCCAGCATGCCTATTTGTAGATTATATGCTTTCAATATGGCTGAATTCAGTCATTTACATGTGGTTATAAGTTTCACTCAATATTTTTGCTGGATAATTAATTGAACTTGTATCATTTAAAAGTGAAAAGGGCATTATCAAATGAAAGTTAATCCTGATGAAGTGATTGGCTGAATTCAGTCAAACTTTAGTTGAGGTAACACGAATCACAAATGCTGCATATAAAATCGATATTTGCCATTCAGCTCTTCACTGGCTTTATATTTAGAAGTCAGTTTGCAATTTCTGCTTTTGAAGGAAACCATTTTGCTTGCTGGCTGAATTCAGTCAGTATTAGGCATCTCACAATGCAACATGAAAACTACGGAAAGTCTTTTATACATTTCATATCGTTCTTCTGTAAAATATGCTTGGCTGAATTCAGTCAGTAGGATCACATTTATCTGTAAGATAATTTTGTGAGCTCTTTAATTTGATTTTTTTCTCAAGCTGTTTCAGTAGGTTAACAAGGGACCGAATGCAGCAAAAATGTACTACGACCTTTTAATATATAAAAGAAAATATGAACAAATACTATACTAGCACAAAATAAGTAATAATATTTTAGTTGTTTTTACGCCAGTTTTATTAGGATACTTTCCCTGTAATATGATAATATAAATCAAACAAAAAATCCAAATACACGATGCATGGATAAAATAAAGCTGTTTGATTTGAATGAATATAAAGTAGTTTCTAATGAATAGATCATATTGAAACAATATTGGTTTCAAATGATATCAACAGATAATATAAATTGATTTTGAGGTTTTTGTTTTGATACTATCTATTTATTTTGATATCTATCTATCTGCTAAAATTTACAACTAATGCCATAATGACAAGAGTTACTGGTTCGATGGAGTTAAGTGCAAATAGAATATTATTTTAATATATTTGATTTATGCTCATACTCTCAGTTTATATCTCATACACAATAATTAATTAAACTTTGAAGTAGGAAAAAGATGAAAAAAGAATATATGTAACTTGATTGAAACTCAAATAGATTTTGTCAAAATCACAATAATGCCGAGTTTTCCTTGTATGTTAATCTGTCTTGCAATGAAACACATTTTGCAAAAATCTTTGTGCCATGTATCATACATGTACGGTACATAGATACCATGTATAAATAAAACAAATAAAAAACTCTTTGTCTCTCCATATATGTATAAGAAAAGAATGTAAACTTGAAACAACCGATACAAAATATTTATTTTGTCTTATGCTTTAGTATTATACATATCTAAATTATGTGACTAAACAAATTATAACTTCAGAAATATTGTTTTAGATAACACTACACATAAGAAAAAAGGGGGGAAAAAAGAAAAAACAATAGTTTATTTGAATGATAAATGAAATGAAAACATGTTTTACTCTGTTACAACTTAAACATATATACTTCTTTTATATTACATCCCGGCCCTCATACACCTATAACAGGTTGAATAAATGGACTACCATATTGGTGGTTGAAATTTGAAATAGTACAAAGTCTTTGGAGGATTAGGTACTTTTAAGTGCAGTCTGCTTTCGAATCAAAATTTATACATGTATAGAATAACAGATTTAAAGAAAGAATGTAATTTTTCAAGGAATAATTTACGAAATAAACAATGTAATATATAACAATTTTATTTCATACTATAGTTAGAAGACATGTAATGCATTACATTCAGATATATTATTTGTACTATTGGATATAACAAAATACAACATAGTTTAAATCATATTCAAACAGTTCCTTGTCTATCAATAAAATTACAAACGTTTATAGCCAGGTCATTTGAACAAAATAACTGCAAATGTGAAGAGGGATAAGTATTCATTATGAACTACGTTAAGTGCTTGTTTATATAACATCATCAATTAGAATATTGCTATAATATTATCCTTTACTGATTTAACATTACGTTGGGTACATCACAAGAGTCTCAGAGTATTAAAAGTCATATATATATTGAAATGGACTTGTGAAAAGCGTTCGTAAAATCCATTTGGTTCTTTGGAAAAATGAGCTTATGACTAGCATTTAGCTAGCCCAATCCCCTTTATCAATAGTAGAGACGGGATAGACAACGTGTATATACTTCAAAATAACGATTATCTTTGTAAAATCATTTAATAAAGCCATATACTATTTAATCTTAATGTTAGTTCTTTTGGCATAACATTTTTATTAGAATAATTAAATGATGCCATTATATCTGGTACTTTGCACTTTCCACCTTTTGGTCATTACAATATTACCAGTCAACATATAACCCCCTTTCTATTGAATACCCATTTAAAATTAATCATCTTCTTTTTGGTCTAAGTTACTTCCCCTATCCACTATTCACCGTCTGTGTCTGTTGGGAGACACACTAATATCCACTCGTCCATATCGACAAAAGATGGATATTCTTTCAAAGTAAACTCTGAAAAAAGTAATGTGAATGTTAGGTTAACAGTGGTATAAATGCATAACACCATATGGACGTTTAGTATCGTATAACTGTTTCTGTATTATACAAAGCTCAAGTGAGCCATTCAGATCGCATTGTTCTGTCTGTTAACATTTGGTTATGTGCACTCTAGCCCTCGCATTTTAAACTTGCAAAGGAATTATAATTACAGTATCAAGGAAACGTATTGAACATACTTAATCGGATATTTTATGTCAGAGTCATATAAAGACATTGAATTGTTAAAAAGTATGTGAATATATATAAATATAATATCTCAGGAAAAAAACACTTTAACTGGCCAAATATGATGAATAATGTTTAGGTTACGAATCACAACAAAATCAAATGCGTTCCCCATCACCTGAATATGTTTCATTTCCATTGTAGTTGTATACCATAACAACTCGGACAAGGTTTGAACAAGTCAATTCGGAGAGCTATGTATGTATTGTGGCTCTTGATCATAAAATTTTGCTTTATTTGCCTTTGTGTGCAGCATTATTTCATGATACTATGGAGAAAGTTTTGTACTGTTCAAATCGGACGATCAATAGCCGTGTTACGACACTTCAATCATCCTTATTTGTACTATTTGAATTTTGCAAAATACAGTAATTATATATCTATAATGTAATCTTGTTAATGTCTGAAGTAGTATCCGCCTTCTTTAGTATGGTATACTGCATTACAGGTGGGCGATTTATACTCATTGTGACCTTCTTGCAATGATATAATATCAAACTGGGAGGGTAGTCATACTCATGGTGCTGTATTTAGTCGGTAATGTATAGTATGAATATTAAGTTCTATTTATGTTGAATTACGTTATATTTTATTTCAAAGTATTTTCCTGTTTACACAGATAAGATTTATTATTTATTCTCATTACTTTCGTATTAGTAAGAAATATGTTTACCTTCACTAGTTTCTTCACAGAGTTGCGTAACTTCTTCTGTTGCATAATTTTCATGGGGAACTATAAATAAATTATATATAGTGAAATTACTATCTATTATAATACATGTAACAAATAGTACAGATATTTTATAAAATTTAAATTTTATTGATTTCATTTAGTTGGTAAAAGTTTTCAAAAATTAAAAATAATAGTTTCCACAATATACTGGCTATGCTTATAGTAATGTTGAAAAAGTATTATGTTTTATTAAATCTAGGTTTAATATGTTTAAATAATGTATGTATATTATTACTTACTGTTTTTACCCCAAACATGGTATACAGCCGTGTCAGATCATTGTTTGATATCGCAATAGGCTGGGTTTCGTTGGTAGGCTCAATCAATATCCATCTAAATAGGCATACCTCCAGTCATGACATTAACATTTTTATTGTGCATATTGTTGTTTGCGCCAAGCATTAAATCTTCGTCTCTTGTCAGTTGTGTGACAATATGACAAAGGACACTGTTAACAATATATCTTCAAGCTATTTCCTTTGTTCACCTTATAGCCTGAAGACGATGGGTTCCATCAGCTACAAGAACATTCTTCGCAAAATCTCATCGTAAATATATTCCGCACTTGGCTCCTGAATAGTATTAATATCAATATGATATTCCCCTACAATGTAAAATGTTTAATACATTTGAAGAGGCTGCCATAAGCAAATATTCTATAACATTATCTGCCATATTGTTGTTCAAGTAGTTTCACTTTCTCTTATTCTGCGGATACTATTTATGCACTGACTCATTGAATATGCTGACCTTCATTTCACCGTTTCATTATATAATATGTTTGGAGGCCTCATTGGCTACCTAACATTTACTCCCCCCGCCACTGAATGCTTGAACATCCTATTTGCTATCAGCACAGTTCATTTAATTGGCTGGGTTGATTATCTTTACATCAGTTATACTATTAAGCTTTCTCTATCATAAACATTTCTGTATGCACAGCATAACACATCCTATTTGTATTTAAGGCAAAAGAACATATAAATAATCGGGTATATTTTAAGTTTCAAGAAAGACAAATGTTTACACTTGCCACAGTCATTATGAATTGTATATTCCATACAACACATGTTTCAACTTATTATTAATCATTATTTATATATATTGTTTATCAGTCTAGTAATTGGACTGATGCAAGTGTATTAATTGCATCAGCGGGGTGGTAGTTTAATGGATATAATGTTGGCCGCTCACGCCAGAGGTTGCGGGTTCGATCCCCAGCTCGACCCGACGCCTCTCATAAAACAACACTCAGAACTGGTGCTACCCATGAAGCGGACTCGAAAACGGTTCATATAAGCTCAGAGCTTTCATCGTAATCGAGCTAAAATAAATCAGTATAAACTAAACTAATTGTACTAACCTTTGAACTTTTTCTGAATCATACAGTTAAATTATTATGCCCGAACCCCATTACTGGTAATCACATTACATTATTGCATGTTTAAAGTAAAACAGCAATATTCAAGAGGTCAGTTATATGTCAATTCAAACTTCCATGCTAAGTTTGTAAAACTGTGCTCTTCATTATTGTATTTGAAATTCACAACACTTATTTATCAATATATTCTTTTGAAATTGATATGATATATATTCCATATTTTTGTGGAGCGTGTGGTGCAATGGAAGAACTTCAAACCCTGATCGGAGGATCATAGGTTCGATCCCTCTCACAGGCTACATGTATGTGTGGTGTCCTTAAGGAAGACACTATCTTTACATGTGCTTAGAACTGATTCTGTTACGGACGAATTCGAGCGTGATTTATCTTAGTTGTAAGAACTTGTTTAACAATCAAAGTGAAATCAACAACTAACAACTAACCCGATTAACAACAACGCTTTATCTAACATTCAGTGTGGAACAATTTTTCATCCATAAAGAAATCTATAAATTCTATACCGCTGGTACTGCATTAAACATTTAGTTTGTAGGATTTTCATCCACACACACACACACACACACACACACATGAAATAAAATATCAATTTTTGCATATTAAATAAAAAATATGTGAAAGAGTATTCTATTTGCACTTTTATTCATTTACACTGCTATTTCGAACACATATACCATAATACACTACATCTTTAACATAACACTGTTAAACGGAAGTGTATCAGGATTTTTCAAAATGTAAGAATTGACAAAATAAAAGACTTTTATACAAAATGCCTAATGGATTTTACTATATATTCACTTAGTCCGTATTGCCATAACGATATTGATATAAATAGGCCAAAGACAAAGGATTTCCAAATTAGGCCTAGAATTTCAATGGTTATTACTATTAAATCACCTGATTCAATTTTTTATAAAATTGGTTACATATTTTTAAAATAATCACCTTTTTCATAGTATAATCAGATTAACATTATACATGATTAGACGACTGAGGTACTAAGATAGATGTTTTATCGAAGACCACCAACGTATATGACTAGGAAACCAGCTGTGCTTAAAATAATTAGAAAACAGCGTTTACGTATCGCCGAGATAATAATTCACTCACACAGAGCAACCAAAGTGTAAATGGTACTTTCCAAAAATATGATAATTGCTCTGTTAAAACTGATATATTATATGCTCATTAAAGCTCAATTGACCAGTCTAGTTTTACTGAGGATCCAATAGAAGAAATAAATTATTTTCAAAGTTTATTTCAAAACTGGGTATTTACAGAGCAAAATCTCGAATTGTAAAGTATGATTGGTTATTAATCTGACAGTGTTTTGCCTAAAATTCATTAGAAGGCAAGATGAGTTTTATAAAGGGTTAGTCATTACATTTTAGTTGATGAACTTCTGTTCTATTAAAGCGTATCAGAACCAAATTGCTACCTCAGAACCAGCAAGTATTTCCAGATACATTGATAAGATGGTGATTATAAGCATCATATAACTATACTCATTATTACGGGCCATCCATGATTTCATATTAATTTAAAAAGGGTTAAAAGAGTATAACCTTTTTTAGAGAGTAAATTTGTTAAAATCGGCTTGACGTTCAGCATTTAGAGGAGAGTTCTAGGTCTGGTCGGCCCGGTGTCAGTATAATGTGACTGGGTGGGGTATCATACCATGTGTCTGCGGCATGATACTTCAGTGTGACTTCGCTTAGAATACTGTCTCAAGTAGACACCGTCGCGATATGACTGAAAATTCTTTGAAAGCGACGCTAAACACCATACAATTGTTAAAATCGGATTGGGTTAGATCATGTCTTCAATATCAGAAATGTAAACAAACTAGACATTATTCAAAATCGAGTTCATGTATAAATGGCTATTGAACCCCAACCTCATCTTTTCAGGGTGGGCAAGTAGACTTGTATGGGTCATTACCTATTACACAAAGAAAGTATAGCTATGTAATGATAATGGTTGATATATTAAGTAAATACTTAGTAACAGCTCCGTTAGCAAAACAGGATACATTATCAGTTGCTTCAGGGTTCAATCAAATAATTACGAAATATGGTGTTGTTGATACTGTTATATCAGCTATGGGAACATAATTGCATTTGTCGTTTGTTTTATTAATCAGTTCGTGCATTTTACCACAAGTTATTCAACACACATGTTTTTATTTATTCAAAGTGTATGTTAAGTTCACAAAAGTCCACTTATTTTGATTAATTCCATTAAACATACACATTATGATATATTATGTTCATAGACATAGTGAAACATAATTTGGTCAGAATTCAAAAGTAATATTTTCAAAGCACAACAGTGCATTGTGGACTGTGTAAATGCAAACAAATTAATTTAAAGTAATTATACAATAACATCGCTAAAAATGTATTGTAGCTGGCATTTTGTTTTCTCTCACCTATCATATATCATATTATACTTTACCTTTACTATATATATATATATAAAGACATATGGTCTTTTGTGGGGTCTTTCAATGACACCTTTGTGTGGGGTTTCTTTAAGGGCCCACATTTTCTATATATAACGGATATATATAGCCCTTATAAGATAGTATCGTACATGAATGCTGATGTCCCACAGGATTTACATATTTCCTTATATATATAGACCACATACATGCTTATATGGCTCCTGTTACAAATTTCAACAGTTAGATAGCGATTAATGACTCCGATTGTGCTCAAGTTTTAACATTTTTATGTTGCAAATGAACCCATAACTTCATAGCTTATATGTTCCACATAAACAAAATGTATTTGTAATACAGTTTGCGCAAACACTAATGTATGTTCAATCATACCCAGGTAACCCTGTATATAAATGTGTTTTTTTTTTCATGATTGAAAACATTCTTAACAGCATTTTTGTGAAAGTTAAGTTAAATGGAAGGTTTTACATCATTTGGCATTTTATAGTAAATGTAGATGTTAATAGCTATGTAAATAGTTATATATTTTTAATGTAGTTTCTTATAATTTAATTGAATCACATTGTATTTTAAGGTCACCTGAGACTTTGTCTCAAGGAACCTTTTGTGATCGCCTTTATCTGTCGACTTCTCAAAAACATAAGTTCAATCGTTATAAAATATTGTATGCAGCTTTGGTACCAAAGGGTGAATCAAAATTATGAATTGCATGGTCCTCACTCCACAGGGGCCTTAGGGGGCGGGGCCAAAACTGTCAAATTCAAGGTAAACTCTGAAAATCTTCTTAATAAAGGAAGCACTGGGAAACAAATGGTGAGCATGATTATGGACGTATATGATACCTTTATAAGAATTGAATGTCCCTTGGTCTCATGGTTTGGCCCTGGGGGTTGGGCTTTAAATATTTTAGAGCATCTAAACAATTCACATTTTCGAATCCTTCTCAAGAACCATAAACTAAGTCGTAATGAATTGTATACAGCTTTTATACCTCGATAAGACTTGTGCGAATGCTTTTTGGTGTGATTTGTTGTTGCTGACATGACGGTTAATACCTATGTGAAGTTCATGGTCCCCACCCCATGAGGTCTTGGGGGCAGGGCCAAAACAGTCGAATTCAAGGTAAATTTCAAAAATCTTCTTATTATAGGAAGCACTCAGAAGAAAATTGTAAGCATGATTATTGACGACTAGGGGTCCTTTATCAAAATTATTTTCTTTATGCTTCTAAACCTCGCAGTTTGGGACTGGGATGAGGCCCACGTTACTAAATCTATATAAGAGAAATTGACAAAAAACGTTATTTCTTATGACTGAATAGACTTCTGCGAAAGTTTTTTTTATGTGATATGATGTTGCTTACACAACGGTTAATACCTGTGTGAACTTCATGATCCCCTACTTTCCACCACCACCCCAACCTCCTCCCCCCTCCCGCGTATGATTATTGACATTCTTTATGAAATTGTGACTTTCATGTCCCCCAGTTGGGAGTGGGGCTACTTTATTAAATCTTTATATGAGAAACAGACAAAAACCATCATTTCTGACGACTGAATAGTTTCTGAATGGTGTTGGTGTAATTTTTGAGTGTCCCACTCCCTCTGTAACCTTGGTCAAAAACTGTCAAATTTACAAATTTAAAGCAAACTTTATTTTTTTTATTAGAGGAAGCACTAGAAAACAAATTGCAAGCATAGTTAATGAGGCCTAGGAGTCCGTCATAAAAAATGTGAATTTCATGTCCTCGGGTGTCATGGTTTGACCCTTGCGGTAGGTACTACTTGACTAAATCTGTATAAGAATACATGATGTCATTTGTTGATGCAGATCGTGAGATGTTCAAAATCCTTGTTTGGATTTTTGCCGCTTTCCGAAAGACAAAATATGGAAAATAAGTTCATATAGCTTTATGTCATCAAGGATAATCAGGTAATCATTAAGACCCATCTTGTTATGAAAAGTGATGTCTTGCTATAGGTATGTACAATGATAATAGCATAATAAAAGAATAAACCTACACCTTAACAGATTAATCTACAAATAATGCAGCTTGTTGGTGGCAAAATGTCACAAAAGGAAAAGTGTACATGGCTGCAATATTAAAATCAAAGATCAGAAAGGCCTGAGGGAAGGCTCGCTGCTTGTGTTAATTCGAAAATGTAGGTTCGGAAATTGGAAAACTAAGTTTGATTTCTGAAATGTTAAGTAAGAAAGCAATTCACTGAGATTTAGAAAGAATGTGGTGTATTTGATATTTCTTTTGTGTATTTATATATAATAATCTCCTGCATACAAAACAGAGACATATCAATACTTTCCAACATTAGCTATTAAACGGTTTTAATAACGCATTTGCAAAAAATGTTAAACAACATGGTACACACTGTCTTCCCTGTAAAATTGACTGAATATTCGATGACCCTGGTGAAAATTGCCATGTACAGGGAATTTTGTAAACTGGTAACGTGGTGGTCCAGGATTCCTTTCCACATCTCCACATAAAATCAACATAAAAGTTATCAACATGAACAACCTATATGAAAGCTTGACAAACAAACCTTCATATTCTGACGTTTGACTTTTTGATAGACTATTGATCGACACATGCTTCCCATAACAACTACCAATTTTACAGCTCCACTGCTCAATATCTATCCCCATTATTTCATATAAAAAGAAGAATGTACCGCTTTAAAGTACCTTTTAATAATGTGCAAACAATCACCAGTAATGAATGAATTATTGTTTATTTAAAAAATAGTTAAATTCTTGAAAAATCACAAATATACAATTCAAATGATTCATCTGAACTCTTAACTTGTCCAACTCCTCAAGCAAGAATTTCAACGTTTCAGCTCCAGGGATACATTATGTTTTAACTTCGAACTCCAGATTATGTTTTTCCATGAATCATCTTCAGTCTGGCAATCATATATTTTGTGCTACAACTCCAGTCAATTATAATATCTCCAGTTTTGCATTTGTAAATCTATACATCCGTCAAATGTGTACGTGGTGATATATGTTTCCAGTCTATATATTTAATATAACTCAACTGAGGTCGAAAAAAAAGGCGATTTTGCTGCTATAAATTTGAACGTCAAAAATTGATGATCTAAAAATAACTTAAAATCCATGTTGAAAATTATATATAAAGACAACTGGTTAGTTATGAGGTCAAAATTTCAAATCTGGTTCCTGGTTTTTGTCAAACGCTCCATAATTAGTTACTATATAGATACTAGTAAACATATAACCCATAGCGTGCTTTCATATATATATGCATATATATGCCTCGTAACTCAACTTATATGCTATATCCTTCTGAGACCGACTTGTGGATGTTTGGTACATACGACAACGTAAGCGGAAATATAGCGATTATGTGGTGCATCAATTGTGGGGTCCTGTATAGAACTCGCTTTCCCAAAGACATAGTAGGAACATAGACATATGAGCGGTGGGGGGGGGGGGGGGGGGCCATCATGCATTTGGTGCTTGTCTTGTGTAATTTAGGTACCTATCGTGTGGTCTCCATGCCGTTGGTGCTTTTCTTATGTAATTTAAGTACCAAACGTGTGGTTCTCATGTTGTTAGTTCTTTAATTGTGTAATTTAGGTACCAATCGTGTACATATCATAAAGTTGGTGCTTGTCTTGTGTAATACAGGTACCAAGTGTGTGCACATTATGCCGTTGTTGCCTGTCTTGGGTATTTTAGATATCAAATGTGTGGTTCTCTTATGCGGTTGTTGACTGTCTTGTGTATTTTAATTTCCATACACGTGCTTATCATGCAGGTAAGGCTTGTCGTGTGTAATTTAGGCATCAAACGTGTGCTTAAATCATGCAGTTAGTACTTGCTTTGTGTTATTTAGGCATCAAACGTTTGCTTATCATGCAGTTAGTGCTTGCCTTGTGTTATTTAGGGGCCAAACGTGTGCTTATCATGCAGTTAGTGCTTGCCTTGTGTTATTTAGGTATCAAACGTGTGCTTATCATGCAGTTAATGCTTGCCTTGTGTTATTCAGGTACCAAACGTGTGCTTATCATGCAGTTAGTGATTGCCTTGTGTAATTTAGGTACCAAACGTGTGGACCTGACGCCGTTGGTGCTTGTCTTGTCTATTTTAGGTACCAAACGTTTGGTTTTTCATTTCGTTGGTGCTTCTACTGTGTATCTTAGGTACCAAACACGTGCTTATCACGTAAGTAGCGCTTGTCTTATGTAATTAAGGTACCAAAAGTATTATTCTCATGGCCTTGATGCTTTGTGTTATTTAGGTACCAAACGTGTGCTTATCATGCAGTTGGTGCCTGTCGTTTTTAATTTACCTACTTAACGTTTGTTTCTCATTCCGTTTATGCTTTTATTGTATAATAGGGACCAAACGTGTGCTTAGTATGCAGTTTGTGTTTGTCTTATGTATTGTAGGTACCAAACGTGTGGTTCTGATTCCGTTGGTGATTTTATTGTGTAATTTAGGTACCAAATGTGTGGTTCTCAAGTAGTTGGTTCTTGTCTTGTTTTATTTAAGTACCAAATACGTGCTTATAATGCAGGTAGCGCTTGTCTTATGTAAAAAAAGGTACCAAACGTGTGATTCTCATGTCATTGATGCATGTGCATATCATACAGTTGGTGATTGTCTCGTGTAGTTTAGGTACTAAACGTGTGGATCTCACGTCGTTGGTGATCGAAGTTTTGGTTAACACAAAATATAAGTTTGCCTTTTGTAAATAGGTAAACAACATTTTCCTGAAGCGCCTGATTCGTGGAGTGCTTGGTCCATAGAGCATCGGGCCGATTGGGGAGACGCGGGTTCGATACCCCGCCACGGCTATGTGTAATGTCTTTGAGCAAGACCTTTTATCCGCATATGTTTAAATAAGTTTAAATAATATTTTTCTTGGTGTAATGAAGTTACCAACGTGTGTTTTTTCACGGTGTTGATTAAGTTATAGACACTGGTACTGGTGTGTTTGTGTAGTAAGGTTTTGAACACAAAGGTGTATAGGGAGAGAACATAAAAGGAGAAAATGAAAATAAGGATAAAGTGACTTCAAACCCAGGAGCCGCAGGTTCGATCCCCCGCTCCTACATCTAAAAATACTTATAAGTCTTTCGAATGAGACTTTAAAAAAAATAGAGATCCCATGTATCGGTGCTTTCACCGGGCATGTACAGGATTCGGGGACACTACAAAAAGGTATTCTGTATCTCTGCACTATCATCTAAAACTCTAAAAATTACTAATACTCTTCTGGAGGCGTCGCCAATAGAGAAAACGGTGGCGACAATAAATGGAAATATCAACAACATGATAAAGTTACGGTATGGAAGAATGGAAGAATATTAGAAAACATAATGATAGACGACAGAGAAAGAAAGATAGGTGATTCAGAGAGAGAGAGAGAGAGAGAGAGAGAGAGAGAGAGAGAGAAGAGAGAGAGAGAGTCAGACAGACAGACAGACAGACAGACAGGCAGGCAGACAGACAGACACGATAATGGGATGCTCATTTAATTTTGGAATGAATGAATGAATTGTTGTAAGAGAATACTAAGCAACAAAATCGTTATAAAAGTTATTTAAAATCATATAAGTACGAGACATTCAGATATTTTGTGTTTTGGATATAAAAATATCAAAAATATATTAACGTCTGCATAAATATATGCTATAAAGATACGCTTTCTATTCAATTTGCGCAGTTCGTGTGCATATCTATTATATTTATTCAAAAGATATTATCAGAGTTTTATAAATGTAGTCGTAATACTAGCTGTCATTCTTTGTACAATGACACCTGTTGAGTGTACAAAACCTCTTTAGTGCAGTACATAAACACAAATCTAAGCAAGTTTTAATGAAAACGTTGGTATAATATGTCATTGCATTTTCTCAAAAATAACTTGTTCTATGTAAATCTATAGCTTGCTTTTTTCCACCAAACCTGGATCAGTATAAAGAAAATGGTAATACAAAATAACATAAGACTATTTATCACCATAAGGATTAGCATCAGAGAATTCAATTTTCACACGAACATTTTAGAATGCAGCATCTGACTGACGTTTGAAATTTCCCCGGTATGTGCGTGCGTGCGTGCGTGCGTGCAGCATGCATGCGTGCGTGCGTGTGTGTTAAGAGTGTGTGTGTGTGTGGGAGGGGGGGGCTTCCGCTTCCCACAAACTCCTTGATACAAATACAGATTCAAAAAGTAAAGAAAAGAGATTAAAACGCTCAGGAAATGTGGAACATGAGATATAGGGTTAGGGTGAATAGAGAGAGAGAGAGAGAGAGAGAGAGAGAGAGAGAGAGAGAGAGAGAGAAAGAGAGAGAGAGAGAATGAGAGAGAGAGAGAGAGAGAGAGAGAGAGAGAGAGAGAGGCAGGCAAGCAGGCAAGCAGGCAAAGAGGAGATAATTTAAGAAACATAGGAGGAGTACCCTAAAGGTTAATTGATTGTTTATTGATTAGTTTAATATACAGTAGAACTTTGATGGCTCGAACCCGAGCACACAATAGTTCGAGCTAAGGGTTGTTCGAGCCAAACATTGTTTCATTGTTTAACATCATACCAAATATGTACATGCATATACATCGAAATAGGATTTTGTTCGGGACTAGATAAGTGGTTCGAACTATATATGGTGTTCTAACTATCCGTGTTCGAGTCAACGAAGTTCTACTGTATGATCACCTTTCTTAAGTCACTTATTCAAATGATTATGACAACATCCGTAAGTGACTAACGGGCTAAAAATGCAAATCTCTACAATAACATAATTGACTTGTTTACAAGTACAGACAACCATAACCTTGTACTTTACTGCAGGTAAGGAAGCGTTGATAATGATATGAATGATTTTGCACATTGTATTGTTATGCAAAGCGTTTCTGTGTATGTCACAATAACCTGCAGTTAGGGAAGTCTTGATATTGAGATGGGTGACTTTGCACATTGTATTGTTAAATATCTGTTTTAAAACATATCGCGTGTTTCAATAACGTACAAACATGACATGATCTTTAACAAATAGTTTGTTAATGTTTTAGTGTTTA
Source organism: Panopea generosa (assembly GCA_029582155.1). Taxonomy (NCBI): domain Eukaryota; kingdom Metazoa; phylum Mollusca; class Bivalvia; order Adapedonta; family Hiatellidae; genus Panopea; species Panopea generosa. The sequence continues at coordinate 11,821,139 of CM055911.1, read as the reverse complement.
CTTTATTAAACATGAAAAACTAGAAGGAATATAAAGCTTTAGATAATTGCGGTGTTACTAATAAAAGCAAAATGATTTGTAAAACTTCTGCGTAATATATCAGCTATTCACATTTATTAGCTTACTAAAATACTTTAAAGGGACACGCTTTAATTTTCACTTAAAACTATTTCTGAAAAGCATATATACTTATTATGTAAAGTTACATTACCGTAGCATATGTTAAGTCTTGTGTTGAAAAAAAGTGCATAACTCTTGTAAATGGTTGAAAAACATTATATTTGGCAGATCTTCGACAGCAAGTGCAAATCATATATTAATTTCTTGAGTTGTATCGGAATGATAGAACTTATTCCAAGTATATAAAGATGAATACAGTAGAACTGCGATGGATCGAACCCGACGGGACTGAACAAAATAGTTCGAACGAAGAATGTCAAAATACATTTAAGTATGTTGGCTGGACCTAATTTCTAGTCCGACTCGGTGTTCTAGCCATCGGAGGTAGAAAAATAGAATTTAGATAGTATTTCGACCGGGACCAGATAAGTGGTTCGATCCATGTGTAGTGTTCCAGCTACCCGTGTTCGAGCCAACGAAGTTCTTCTGTATATATATATATAACATGCTCACCGTCTTCCGTGACCTAGTGTTTAATGCGTCTACATCTGAAGCTGGAGGTCGAAGGTTCGAAGCTGGTATAGCATATATTGCAATAAGACATCATGGTGTTAAAAAGGTGACTTTTATAGGATTTCAACATATGCATGTATTTACGAGCATTTGAGGACTTCTTTTTTAAAAAAAATCTCAGGGTGTCACTGGTCATCCTACCAGTTATTGTGCATTTAATGTGGGTTTACATTCCTTCAACGAAAAAATAAATAAAAAAAATCTTTATGGAATTCTTTTTTTACCATGGAGATCCTAGACCTTTTTTTTATATAGAGCAAAGAACACAATTCAACTGTGTTTTGAGACCTAAAGGCGAGCATCTATAATAATAATAATTATTGCTGTTGTTTTTATAAAGACTTTCATATCAGAGACATATAAACCATTAAGGCACAAACGATACCCTGTCCTATGGCAGGAAACAGGTGCGAAAATGGCACATTGTTATCATAAAAAAATTCAAGGACTTGTATATAGTCTTTATAGAATTCCTTGCAAAATTACTCAACCGCGATAAGGGGTCATAGAGTCACAACCCCCAATATTTATAATTATAATTAACACGCGTCGTATACGGTAGAGAAATAATAAATTGCAGTCAACATAATTACATGCAACTTTATTTTGATAAGAATTGTTTATTTAAATAAAAGGAAGTTTTATAGTGTACAAACAGGAAGGAATAAAACTACCTGGTAAATACAATTATCGTCTCATTAGTGGGGCGTTATGCACTGTTAATGAATCTAAAAATATTAGTGACATGAATAATTAAATGGGTGAGCTTGTAGGTGAGTGAGTGAATGGAAGAATGAATAAATGAATGAACATATGTAGCAGTATACGAATATGAAGTATTTAAATGACATAGAATTAGTGATTGATATTAGCGCTGCGGCCTATTTTCGTTTCCGTGACGCGTGATTTGCAATTGCATTTTGCCTTAAAATAATGCTTTTTTTTTTTAATTAATTCCGTTTAGAAAATATTATCTTTACTTTTGATTTTGTAAAAACATAACTCGCCGATCAGTCATTGTTTCAAGAATAATTTATTTATTTGTGTAGTATATATTCTTAATTAAAGATGAAGCCTATTTTGTAATTTACATAAATGATATGTTGTTCATTATGTTTTTATATTTATGTTATTCAATATTTAATATTTTTATTTTACTAAAGTTAATCACGCTGTCTTCTTTTATTTAATCAGCGATTTCAATAGCTATTACAGTACTGCATGACATGGTTGTGGGTATTTGTCGCCGTTTTTGCGAAGGAATGCCCATGAGAAAATGCTTAATTCTTAGTAGTTACGCCAGTTTCTATGAATATATTAACATCACTCGATCAGGTAATAATTTAGATTTCGATCGATGTATGTTTCACTAAAATAACAGTTATAATTTTAGTAAAAAATATGTTTGTGATTCACTGTTGGTGATATTCTTTCTCTTATAGCGGCCAATAACACGTCTATGTTCTATATTAATAAGTGTTTGTTTTAAGAGTAAAATAGCACTCCCGGAGGGTTTTTTGCATGTTCATCCTATGTTTAAACGAAGACACGCGATTTCAAATGATTAATAACCTTTAAACAAATGTAATTATTCGATTCAAACCAGTTACAAATGCGTATGATTTTACCGCGTGTGAATACGCGTGGACTCGGGAGTGCGTGTGACTAACGTGACACTGGTCAACCCATGCCGAAAAAACGTTCGAACTTTTGAGCAAAAAATGAATATTTCTTGAGCATGTTTCTGCCTACCGGACAGGTCAATAACCGTAGTATATGATATGTTTGATTTCTGGGGGCTGTAGGCATTAGAAATCCCTAAGGAATTATGTAAATATCACCTCCATAGTGCTAGGAATTAGGTGCCAGGGATGCGTGGAACATGGTAAAAATTTTGAAAAAAATCATATTTGCCGGTTTGCGATTTTTTCAAAAAAATTCTTATCGGAACCCATCAATCTGGGTATCAGAGTGTACCTAGATGTCCCCTGTACGAATTGAAAAACTACCAACAGCCACCCATACATGTTCGAATCCCTTGCGCTACAGCAAAAAGAGTGAAAATAAAATTATTAATGCATATCCGTGCAATTCAACTAAACTCGTCATATTTGGTCGATTATAGGTGCCATGTTCAAACCCCTTGTCCAGAGGCCATTTCTTGTCGGAATTTGATGATCTTGGTGTCGTTGGGCAGGTATTGAATATATCTTAAGGTTGCCGTACCTCACTGACCCATGGGAACTCGGTCAATGTCATTCCTGGGGCCTAGAACTGAGGTGGTCACCCTGGCACGTGCGCCATTCTAAGAGCCATGTGCGATGGGTTCATCTTCATATATGTTGTAGGGAATTTAATTCTGAGCAACTTTTGTCTTTAACTTATATGGCTAATTCACACCGTTTAGCCAGTAGAGCCTTAACCCCAACTCAGATACGGTCAGCCGGAGGGCCAAAAAGGGCTTGAACCTTTGCCGAGAGGCCATTTCCTGTCCGATTTTTTCAAGTTGGGTATCGTTGAAAAGGTCTTCGCGAGCCTGACAAAGTGGCGTCGAGTTTTGTTAAAAAATCTCAAACCCGTGCACGTGCATGTGCAAAAATAGAAATAAGGGACCTAGAGAAAAAAATTATTAGCTCAATCTCGTCAAATAAAGGCTAGTCTATTTTTACCGATTCGAAAAGTAACTTATACTTTTTCGTATAGCTCAGATCAAAAATTGGTAACCCGTGCCAGAAAATGAGAGGCACGTGCATTGATTTATGTTTCATATATGTTGTAGAACACCTTATTCTCGGCAACTTTTGTTCCGAGAGTGATCAGCTATCTGTCTTCGTTTAGTCCGAAACTGCCCGTGCCAACACGTGCCACTCCCAAAAATGCCGCAAATTTGGATTGCCATGTTCAAACCCTGGTACTAACGTCATTCTTGTGACGTTTTTAACCCTGACACAGGGTTCGACAGGTATTGCCTAGCTCTTGAGGTTGGTATATATTTTTTTAAAAAATATGACCACCAGGGGTCGCCAGCGGGCCTCGAACTTAGGTTATGTTGTATCACGTGCCGGAAAATGAGAGCCTTGTGCATTGAGATCATGTTGATATACGCTGTAGAGAATTTAATTCTAAGCAACATTTGTTTTTTTCTTAGAGTGATAAGCTATCTGTCTCCCTGCATACCCGTGCAATTCCATCGATTTTGGCGAATTTAGGTACCATGTTCAAACCCTTGCCCAGAGGCCATTTCTTGTCGGAATTTGATGATCTTACTGTTGTTGGACAGGTATTGAATAGATATTAAGGTTGCCGTACCTCACTGACCGGAGAGCACTCGGTCGAGTTTTGTTAACAAATCTGAAGCACGTGCACGTGCAAAAATTAAATATTATACCTAGAGTCGAATTATTTTGTTAGCTAGATATGTCAAATAAAGGCCAGTTTGTTCTTACCATTTTAAAAAAATCACTTATACTTTTCTATATTACTGATTTCAAAAATCGACATTTTGGCCGATTTTTCCATTTTTTACCATGTTCGAGCCTCCGTAGAGGCCATATGCCGTACCGCAAGGCTATAAAACTATACATTTTCGGAAAGATCTATTCAAGCCCTACAACATGATATCACAAATATTAGGCCCAATGGCCTAGACAGGTCATTAAATGTCATCTGAAAATGACCCGAAATTCATTAAATTGAGTGATTTTTTTCACTAAAAAAATGTCATCAAAAATATCGGAAGATCGTTCATATCTTTGCCATTTATAAACATATCTCTCTGAAATGTTCCATAAATGTTCCTTTATGCATGTTCTATTGATTTCTATAGATTGCTAGGGCGAGATATGAAGTTTAAATATACTTTTTTTATCTGAACGCTTTTTACGCTTTGTTTGGAACGAAAATTGAAGATTGACCTTGACCTTGGAGAACAAGGTCAATGTCAAGAATTGTTAAGTAGGATAAGATACGTTCATTGGTAAAGAGTTTATAAAGATCAAGCATCGCAATGTTGAGATATAACATTTTAAACATGACCTAAAAAAACACAAAAAAACATAACATTTTTGCTTGACGAATATTTTTATAGTGAAATGTCCCCTACCTTACACTACATAAACCCCAAGGGTTGCCCCTAATTATGGATCTCGGACCCTCCTAATTATTGAGATAATTACCATAACTCCCTAATTGAGGGACACAATCATAAAAAAAAAATTTTTTCCCCTAACAAGAACAGTAACTCTGTCAAAAAATTAGGAGAAAATAGGCGAAAATCACCTTCGTGGTCCTTATCCATTTATCTTTCTAATGTTACCTTCAGATTTAACCCAAGCCATATAGAAATATATATGTTATCGAATCACATGATTAAATCGAGTTTTAGGAACGTTGTGTTGTGAGGTTGGGATATCCCTATTTACCCATATTTTTGGTGATTTTTTTTTTTGGGCAGGGTTTATGTTGTCCATCCCTGGGGACATAGAAAACCCAATAACGTTCTGCAACTTTTACTATCCTGACATAGGATGCCCTTAAAAACCTTAACCCAGGACCCATAAACATCATTCAAGTTTTTCAAAGATAACAAGTTTTTAGTTAAGCCTGGGTTTAGGTATCTCAATAACCTCTAAATGACCCCTAATTGCCCCCTATACCATCCCTAGGTCAAACCCCTTAACCCAACAATACACCCATAGTTATATCCTTCTATAAAATTAAATTGATGATAGTGTCCCTACAACTATCATTTATGGTCAAAATTTCAAACCTGGTTCGGGGGTTTTGCCAAACACCCCTTACTTAGTTACTATATAGATATACATATAACCCATATAGTGCTTTTATTTATATACGCATATAAATGCCTCGTAACTCAACTTATATACTATTGTATATCTTTTCCTTCTGAGACCGACTTGTGGATATTTGGTACATACGACAACGTAAGCGTAGGTGTTGCAGCAATTGTTGGGTCCTATATAGACCCCGCCTTTTATGAGCGCCCTGCAACAAGGATTTTATATAGGCCAGAGCCTTTTTACCTTATTATACAGAGGCCGACATTCAGTGGCTCCCCAATTTAAAAATCATGTTTTGTTTCCACTTGACCTGATTTTTTAAAAAAAAGTCATTACATTGATGGAGTATAAAAACCCACTTGGATATTAAGTATTATTGTAATATCTGATAATTATTGGTTAGAACATGGCGCTATTTTCCCCCCAATCTTGAAGTCTTAGGCGTCTTCCCAATTTCTATAAAAAAAGCTCTGTAGACCAAAACCCCATAAATGCTAATGTGTCTTAGTATTCAAGTGCGAAATAAAGATTTCACTCGCTTAAATAAAATTCATACACGTCACTCTATTAGAGTAATGAAAAGCCACGAGTCTAGTTTAGTTTAACGCTTCAAATCCATCAATTAGGGACGAGCAATATCGACGCTGAATAAATTTATAATTAATCTAATGCAGAATTTACATTTGAATCCCAAAAGCTCATACGCCAAAGTTTTTTTGTAATATTACTACAAAAGTTTAAAGACAACTATAATGTGTCTTTTCTATCTTTTTCCATATTTAAATGTACCAAATAAAGCCTTTGATGGTAAACTTGACCAAAATGACAAATATTTAGCGGGAAATGAAAAACGCCGAGATATTCCGCATACATTGATATTCATGCGGAGCATCTCCGAGTTTATGGCATTCTTGGCCTGTCGGGACTAGGCGATTGCGGTAATGGTGTAAGGGAAACAACTCAGTTTCAATTTTGATATAAAACTTTATTGCGCACTTTACACATATTTCACCTCTAGTAAGATAAATGCTTAATTTTAAGGGGCTTTCTTTTGCGAGGTCCTATATAGACCTCACAATCCATAAGGACCTCACAAGAAAGGTCTAAGATAGATCGATACACCGTAAATGCTAGTATGTCTTAGTATATATATATATATATCTTTGTTTCACCAACTTTTAGTTTTACATAGTGCAAGATTGCGAGGTGCGGATACCTTACTCACCAATCAGATTTAATTTTACTTTTTAAAGCAGTACAATAATTTTGATATAATGAAAAAACCATGACAGTTTTAGCCTTTGGCTTGACCTTATGTTTGAAATCATGTATTTATATAGCCAGGTATTATATATATATAAAGGAAAGAAGGAATAATATATATTCCGAAAGCGCTCGGGTTTTTTAAAATAAATTTAAAGAATTCAGTATTGTTTGGGTGTATTAATTAATTTCTAATAATTAATTTATTATCTCTCCTATATATATAGCTATATTATGTTAATATTGAGATTTTCTTTCTCTTTACTACGTAAATATCCATATAACTATATAGCTATTTCATGTTAATGTTGCGATTGTTTCTCTCTTTATTACGTTCATATCCATACCGTTTGCCAGTTTGATGTGTTTGTAAAAAATTTTTTTTTTTTTGCAATTATGTTAGTAAAAATCTGTAATAGCCGACATTATGTAAGAAATCATGTATCCTGCACTTAGACAGCCAACCAGGAAGTGTAATGTACCAATTTTCAAATTACGTATGATTAAACGGTTTTACACAATTTTACAGTTTACATTTGTTTATGTAACGAAAACAAATAAATTTCAAATTGTTTCTTTATTAATTTTTCATGTTCGTCAATGTGACCATGAGACAAAAATATGTATTCAATTCTATTATTGGCCATTGTTTAAAAAAAACAACGATTATCTTTGTATTAGAACAAGAAAATATGTCACTTGATTTAATTTTGTTATTTTCTGCATTTTATGTATGAACATTGAGTGTTTCATTTTAGTGTATAATATTATTCTAACAGTATGAAAGAAAAATGTGTGTGTGTGTTTATTTCGTAGGGGATCTTGTATATTGACAAAACATGTTATTTTTGTTCTATGACTCTTGTATGTATGTTAAAGAGGTGCCAGTTGATCAGGTTTTGTTATCTTTGTACGATGCTAATGTTCTGTGGAGTCGGTTGGACAGTTCTGGACAGTATCCAGGAAGAGAAAGCGTTGACAGCATGCTGTGATAAGGGTTGCTATTGTTGATACAAGATATGCTGGTAATTCTGAGTGCAGGGCAGTTAGAAACTGATTTCGACTGAACAACGTCTAAAATTATTTCCTGTCTTTATATTAAAAATTTAGGTATATTCCAAAAATAAAACACCAGGGAATTCCCAGGCAAATAGTGACACTGCACAATTATACACGGGTATTAAATAACATTTTTGCAGTTAATATATTGGTTGTATGATGCTGGCCTATAAGTACCTTTCCATCATTTTGTGATCATCTAAGAATTAAATTACAGTTAAATCTAGTTCAGACTATTTAATATATTAAGTATCTCCATTTAGAGTGCATTATTTAAATCAGTTTATATTATTACAATATAAAATTACACTTTTATTAATACATTTATTTTATTAGGAGCCGGGCCCGATTAGCTCAGTCGGTTACGCGTCTGACTATCAATCCAGGGGTCGTCAGTTCAAATCCCCTGCCCAGCAACAGTCTCCGTGATTGCTATATGACATTGTGCCTCATTATCATACGTCTCTTACCACTGATTAAAGTGGGAAAGTTATCAGTTACTTGTGGAGATGGGATGTGCTCGAGTACTTGTTAATCCCAGGAAACAGTGGTTAGGTTAACTGATGGTAACCCTCGATGGCATAAAATGACGTTAAATGTTCAATCAATCAATATTTTATTAGGATGTTTCACTCATTTATTTTTACATACTGCCTTTAAACGTGCATTTATAGCTGATACATGTACACACAGTCACAGTATGACACCATCTCACAGATAAGTTCACTCTAAATTGTATAAGCAATATTGCAATTGATGTCAAAATATATCTGATTTGTTAACATTAGTTGTTTTTTTTTTTTTAAATTCGATTTTGAAACAAATTCTTGCTTGCTTAAGGACATTGGGAGAATGAAGTAAAATGTGGTAGATTCTATTATAACTTGTCTTGTTCAGGTATATTAGGTGAATGGTGTAGAATGTGGTGTATTCCCATATAACTCGCCTTACTCAAGGACATCAGGTGAATGTTGTATAATGTGATATATTCACTTATAACTTGTCTTGACCAAGGACATTAGGTGAATGTTGTATGATGTGGTAGATTCCCTTCTAACTTGCCTATCTCAAGTACATTAGGTGAATATGTTAGAATGTGATAGATTCCCATATAACTCGTCTTGCTCAAGGATATTCGGTGAATGTGGTATAATGTGGTGTATTTTTATATAACTGGCCTTGCACAAGGACATAAGGTGAATGTGGTATAATGTGATAGATTCCCTTATAACTGGCCTTGCTCAAGGACATTAGATGAAAGTGGTAGAATGTGGTAGATTTCCTTATAACTTGCCTAGATCAAGTACATTAGATAAATGTGGTAGAATGTGATAGATTCCTTTATAACTGACCTTGCTTAAGTACATTAGATGAATGTGGTAGAATTTGATATATTCCCTTATAACTTGCCTAGCTCATGGACATCAGGTGAATGTGCTAGAATGTGATATATACCCTTATACTTTGCCTGGATCATGGACATTAGGTGAATGTGGTAGAATGCGATAGATTCCCTGATAACTTGCCTTGATCAAGGACATTAGATGCACTGGGTAAAATGTGGTAGATTCCCTTTTAACTCGTCCTGCTCAAGTACATAAGGTGAATGAATGTGGTAGAATTTGATAGATTCCCTTATAACTCACCTTCCTCAAGGACATAAGGTGAATGTGGTAAAATGTGATATATTCCCTTATAACTTGCCTTGATCAAGGACATTAGGTGAATGTGGTAGAATGTAGTAGATTCTCTTATAATTCGTCCTGCTCAATGACATTAGATGAATGTGGTACAATGTGGTAGATTCCGTTATAACTCGTCTTGATCAAAGACATTAGATGAATGTGGTAGAATGTGATAGATTCCCTTATAACTTGCTTTGCTCAAGGACATTAGATGAATGTGGTAGAATGTGGTAGATTCCCTTATAACTTGCCTAGCTCAAGTACATTAGATAATTATGGTAAAATGTGATAGATTCCTTTATAACTGGCCTTGCTCAAGTACATTAGATGAATGTGGTAGAATTTGATAAATTCCCTTATAACTTGCCTTGATCAAGGACATAAGGTGAATGTGTGTAGAATGTGATATATTCCCTTATAACTTTCCTTGATCAAGGACATTAGTCGAATGTGGTAGAATGTGGTAGATTCCCTTATAACTCGTCCTGCTCAAGGACATTAGATGAATGAGGAAGAATGTGATAGATTCCCTTGTAACTTGCCTTGATCAAGGACATTATATGAATGTGGTAGAATGTTGTAGATTCCCATATAATTCGACCTACTCAAGGATATTAGGTGAATGTAGTAGAATGTGGTAGATTCCCTTATAACTCGTCCTGCTCAAGGACATTAGATGAATGAGGAATAATGTGATAGATTCCCTTGTAACTTGCCTTGATCAAGGACATTATATGAATGTGGTAGAATGTTGTAGATTCCCATATAAATCGATTTACTCAAGGACATTAGGTGAATGTGGTAGAATGTGGTAGATTCCCTTATAACTTGCCTAGCTCAAGGACATGAGGTTAATGTGGTAGAATGTGATAGATACCCTTATAACTTGCCTTGATAAAGAGCATTAGATGAATGTTGTAGAACGTGGTAGATTCCCATATAATTCGCCGTACTCAAGAACATTGGGTGAATGTGGTAGAATGTGGTAGATTCCCTTATAACTTGCCTTAATCAAGGACATTAGGTGAATGTGGTAGAATGTGGTAGATTCCCATATAACTCGCCTTGCTCAAAGATATGAGGTGAATGGTGTAGAATGTGGTATATTCCCTTATAACTTGCCTACCTCAAGAACATTGGTTGAATGTGGTAGATTCCCTTATAACTTGCCTAAATCAAGGACATTAAGTGAATGTGGTAGAATATGGTAGATTCCCATATAACTCGCCTTGCTCAAAGACATGAGGTGAATGGTGTAGAATGTGATATATTCCCTTATAACTCGCCTTGATCATGGATATTAGATGAACGTGGTATAATGTGGTTGATTCTCATATAACTCGTCTTGATCAAAGACATTAGATGAATGGAGTATAATGTGGTGTATTTTCACATAACTCGCCTTGCACAAGGACATAAGGTGAATGTGGTATAATGTGATGCATTCCCTTATAACTTACCTTGCTCAAGGATATTAGATGAATGTGGTAGATTCCCTTATAACTTGCCTTGATCAAGGACATAAGCAGAATGATGTATAATTTGATAGATTCCCTTATAATTTGATTTGATCAAGGACATTAGATGAATGTGGTAGAATGTGATAGATTCCCTTAAAACTTGTCTTGATCAAGGACATGATATAAATGGGATAGAATGTGGTAGATTCCCTTATAGCTCGTCATGCTCAAGTACATTACGTGAATGTGGTAGAATGTGATAGATTCCCTAATAATTTGCCTTGATCAAGGACAATAGGTGAATGTGGTAGAATGTGATAGATTTCCTTAAAGCTTGACTTGATCAAGGACATTATATAAATTGGGTAGAATGTGGTAGATTCCCTTATAACTTGCCTTGATCAAGGACATTAGGTGAATGAGTTAAAATGTGATAAATTCCCTTATAACTTGCCTTGATCATGGACATTAGATGAATGTGGTAGAATGTGGTAAATTCCCTTATTACGTGTCTTGCTCAAATACATTAGATTAATGGGGTAGAATGTGATAGATTCCCTTATAATTTGCCTTGATCAAGGACATTATGTGAATGTAGTAGAATGTGATAGATTCCCTTATAACTTGCCTTGATCAAGGACATTAGATAAATGAGGTAGAAAGTGGAAGATTCCCTTATAACTTGCCTCGATTAAGGCCATTAGGTAAATGTGGTAGTATGTGATAGATTCCCTTATAACTTGCCTTGATTAAGGACATTAGGTGAATGTGGTAGAATGTGATAGATTTCCTTATAACTTGCCTTGATCAAGGACATTAGATGAATGGGGTAGAATGTGATAGATTCCCTTATAACTTGCCTTGATTAAGGACATTAGGTGAATGTGGTAGAATGTGATAGATTTCCTTATAACTTGCCTTGATCAAGGACATTAGATGAATGAGGTAGAATGTGGTAGATTCCCATATAATTTGCCTTTCTTAAGGACATTAGGTGAATGTGGTAGAATGTGGTAGATTCCTTTATAACTTGCCTAGCTCAAGAACATAAGGTGAATGTGGTAGAATGTGATAGATTCCCTTATAACTTTCCTAGATCAAGGACATTAGGTGAATGTGATATATTCCCTTATAACTTGAATTGATCAAGGACATTAGGTGAATGTGGTAGAATGTGATAGATTCTCTTATAACTTGCCTTAATCAAGGACATTAGATGAATATGGTAGAATGTGGTATATTCCCATATAACTCGCCTTGCTCAAGGACATAAGGTCATAGTGTAGAATGTGGTAGATTCCTTTATAACTTGCCTAGCTCAAGGACATTAGGTGAATGTTGTGTATTTTCATATAACTAGCCTTGCTCAAGAACATAAGGTGAATGTGGTATACTGTGATAGATTCCCTTATAACTTGCCTTTATCAAGGACATTAGATGAATATAGTTGGTAGAGATTTGTTCAACTATTTTGATCCATTCTCATGAACTGGTACCGATATATTGCCCCGTGAAGTTTAAATATATAGTGTATATATTGTATAGGTAAATATCTGAACAAATAAGAATTTTGAAGGATATCTAGCATTAATAAACTGTATGTGTTGATACAAAACTATAGATCTATTTACAGGAAATGGTTTTTTACCATATGATAAAATTTTGAAGGTAGTGCTTATATCGCATATGTAAAACATTGATAAAATACTCTTGAAACAGAAGATCATCTATGGCTTACACTATATTTTAAATTACACATCAAAAACGTACTTGTTTAGATATCAAAGACATAAATTTGGATCTTAATAGTGAAAATCTCAGCATAATATCTAAAGATAAAGTACTTGACATATTTATTGATGACAACATAACTTGGAAAAATCATGTAGATCATATATGTAAAATAAATCCATGAAACGTTTGGCATCTGTCAAGAATTAAACAATATCTTAACCTTGACCATAGAGTTCAGTTTTATAAAACTTATATTCAACTTCATGTAGATTACTGTAATGTTGTATAGGTTGGCACCTGTCAAATGAACCTAGATAGAATTTTAAGACTCCAAATACGTGCTTGCAAAATCATCTTAAATAACAATGATTAAAACACACTAGAAAGCTTGCAGGAGTTAAAAAAACCTAACAGTTTTTGATAGGATTTATTTCCGGAAAACAAAATTTATGTAAAAAATAGCAAAGTCCAATAACCCCAGCCGAAATCAATGAAATGTTTTACTTCAGACAAACAAATAAAAATACACCAGTAACACGGTCAAATTCTTCAAACAACATCAAACTAGCTAAACCGAACAAAGAATTATTTAAACAAATATATATATCTGATCCAATAAAATGGAATAATCTTCCAGAAAATATCAAAGTAAAACTTTTGTAATAGCATACCATGATACCAAAGCAATCTAATCAGATGGATGAAAATTGTATAATTCAATTTGTTTTCTGTACATGTGTGTTCAAAATCATGTAAATAGTAACATACTGCCACTGTCTTATATAAATTTAACAAACCACTTTGAATGTTGACCTGTATTGTTTTCCTGAAGTGAATGTGCGTATGTGTGTGTGAATATATATAAAGAATTTCCTGATATGCTTGACCAACTTATATTGTTCTTATATATTATTCTAGTCATGCAATTGTAGTATTAAGCGTAACTATATGTACATGTTGTGCCTTTAAGTATTCGCACATATATCATTTTACTGTAATGGTTAATAAATCAATAAAGCAATATTAAGGTTTGAAAGACATATGTAACTAAATGCTCAATTGAATAATGTTAAGGCAATGTGAGCTATCCGTTCACTTTGTTGCATTATATAATAATTATAGATTAATTTTACCACCCCTGAGTTTTATATTAATTGCCTTACATTTGGTACTTATTTCCTGAAAAAGCTGTTGTTTTAAAACAGTATCGAGCGTGCTGTCCGTCCAACAGCTCTTGTATTTTTTTCTAGAGTTTTTTTTCTGTGTTAAAAGAAATACTCTGCCTTATTTTAGCTGGACCCTAGGGGTGGGCATACTTTACTAAATCTGTATAAGAGAAATGAAAAAACAACGATATTTCTTATGACTGAATAGACTTATGTGAATGTTTTTTGGTGTGATTTGTTATTGCTGACATGACGATTGATATCTATGTGAATTTCATGGTCTCCATCCCTATGAGGTCTTAGGGTGGATCATAGATTCATATAGCTTTATGCCATTAAAGATTATCAGGTGACCATTGAGGCCAATAGGTCACTTGTTTAAAGTTTGTTTTGTATTAAATCAAATAATTTAACCAATTTCATCTTTGATATCTTTTCACACACCTCTCCCTACCACAATATACTACCCCACAGATTTTTGTTTAATTATGAATACACCCAAGTATTATAATGTAGATAGATGATGCTATGATGACACTAGATGATCAAACCAGTTTAATGGAAAAAAAACAGAGGGGGTGGGGGATTCTATAGCCAGTTTATTTTCATCCCTATATTTTCAAAAGTATAGCTTGGCTATTTCCATTATAATGACAAACTATGCTTCAACAAACAAAATAGTCTACTTGAGATAGTTACACAATATTATTATAGAAAAGAGTGGCGAGTGTAAATAATAAAGATATTATTTTTTACCACTCTATAATCCCAAGTTTCATATTGTTGTTTATTTTCACTTTTATTACAATCTTTGCTAATAATCTACTAGAGATAGTTTCTTGTAAGCATTATATTTACCAAGGTTTATATTATTAGTGCTTGATTATATTTACTATTATGACAAACACATCCATTCAACTTGAGGTAGTAACAAGAAAAGAAGGGCGAGTGACATGTTATAGCTATTATATAATATTATAATATGTTATGTTCATCCCTTTCACAAACTCCGTTATCCAAGTTTCATATTTTGGATTGTGGAGCTTGGTTGTTTTACCTTTAATAAGACACTGCAACAAATAATGTAATTTACTTGAAAAGTAATCTTATGTATTTTGTAACGAAAGGGATGCAGGTGAAAATATTGCAGCCAATATATGGTTAGTCCCTGAACAGTATTTTTTTACTTCTTAAATTCAGTTGTATTTCCTTATGTTACATACGACATACCAACAAAGATAAAGCCCTAGCTTTTCTAAAAATAATTGATTGATTGAATATTTAGCGTCATTTTTATGCCATCGAGGGCTTACAGACGATCAGTTAACCTAACCACTGTTTCCTGGGATTAACTAGTACTCGAGCACATCCCATCTCCGCAAGTAACTGATAACTTTCCCACTTGAATCAGTGGTGAGAGGCGAATGATAATGAGACACAATGTCGTATGTCAGTCATCACGGAGACTGTTGCCGGGCGGGGGATTCGAACTCACGACCCCTGGATTGATAGTCAGACGCGTAACCGACTGAGCTAATCGGGCCCGGCTTCTCAAAATAAGAGTTAGAATTTAATGACCTTGATTTGGTCGTGACTCAATAATATAAATGTTAAAACAACCAAGTTTAATTTAGCAGTGTTATTGCTTTTAGTTTACATTGCTGCCCCCCAAACAGGTTTATCCGTGATATATTCTTTTATATCTATTATATGTATCGTGACATTGTTTTGAAAAACATTTCTGAACAGTTCCATTTTTAGAATTAGATTTTAAATCAATAAAATAGCTGGCATTTTTTAAACTTTGATGAGATTTGGTCTAATTTGCTAATTTTAAGTTTGTTTTCAATGCGCATTCACAATTTCATGTTATCATATTGTATAACTCTTTTTTCTTGTTCCAACTTAACATATATGTTGTCAACTTATACAAATATGGTGTTAAATATCATTTTTTTGTTATTCATTTTATATCCTTACCCAAAACTCACTTTTCTTACTCGAAAATCTTCTGACAATTGAAAAGTTTACTGTTTGTACACCTGCTAGCTAATCTATGTGTTTGGTATTGTGCAAATAACTGAAACATCTGCAAAAGTACTATCAGTGTCAGCTAATATATGGATCAGTAGGGATTCGTGAAATCAACTGCCATGGCAGAGAACAGCTATTGTAATCATTGCAATAGCCATTAGCGTCAGATGGAGAAATTTAAAGACTGAAAACATTCCTGTTATTTGTATTAACTGTCAATTATATAGTTAGAGAGAATAATGTTAGTTATGCAAGAATATACCAGAACATGGTCAAAAGACGTGTCTTTGAACCGTTAATTGAAATTCACCTGACTAGAAAAATTAAGAAATTATTAATAAGTATACATAGAGATATATAATGTTATTGTAAATATATGCTGATGTACATACATGTAGTACAAACAGAAACAAATATGTAACGCAATACACAACACAATATGACAAACCAAATTTTTTTTAAATAGTTGTTATGGATATTTATGTGATATTGCATTGTACAAGGTTTCTCCTTAATTATTATGCAGAATGTTGTTACTGATATGGCTTTTTTTGTCGCAATGGCATATTAAGAGAAAGTGATTTGGTATTAGTTTATATGTTATAAATTCAATAGAAAAATTAATGTAGTGGATGGGCTTGTGAAGTGACTTACTTAATTGATGAGGCGGACTTTATATAATAATATGCAAATTATAATCCGCCACAATCTAAATTGTCATTCATTATACATTGGTTTAGAATTTTGATATTGTATTTACAATTTAAATCAACTATAAGAATTTTGGTTTAAAAATACCAGAGTGTGACATTGGTAAGTTAATATTCAAAACTTTAAAAAAATACAACCGAATATATGTGTATATATTATTGTTCTTTAGGAATGCGTAAAGAACACTTTTGAAAATAATAAAAACAATATGTCAAATGCAAACAATGTCCAACAAATACGTTATGAAAGAAAACCAACATTGTTTTATTATATTGCTCGAAGTCGTTTAAACTTCTAGAATGTTTAAATTTGCACTTTTCATATGATTGTTACTTTTTCTAATAGCAAAGTGTTTCACGTAAATCAAATGTTGTATCTAAATATTCAAAATCTTAGACACTTGAAAGTTCTGTGTTTATTAGTTTATAAAAAGGTATTACAAATGACGAAATATTACCGTCTCGTGGTACTTAAAGTTAACGAACAAGCAAAGAGTTATGAATGATAACGCTTTTTAATAGTTTCTACAATTCTGAGAATATATTAAAAAAGAGCTCAGATACGTTGATGTAATAAATCACTAATGAATATAATTATCATGTTTGTGTTGAACTATTTACTTCAGAATAAATAAAGAAATTCTCAAAATATTCATTTAATTTGATATTGGTTGGAAATTTATTTGATTCTATGATTTCTTATTTTGGGGATTTGTTTAAAGATGGTTGGAAATATACTCGAAACGAAACTTAAACCTTGATTGTTGAACTTTTTTTTTCAGAATACGGCTGGCCAAACGTTGCTATATTGTATAACTCTTTTCCTTGTTCCAACTTAACATTTATGTTGCTAAATTGTATATACATATGTATATGATGTTAAATTTTATATTTGTGTTATTCGTAATTAGTGTTTAACTTTCTTTTTATTAAAATTCACTTTCCTTACTGAAAACTCACTTTTGTTACTCACTACCTACTAAAAGTGAATCTTGTAGTTGCATAGATATCTTACATAATCATTTTTTTGTATCTGAAAAACCAATGCTATATATATCTTTATTTCCTCCAAATCATACAGGAGAGCATACAAACAATAATATACATTGTTGACAAAGGACAAATGAAAAACAGGTAATACTATACAGATTGAATACATATATAAAGTAACGATAATTTACAATTGACAAAACGATATACAGTCTATTTGATAGCTATAATATCATGCACGCACACAAACAAACTCGCTCGCACACAAACACACTCACTCACGCACGCACACATAAATACACAGACTCTAATTGAATTATCTTCATATGAAATAACCCTATCGAAACGAAAATTAAGAATTATTAACATGAAAAGCAAATTCATTTGAATCCATACTGGTACATATTCTCTTTATAATATGGCTACATTATCGAAACGAAATATAAGGTAGCCATAGAGAACGTTTAATATGGTTTAATAAGCCAGTTTGCACGATTTTGATTAGTATTTGATAGTTTATTAACTGCATGACATATTACTTATAACTGCAATACCACATGTTATGAAATGCTAAAACACATATTTTTAAACAGTCCAAGCTGTCTTTTTCATTTAAGAAATATTTCATTCCTGTAAACATATGTATTAATTGTACCCGTGTTGGCATATACATTATATAGCAAAACAATTTTACACCAAACCTCACATATAATTGTTGCCATAAATTATCCCGTTTGCTATTGTTATAAATACAATCAAGTAGAACATGTTCAACTAAGTATGAAGATGGCAATCCACATTTGGAACAATTTTGCTGAAATGGTCTTGAGAAAAACCTACACATTATATATGCCATTGTACTACATGATTCTGTATAAATCCTTTCAGTTTTACTCAGTTTCCAGAGTAAGCACAAATCAAAGTTACAATGGATAAGATTGAATCCATTGAGAGATTCATCATTTTGACATCTATTTAGTAACTGTTTGTTTTCGAACCCATAAACAGCAGTATTTACTATTTTTTTCCATTGAAATTTTGACGGAAAAACACTTGTCTGAGAATATTCATCTAAGTACGATGAAATATCATATTTTTCACAAATAATTTTTATATCGGCAATGAAACCTTTAACTTTAGTAGGTATTAACTTATAGTCAAATAAACGATTAACAAATATTTGCTTTGCTATGAAGTAGGGTGACAACCTACAGAGCTGACCTAAAAATATAAGTTTTCTTTTATCAATTTCAGCTTCCATTGATAGGCATCCTAACATACTTAGTACTACGTCTGTTCTTGTATACTTTGGTATTGACTGAATGTATTTTAAACAGAACCTATGTGCTCTTTCAATAGTAAGTATATGAGCATTAGTTAGATTATGCCATAGCTCACAGCCGTACAAAGCTTTCGGCAAGACAACCGACTTATATATTTGTTTTGCCGTTGCTGGGTGAATTCCCCCAGAATATACGCCACAATTTATTATATTTAAAAAGGTACTCCTAATTTTGTAGTTCGCTTCCTTTATAATGTCATTATTATTCTCGTATTTATTGAAAAGCACACCTAAATGTGTATACTGCTCCACTTCATCTACTATACTGTCCCCAAGAATCCATTTACGTGTGTTTAATTTATATTTATTGCGTGATTCAAGAGATATAATGACCGAGCATTTAGAAGCATTGTAAAAATAATGGTGTTCGATACCATATTTGTAGCAAATATCAATCATGTGACTTAACCCAGTTTTAGATAAAGATAATAAAACCATATCATCAGCTGATGTAGGACAGAAGCAATTAATATTGTACATATAAAAACCATATTCTGAGGCTACTAACTTATCCATAAGATCATTTATAAAGACGATGTACAGAAAAGGACTGAGAATCCCTCCCTGTCTGGTACCTTGTAATACTGGGAACCAGTCTGAAAAGTGACCTTGGTTTCTGACACAACTGGTCATATTGGTATATAAATTAAAAACAACTTTAAGAATGTATAACGGTAATCCAAATTTGAACAATATTACCATAAGAGCCTCATGCCAAACGGTATCAAATGCACGGCGTACATCTAGAAAAGCAATATTTAATTGACTGTCATTTTCTTTAGCGAAGTAAGAGCATTCACGCAGAACAAAAGAAGTCATCATGCAGCCAATACCCCGTTATAACCCACCTTGTAACTTATTAATTTTCTGATACGCACAATCGCGTTCAATTCTATCGAGTAGTACAGATTCATATAATTTTAACAATACTGATGAGAGAGTAATTGCTCGATAACTATTCGGGTCAGTCTTTGCCTTTTTACCACCTTTGTATAAAAGTATGATTATACCTTTCTTCATATCATTTGGCGTATGCGCATATGTAGTCATCATCCCCCTAGACACAGGGGGCCAGTACAATATCCCCAATATTCTACGAATATTCGAGCTAAATATGTTTAAATGTGATATTGTATCTTATCATATTAATTCTTTATTCGCTTTTCAAAACCATAAAATCTGTTTTAACAATTTCGTGAACCAGACATTAATTTCTAGACACCAGCTGTAAATAAGCCTGTTGACATGTGTGATGTGACGTGTATATTATAAAAGGAATGTTTATGGGTATTACATCGACCATTCTGTCCTAGTAGAATATAAAATAGTGCGATTCTTAACTTAGTAGTACAAAATATTTTCTTAAATCATCACCTGGGATCACCATTGAAATAGGCCCTAGGTATTTGATATTGATTGAAACCATTGGTCTTATGTGTCCCAGATTTAAAGAAGACGCTTTAGTACAATTAAAAATGCATTTTACATAGATATGATTTAAGTACATGTAAGTACTTCAACACTGTAAATTTATTAAGGACAATACATGCAGTCTGATGTAACTAATATTGAATTATGTTTTGTGTAGTTTGGTCTTCCACTAAATAAATTACGTTTAACATGACAAAACACAAATTGAAAAATTTTGCACTTAATAATTTATTCATTATTTCGATTTCAAACATCGCCTAGTGAGTTTTTCTTTTAAATAAAAAAGAATGATTTGCTGAAACTTTAAATAATATCTTTTCTACTATGAACCTTAAAAATGTATTTTCAATTTCTAAGTTATTATATTTGAACAATTTGTATCAATATCATTTTATAATTATGTTGATAGAAAGAAACGATTCGACAAATATACGAACATAAACAAAGCAATAAGAACCAGCAATTTGTGTATTAGCAACATTTTATCGGCAATGATACGTGTGCAGTGTAGTGTATCTCTCTGGAGCAGAGAGTACTGACCCTCTTCAGACAACATTACTGGTTGTGTAGTTCATGTTTGTAAACTGCAATATGAAGTATACTGTTAATTGGTATAAAATCTATTAAATGGAATAGTTGTCATTTACATGTGTTACCACTTTTGATAATGAAATAATTTATGATGCTATTTTGATAATAAAATATACATGTATTTTTGGAGACAAGTTCATTTTCAATGAGAAGTGATGATACAAATAACTCAGAGCCAGGAATATATACACAAAGAGAGTTCACCAGGAAACAAACGTTTAAATGGTATGTATACAGTTATAAATTTCTACATATTCAATTAACATTTTATTTATTTACTCTTGAAAATCTAAATGTTCAAAATAAACAAAACTGCGAAAATTATTTCTTAAACGTATGTTCTTTAAATTTAAACTCCATATATTATGCAGACTAACAGCTCACAAGTTGATTCAAAACATTCCACAATGATTTTTTCAAACAGCGAATTTTACTAGCGTAACGCTTTTTTTAAAAAACTATATAAACATGTATATTTGTTTACCTATTAAATACATGAACTCATGATATGATTAATTATTTTAAATATTTTAATGCAAACTTGATATAACTTTATTGTATATTGTTAAGATATCTTTAACAGGAATCAATGTACGCTTCAAATTTGAAAACGTCAATGAAATACTTGGGTATTCAATCACACATTTTAATTTCAGTTTCCTGAAAAGATGTTGCACTTGATGTTGAAAAAATTGGAAAGTGTTTTCAAGAAAAGTGTTGTTACGATGTATTCCTGAAGCGTTAACTGTAGATAGTGTTTTGAGATGGCGCCAGAAATAACATTTACTTGCCCAAGGATGTTTGAAAATGTTGAAGCTACTTTTCCGGACACATTTAATGGCAGAAATCAAATCATCGAAGGAAAGCTTGTTTGCAGGTAAGTAATCATTTGATATCGCAATATATTGGAATATGTATTTGTGCATATGGGCAGAAGTACCAGTACACAAAATTTATATTGAGGAAGTCTTGATGATTACAATATATCTTTGAGATTAAAAATCATATCCATTCAATGTATATGCTACTGGAGATATATGCTATCATTATATGCAGTGGTTACAGTTATAGTTACAATTGGTGTGAATTTTTCTTACTTTCGGCTTGAAAATTCTAGAAAAAGATGAAATTCTGTACGCACCCGGCATCGGCCCTGATGTCAGCTTCCAATCTTCGTTTTAAAAAGTTTTTAAAATTGTTCATTAATATGTAGGGCTTGAAGTTATTTGCATATAACCTGGCATAACTGTGCATGCTTATGCTCTGAGGCAGTATATTTTTGAATGGGTTTTAACGCCATTTTTCAACACATTTCATGTTATATATGGCATATCTAGTTTTACACTAGGAAGAAGACCTCAGACTGAGTAGAACCACCGTCCTTCCGAAAGTAACTGGCAATATTTCTCAAATAAAGTTTTGGTGTGAGCAGGACTTGAACCTACGACCCTAGCGGTGAGAGGGAAGTGATCTTTAGACGGTGACTTAGACCACTCGGCCATGGAGGACCCTAGTATGTAACATATCAGGCTACAAAATTCAAGGTCAATGTCGTATTTGAGTGCAAAAATGTCACATTTATTGTCTCATAATTGTACATAAGTGTGAAGTTATATGGATGGAACTTGACATGATTGTGCGTGCTTATATTCTGAGACAGTGCAAGTAACGATATCAGTTAACATCGCATGTACTGGCTTTATCTTCACACAAGACTTCACAGTAATCAAGCTTTCGCATTATATAATGCAAATTACCGCCCTTGTATGACTTATAATGTAGAAATTCTGGTTAAAGTGTTGCGTGCAAATACAATTAATTTCATATCTCATAAAACACTCCATGTATTGGATGTAACTTTAAAAAAAAAGTTTGCAGTCTAAATCAAACTACATTAATAAACAGGGGTAACTCTTGCTATTATTTTCTAAATTATGGCCCTTTTTTGTACTTAGAATATTTGGTTAAAATATATCTCTCAGAAGCCACTGCATGTATTTGACTGAAACTTCATACAAGGTTTAAGCTATGTTATTCCATAAATAACTCTTTTTATCTGGATTAGCCATCAGTATCTGAGTTTGTACTTTGTCACAATATAATTCGAATAGCCGTTTTTTGACTATTCGGAGAATAAAGAGAGCTATTTTACTCACTCGGGCATCGGCGTCACACATTGGTTAAAGTTATGCATGCAAGTGCCTATCTCAATAACCATTGCATGTATTGACTTGAACTTTTATACAAGACTTCCCAGTCATCAAACCTACTCCAATAACTAAGTTAAGGTAACTCTTGGGGGGTTATAATGCAAAAGTATTGCCTTTATTTTACTTAAAAATTATGGTTAAAGTTGTGCGTGCAAGTACCATCAGTCCATATCACAACAAACATTCAATGTATTTAATTGAAACTCAACAGTCTTTCCATGTATTGGATAGATTGAAATTTCATTCACAGTATTGCAGTTATAAGCTCTACTCAATTTAGTAAGTTAGATAAATCGTGTAAGCTTGGAGTTGTCATTAGTCTCAATCAAATTAGTACTTTTGTGACAAATATTCGAATAATTGAGCGCGCTGTCCCTCCGACAGCTCTAGATCAAATTTTGTTTAATATCACATGAAATATCCTCCAATACCAATTTTTATAGATTATCTTTTGCTTTTTATCAAAGAAATGCTCTGCTCAATTTCATTTGTGTTGCCTACCAAGAGCCGTCTGACCCCAACCATACCTTTCCTACCCATTTTTTATTTTGTTTTGCATTAAATATGAAATACTCTGCCTGATTGTAATTTTGGTAGCTACCAAAGAGCCTCCCTCTATTTTATTATATTAAGATACTTTGCTATGTTTAAACCTTTTCTGAGCCTTATACCCTATTTTCTACCCCATCATATTTCTTTTTTTCAATTTTGTTTTTCTATCAAATTAGATTTACTCCGCCGTTTCAATTTTGCGTCTGTTATTTTCCTCACCTCCATTTCACATACATGTTAGTACTATAGTGCTGATATTTTTTATATGTAACATACTTCTGATATTAAATTTTGTTTTGTGGCAACACTAGAAAAGTCGAGTTAACGCTGTTCAATTACAGCTCTTGTATTCAATGCGACCAAAACTACAATGTATACAACAATATTATAATATGTAAAAATTGATTATACGTATAAATGGATACATAATAGACAAAAAAGTGACTACTTGATGAATAATAAATACTATTAAATTTGTATTATGACAGTAAAGCATGGAGGTGTCATGAAGGTGTCTGAAAAAACATACAAAAGAACAAAGAAAATGTATATGGATGAAGTACATGTTTTTGACCGAGAATGGACATCAGAAAAAGACAAAAATGTATCACTTTCTGTTTGGAACATTAACATAAAACAAAAAACCTATTGCAATTTGATATAATAATCATAGGAATTATAACAAGAGAAATGTTTTTGTCATCATACAGAATTAACAAAAAAAGTATGACTAAGTTGTGTTCAGAGCATGACTATATCTCATTCAAAGTTAGACACACATATTACATATATATAATAATGGGACTAACATCCAGTAGAACTCCATCAAACATATTGTCGGCAGATTCATTTGTATAGAGTTCGGAACGCATTGTTTAACATCCACTGATTCGATTACTTAATAGATCAAGATATTTAGATACTTTTGATTTTGAGTCGGTGAGACAGATATATAAATTATTATTAGTAGTAGTAGTAGTAGTTATTCCGGAACATAATTTATAATGATGTCAGCCAATAATAATTTTAAACTGTAGCAATAAAATTACGAGACATATATATGTTGTAATATATAAAGACTGAGAAGGTTAATACTTTCATTTTCATAATAATATATATTACCAACAATTCCACTGAGAATAAACATTTTGGTTATACATATCTAATTAACCAGCCGGGCCTGATAAGCTCAGTCGGTTACGCGTCTGACTATCAATTCAGGGGTCGTGAGTTCGAATCCCCCGCCCGGCAACAGTCTCCGTGATGATTGATATACGACATTGTGTCTCATTATCATTTGTCTCTCACCATTGTTTCAAGTGGGAAAGTTATCAGTTAATTGCGGAGACGAGGTGTGCTCGAGTACTGGTTTATCCCAGGAAACAGTGGTTAGGTTAACTGATCGTCTGTTAGCCCTCGATGGCATAAAGATGACGCAAAATATTCAATAAATTTATTCAATCTAATTAACCAAGATTATGTAACTGGTATTCAAGAAATTCTTATGTTTTGAGGGCAGACTTTAGCAACCCTATATACCAGGGATATATTATTTTTCTTGAGTAATCACACATACCTTTGAAAAACAACATGAGATATAGCAGTTATGCTTTTCAAAACTATTTGTTTGGTTATGATGTATTTTGATGAAATTATTATAGGTAATATGCAGAAAGAATGATTACAAACTACAATTTCCATCCAAGAAGTTGAATGATGTTTAGATTACTTGAAGCAAAAACCGATTTATACATAACTCAAATGGCAGTTCTTATCTGATCACCGAGCAAGATACCAGTAATCACCACATGCTGGGCAATGGTACTTAATCTATACGGCTATTTTGTTTATTTACAACTCCCATTAGATCTTAATTAAACACCTCATTAAAGACCGGAGTAACGGTATAAATGCCAGCAGCAATGAAAAATGGCCATTCCCACTGATTTTTCTGTATTTGCTTACATAGTGACGATGTCTTTTTAAATTTAAAATTTATACTTAATTTATTTGATTGAAAATTAGCAAAACTGTTGATGAATACATGAGTGTATGTCATGTTGATTTAAAAGTTTATAAATAAAAAAAAATTCTTTGAAAACCTTTTTAAATTCAAATAAAGATATTGCCAGTTTTTATTATAGGATCGTGTGCATTGTGTCGAGTATGCATTAAAAAAGGCAAATTTTCATTATTAATGTAAGAAACATTTTGTTAATTTAGAAATCATTGTGTATCCACTCGCAAAATACACTCCGTCATGTAGCCACTTCTAATTCAATTTGACCAATGAGAACAGAATTATAAGTATGCATTATAATGTTGATTACCAGTATTATAAATAGTAACCGGCCCCAAGTGACCAGTCATCTTATCTCTCATACATCAATAGTTCCCACAGCTATCAATCCAAACCACATGTAGAGATAAGAGCAAGCAGACCAGTAGTTTAGCCAACCTTCTGTTTTAAATATGCTGAACGGCCAACCATACCGGTTTTCGATAAAGTGAACTCCGCCCTTCTCACTTTGATAATACATAGCTGTAAATATCTACAAACTAGGCATACATACTTACAAATATATCAATCAACAATAGAAATATGTAAAAGTATTTAACACATCAGTACCAGGCCCCGGTTTCACAAAAATACTTAAGTCTCTTGTTTTACTTAAACTCGATAGTGTGCTCAATTTTATACTTAAATTAATCACACTATTTGAGTTAAAGTAAAATAAAAGACTTAAGTATTTTCGAGAAACCGGGCCCAGGGCTTATAAAATCACCGTTTTATTTTGGTTTTGGACCGATTTCTACCGTTCAAAACCGGTTTTCGTTTCAAAATTTAATAAAAAATCGGTCTAAATATTTTCTATCGGACGTATAAATTACCCCTATTATGCTTTACTAAGCTATGAAATATGCCTTGCGGCAATAACATTCTATGGTTTTGTCTCCCGCTGTGCAAAAGGAGGTCAATTTGGACTAAACCATTACAGATATGTAAGGGAGTTCAAGGGTGGATTCAAAGGGGGGGGGGGCGCACGCTCCCCCTAAAATTTAGTAAGCATAGGTTTTTCTTCTACACATTCACCCTGAACGCAAGTAACCATCTAAACGATTTGTGTTAAAACAAATTAAGCACATATTTGATGTACCTAGAATATGTACAAACTTACTACTTCTAACATGATGCTTGAGTATATTCTACTGTCGCCCAGTGTTTGGTCGTTTTTTAAAGTTGTTTTACTTGTCGTTAGATCTATATCGTTTCTGGTAATTTTACGCAAAAAAGTTTGTTATGGCGGCACCATCAACGCGAGCAAAAATTAAAAAAAAAAGCTGAATAGCTTTTTTTTTTACATGTAGATCTTCATCTGTAGAAATTCAAACGCAGAAGAAAATGTATGTATATATGCATGTCATGACATGTGTAAATGATTTTAAATAGACCAGTCTGCTAAAACATGTATACAATTAAAATATATACACTGCGTAGACAAAACTTTCAAAAGCACCGATACAGAAACAACCAAACTGGTAGACAAACTGAGACAAACAAATAATTAATACATCACTGAAATCTATGTTAAACTTTCATCTATTTTCATTCAATGTTATATTAAAAAAAAAAGATTTAGCCAGAAAAAAAAATTTGCCATCGGCCTGCTCATAACAAGATAGTGATGTGCTATGATTGTGTCTAATACAAATCTAAAGTGGTGCAGTAGCGTAATAGGTAAGGCGTGCGCCTGTCAATCTAGAGGTTTAACGTTCGAGCCTCCCTAGCGACATTTTTTTTGTACATTCACTTAAGTATAATTTGCCGCCCCATACCCCCCAACCCTAACATTAATTCCTGGATCCGCACATGCGCGCCCCCTCTAAACTGAAATCCTTGATCCGCCCCTGGAGTTTTTTTGGAAGAGTCTATTGCTACATAACAGGCCTTCGATGTGTGATTTGCGACCAATATCGGTTCATCAAAACGGTTTTGCTTGCCGTAATGTGTTAAATTGTTTGCTCGTGACGTTTATTTTTTCAAAGTGGTCAAAGCTGAGACTTCGGACCGAAAATGGCTTGCGTCTTTAAAATATTCAATAAAAATGCACGGTATTACTTGTTTGTTTGAGTTTTTTAACAGTGACTTTAATTATGATATTAATGACATTAATTAGGAAAGTGACCGGGACCGATTTTATTTTGATGTCGGACTGGAATTATTTGCGTTATTTCCTCCATATTACTAACTTAGCAATCCAAAAACATGCTTCAATTTTCAAAAAGAAACGACATAAACATGTCACTTTTTTCAAAGACTTGAAATCATGTACGTTTCGGCCGTACAATATCTCTTTGATGTTAGCCGACGCACGGTGACGTCACAGTCATCAAAGAGACGACAGCAAACGTGTTGTTTCATTCAATACATGCAATGAACTTGTGCAGTTGGTTTGTGTTTTTCGTCGATGAGTTTTATATTCCATTTTAAATATCTTCCATTAGATGCAAACGCTTTTTTAAAGAATTGATAATATTATGATAGGAGACAGAGTTGTACGCAAATTTACATATATTCATATATAGTTTAGCGAACATAATACTGCTATTGGCTAGTCTGTCTGTATAAATGACACATTCAATAAAAAGTGCTTCTAAAAATGTTCAAACCATCAGTACTAACATTATAACAATTAAAAATATTTGTGGATTTCTGTTGGGAAAATAGTGTGGCTCGGAAAATCAACCAAAAATAAACCATAATGTATGTCACGGGATTTGAACCCGGATCACATACTCCATAGATATTACCACTGCGTTCGGTAGTATGAATTTAAGTATAGATTTTCGATGATGCCTGGAATATTTTGAACGAGTTGGCTATAATTGAGATCATTATATATATAGATATATAAGTAAAATTTATGCATAGGTCAGCATTAGTAAAATCGTGAAATATTTTATTTTTGTTGTTATTTCAGGTATATTCAGGAAAAAGATGTGGAAGCAAAGAAAGTATCATATCGACATCGACTTCTGTTGAAGCAAATTGTTTCAACTCTAAAAACACGAAACGAAATAAATATGTATGATAAATACCAGAAAATTGAAGTTCAGGTTGTTCTCAAATGTGTCATCAAACTCAGTTTGACATTTAAAACTGTATTGCAATTGAATGGTTCATTTTAAATATTTCAACTTATGTCGCAAATAGTGCACTTTTTCAAAGTCACATATGTGTTTCATGAATATGATATAGTTTTTCATGTAATAACTAACCGGTGGTCAGATTTCAAATAATTTTATACAAATGAACATCAGTAGGAGACTCTCTACCCAAATCAACTTGATCCGTTTAAAAACATGGCAGCCAGGGAACAAGGGTTATTTTCTTTATATATGTATTGTATGTGTTATTTTCAACAGAGGGAAACAATTTCTTCTCTTCCACTAACGATACAAATTCAAAGTAATGCAATAAGATTGATTATCGGTCATCTGCTTATATGTTTTATTATCACTCCCATATAACACCTAAAGAATGAAGGTGGTATGTAGCACGAAAATTAAGGACAGTGCATGAAATAGTGTTCAGCGTCCTTTTTAATGCTCATATTATATATATATATATATATATTGAATATAATTTTATTTGTAGACAAATATATCATACTGTAACTATTTCTTAAACGAGCATGAATAATAGATACTTCAAAATAACTTGTTAAATGAAAACATGGTATTTTGGTGCGTTTAACACATGATGTATAAGTTAAATGATGCTATATATTGAGAATTAAGTATATGTTCCGCAATATTGTTCATCATGAAAATGTATGGTATAATTTTTTTTCTAAATAATTGAGTTCTAGCATTTTTCATATGATGAAACTACATGCATTTTTATATTTAACAATTTCCAAATTTATATTAAAGACATGTTTTGATAAACAAAAAATCTTATTAAGTTTTAGTGTTTACAACACAGTGAAGCCCCCCATTTGCAATCAGCATTGGATGCGTATATTAAAACAATGCCCGCTATTTCATTTTCTTTCATTTTCCTTTATGAATATAATTGTGTTATTGCCATCTGGATATTTTATGTAAATAATTTGTTGTTTGAAAGGGCCACTTTTAATGTTGGATAACTTGCGGCCAAAACCCTTTTGCTATTTCATGTAATGACATATTCTAAACAATAACATATGTTTAAAATAAAATTTTATATGTTTGATATAAAAGTACTATAAAATTTGTATAATTCTTATAAACAATTAAGTCATCGACATAATACTAAATCATATGATCAAAATCCTCCTTAGATGGCTCAAAAGAGCTTGCCCTAAGGTTTCTTGAAAATGTTCAGGGAATAACATGGTATATCATATTTTACAAAATACAAACAAAAATTTTACAATAAGGTTTTCATTAAAAATATGTTTGTCAATTTATTTGTAAAAGTTTTAAATGTTTGTAAGCTGCAATATACCTACTTCAGTTTGTCATTAAAATATAATTCTTAAAAAGTTTTATTTTATATCCCACTTTTGATTCATTTGTTTTGAAAGTGTCCATTTGTGTAGTTTTATCATGAATTTTATGGTTATATTTTTTGTTAATTTAAAAACTGCATTAAAGCTATTTACATTTTATATCCATGTCCAAGACAATTAGCTTTAAACTTGCATAGGTCATCATACTATATACGAAAGGTATTTCAATCATTAATAATGAATCTTAGATTTAACTTAATCCCACCTTTGAGCTGTAATGACCACCCCAGCCACATGGTACCAAATATTTACTCAGGCATAATTATTTAGAGAAGTGTTTTAAAATAATTTTCTCAGAAACTACAAATGACAGGATATAACTATTCGATATGTAGTACAGTTGTGTAGTCTGATCCCACGATAATATTGATATGATTTTAAGTGTCAATCATTAAAAAGTAAAGGGCATCTCTAAAACTAGAGATGTTTTAAACCATAATACTGTATATACATATGTGTGTGTGTGTGTGTGTGTGTGTGTGTGTGCATTTTTTGTATATAAATGTGAAGGATAAACATAATTATGATCACCTAATAGTTTGTTTAAATCATGATTTGACCTTGTTAAGTGATTCGAACGTATCATAGGCCTACAGAGATTTAACCATAAAATCCTCTTCTATTCTGATGTTTGTTTTATAGATTTCACATTCTTGTTTCATATTTGGATTAAAAGATCACTTCCCTTTAGTATAGGTTATATTTATTAGATACTATTTTATCTTCATTTAAATCAAACAGCTATATTTCATTAGAGCCAAATTTGGCGACATTGAATTTTTGTATAATATATATTAGCATATTACAGGCCAAGGATCTTATTAAAACTGGCAAAATACATTATCAAATAATAAAAAGATGGATTATAAAATTTTGTTCTAGTATATCATTTGTTCAGTTTTCATTTTATATATTAAACGTTCATAAAACTTAAAGAACGCTAACAAAATTGTCTGATAACCAAATTTGATCCTACTGACTGAATTCAGCCAAGTACATTTTACAGAAGAACGATATGAAATGTATCAAAGACTTTCCGTAGTTTTCATGTTGTATTGTGAGATGCCTAATAATGACTGAATTCAGCCAGCAAGCAAAATGGTTTCCTTCAAAAGCAGGTTTGCAAACTGACTTCTAAATATAAAGTTTGGCTGAATTCAGGCAGTGAAGAGCTGGAATGGCAAATATCGATTTTATATGCAGCATTTGTAATTCGTGTTAACTCAACTAAAGTTTGACTGAATTCAGCCAATCACTTCATCAGGATTAACTTATATTTGATAATGCCCATTTCACTTTTAAATGATACAAGTTCAATTAATTATCCAGCAAAATTATTAAGTGAAACCTAAAACCACATGTAAATGACTGAATTCAGCCAGATTGAAAGCATATAATCTACAAACAGGCATGCTGGCTTGAACTTCTTATTGGATTTATATAAAACGACCATGCCGATCATTTAAATGATACTCAATGAGCATCGCGAAAACAGAAGTTACAAATATCAATAGTTTTGACCTTTTCAGAAAAGGGTCAATTTGAATCAGAACGTGTTTAGTACGTTCCTTCAAACACTAGCAAAACAACATCGAATTACTGAATACTGTATGATAAAATGTGTTTACTGATCTCGGATTCCTGAAAACTGTAAGATAAAATGTGTTTCGGATTCCTGTATATGATAAAACATGATAAAGATAAACTTATTTACACAATCCTATGCTATTATATGCTATATTGCTAAAACAGTTATTCATGCACGGATATAATTAAACTGTTTAAGATATATTGGATTTAACTATTCTCTTCAACAATAAAAACGATGCCTTATAAATATCCCCGCCTATAATATCATTTAGATTGTTTTAGCAAGAGACATATTGATATGTTATTAAACATCTGTACTAAGCTATCTGAATGTTGTATGTTCAATACGCAGTTAGTATTCAGTTTCACTTATGTGTTCCTGTATGTTCAGGACTCACACCACAATTATATCCCTTGAGTATTCCGGACAGATGAAGGAGATAGAAATAAAACTAGTTCTCTCTTTCTTATTTTTTTCATGGTTTTGACAAATTGTAATGCAGTGATTTATATTTTCCTAGCATTTTTAGCTCTACTGGATAAAGGCCAGAAATGCTTATGCGATGGCGCGTTGTCTGTTGTCCGTCGTCTGTCGTCTGTTAGCAGCACTTTCTCTGAAACCACTTGGACAATAAACTGAAACTTCACATGGGTGTTTCTATTGCATATACAGACTATTGACTATACAGAAAAAAAAATTTCGTTCTGAAATTCAAGATGGCCGCCGTTACTAAAAATAGTCAAAAACTTAAAAAAACCTGTTCTCAATAACGGCCCAACAGATTTTCCAAATGTTTATGTAGAAATGATGACCAACTATAGTTCTGTTAGATTGTTCAAACGGTGTTCCTAGTATTAAATATGACTCCGCACCGAGGGTTCAATTAGTGGACACATGTCATTATAATATTATTTTATTATTTTTTATTACAATGGAAATGATTTTGCCTATATCTTCACAGAAGCATTGTTAGGTGAAGGAGGTTCAGATTTGTAAAAATGACTGGGTTCCACTGTCTAACGGGGTCAGGAGGGGCCCCAAAAGGTTAAAGATTTGGAATTACTAAATTCGTTTTCTTAAGAATCGGTATGTCAGATTTGTTCATATTTTGCATAAATTATCCCTATGTGTAGGGGTTTGATTGTAGAAAAACTTTAAAAAAAAAATTATAGGGGCCCTGTAAGGGGACTTAGAATTTTACATAGGGATACTATGGAAATACAGAACATTCTAGGCCAATTAAACTGAAACTTCACATGCATGTTTTTGTTGCATAGGAGACTATACAGAAGATTTTTTTTTCGATCTGAAATTCAAGATGGCCGCCATTATTAAAATTAATCCAAAACTTAAAAAATCTTGTTTTCATTAACAGCCCAACAGATTTTCAAAATGTTTATATACTAATGATAACCAACTATAGTTTTGATACATTTGTTCAAATGGTGTCCCTAGGGTTAAAAAGGAACCTGCCCTGATATTTCTATTGCATAGGAGAATTTCAAAAAGTGCTATGGCCACTATGAGTCAGTTGAGCGTCCTCAGGCCCTCTTTGGCCTCTTTTTTTTTTACAATGGAAATGATTTTGCCTATATCTTCACAGAAGCATTGTTAGGTGAAGGAAGGAGGTTCAGATTTGTAAAAAAGACAGGGTTCCACTGTCTTAAGGGGTCAGGAGGGGCTCCAAAAGGGTAAAAATTGGGAATTGCTAAATTCGTTTTCTTAAGAATCGGTATGTCAGATTTGTTCATATTTTGCGTAAATTATCCCTATGTGTATGGGTTTGATTGTAGATAAGAATTTAGGGGCAAAAATTTATAGGGGCTCTGTAAGGGGACTTAGAATTTTACATAGGGATACTATGGGAAAACAGAAAATTCCCTTTTTCTTTCATCTGTTCTGAAACCACTAGGCCGGTTTAACTGAAACTTCACATGGGGTTCTATTGCATAGGAGACTATACCGAAGATTTTTTTTCGATCTGAAATTCAAGATGGTCGCCATTACTAAAAATAGTCCTAAACTTAAAAAATCTTCTTCTCATGAATGGCCAAAACATATTTTCAAAATGTTTATGTAGTAATGATGACCAACTATAGTTCTGTTAGATTTGTTCAAATGGTGTCCCTAGGTTTAAAAATGACCCTGCCCCGAGAGTTCAATTAGGGGACACATGTCAATATAATATTTTTATTATTTTTTTTAAATGGGGGCCCCAAAAGGGTACAAATTAGGAATAAGTAAAATTGTTTTCTTAAGAACCGTAATGTCAGATTCGTGCATATTTTATATAAATTATCCCTAAGTGTAGGGGTTTGATTGCAGATAAGAGTTTAGGGGTTAAAATATATAGGGGTCCTGTAAGGGTACTTAGAATTTTACATAAGGATACTGTGGGAAAACAGAAAATTCTCTTATTTTTTCATTTATTCTGAAACCACTAGGCCAATTAAATTGAAACTTCACATGGATGTTTCTATTGCATAGGAGACTATACCGAAGATATTTTTTTCGATCTGAAATTCAAGATGGCCGCAATTACTAAAAATAATCCGAAACTTAAAAAAATCTTCCTCTCATGAACGGCCCAACAGATTTTCAAAATGTTTATGTAGTAATGATGACCAACCATAGTTTTGTTAGATTTGTTCAAATGGTGTCCCTAGGGTTAAAAATGACTCTGCCCCGAGAGTTCAATTAGGGGACAAATGTCAATATAATATATATTTTTTTTTAAATGGAAATGATTTTGCCTATATTTTCACTAAATCATTGTTAAGTGAAGGAGGTTAAGATTTGTAAAAATGACTGGGTTCCTATGTCATCAGGGGTCAGGAGAGGCCCCAAAAGGGTACAAATTGGGAATTACTAAATTCGTTTTCTTAAGAACCGGTATGTCACATTTGTGCATATTTTGCATAGATTATCCCTATGTGTAGGGGTTTGATTGCAGATAAGAATTTAGGGGCTAAAATTTATAGGAGCCCTGTAAGGGGACTTAGAATTTTACATAGGGATACTATGGGAAAACAGAAAATTCTCTTTTTCTTTCATCTGTTCTGAAACCACTAGGCCAATTAAATTGAAACTTCACATGGATGTTTCTATTGCATAGGAGACTATACAAAATATCTATTTTTTCTATCTAAAATTCAAGATGGCGGATGTTTCTATTGCATAGTAGAATTTCAAAAAGTGCTATGGCCACTATGAGTCAGTATAGCATCCTCAGGCCCTCTTGGGCCTCTTGTCTTAAATGGTCAATATTTTAGAAACCACCACTGAAAATTTGATGCTGATACCTGCTTTCTGGACAATTTTGTGCCATTTCAAAATTGATGGTTCTAACCGCATCATGGGCGAATAGTTGACATATTATTATTCTGGAAATTGACAGGTCTCACCAAAGCATTGAATTTTAAAAAAAAGAACCTGGTCAAGGTATGCTTTTTCCCCTTTTTAACTGCATATCTTGAACCATTGAAGAATTTGAGCCCAGACACATGCTGCAGATTTTGTGTTTTAACTGTGTTTTTGGACATAAATGTTACAATGGAGCCCTATGGAAAATATATTAGTAGTGTGAGACGTTATTGACTATTATTCGTGAGCCCGAGCCGGCCCGATTAGCTCAGTCGGTTACGCGTCTGATTATCAATCCAGGGGTCGTGAGTTCGAATCCCCACCCGGCAACAGTCTCCGTGATAACTGATATACGACATTGTGTCCCACTCTCACTAATCTCTCACCGCTGATTCAATTCGGAAAGTTATTAGGTACATGCGGATATGGGGTGTGCTCGAGTACTGGTTAACCTTTCAGGATCCCAGGAAACAGTGGTTAGGTTAACTGATCGTCTGTTAGCTGTCATAAAAATGACGCTAAATATTTAATCAATCGTGGGTCCGAGCCATTTTCTTCTTAATAGACGATAACCACGCGTCAAAACTGTTAAACATTATCGGTTTAATTATTGCATTGTACACTGTTATGCAAAAACGAACATTCATACATCCATGATGAATTCGAAATGGAATATTATTTATTCTTATGAATTTTTTTTAGATTTGAACTAGTCTGTTCTTTATCATTTGATCAAGTGCATTAGGTAAAACTTTATCATTTCTATTCAATTGCCCTTGAACTGTTTCTTTTTGAACAAGAACATAAACAATTTATTTTATGCCCATTTCTTTTAAAGTCGACATTAAGTCCTGATCTCATGATATCATTAACATACAAATATTGTTTATTTCCCAATCCTTATTGCTTTATTACTCTCACCGCTGAGGTCAAAGGTTCGAGCCTAATTCGGTCCAAAACTTTTTCTTGTTACTTGCGAAAGAATACTTTAAACATTGAAGTTTTCCTCCAATAACTAAATTGAACCATTGGACCATTTATAATCTGCAATGTGTACACTGAATTAAAACAGCATTACAGCAAATTAAAATGCTTTATGATTAATGCTGTCATTCTAGTGTTTGGCTTACTATATATATAATATAATCAAATCTTATAAAACAATAACTATAGTGAAGTGTGTCAATGCCAAGTGTTGTTTTAATTATAATTGGTACATATATACATATACTGAAAGGATAAAGTAACGCCGGGAAAACTCCAGATCCACACGTTGAAACTACGTGTAGTATAAGTGATATTTACAGTTTTATAATTTGTATGAAAAGGTATCATTGGTAATTTTGTCAATATAATCATTAATGATGACAAATTATTATTACATTTGTACCATTACACTCAAAGACATGAAAACCCAACATATTTAGCACGAGTGTTTATATCCAAATCCTACGGTAATTGTTGTCTGTTGATGTTATTGGGTGTTTATTTGAAAAGTTACTGAATAACATTTTCAATTTACCAAGTCCCCTTTAAACCCTGTGATTCACTGTCATATCTCTTGCTGTGTTGTGTTTTCAGATCTATTGAGTGACTTTTATTGATAATACACATTTGCATGGTTACAGCATGTCTATGCACGACCAAACACAAGTGTCCAGCATCTGCATATAGCTCCATTCCGTGTTGACACCGAGGGCGCTATAATCACGTGTAATATTTTTTTCGGCGTTGCAGTTGCATATACTTACTATTACCCCGGTAACTCCGGGTAAGATAATAAATTAACCTATTTCAATAAGAATATTCTAGTATAAGACAGAATTAAACAAAATTGAAAAACACATATATGGCAAACATTACCAGGATAATGAAATATTGAGTTGAAGACATGCTTGACACATCCAAATAACATCGATTTTGTCTAATAACATAAATATTGTATCGTATGTTTCGCAGATACAAATATTTTATAACTTAATGTAAAATAGCTATTGTACCTTTATACAAGCAACATGAATCCTCATGAAACAATGGCACTAAATATAAAGGCGTTAACATTAAGCTCCATATATTTGATTGATATATGATATATAATCATTAACAATACATTGTCCATGATTATTGTGACCTTATAAACTGTCCCATAATTGTAATCCGTTGAGATGTGTAGGATGAGTCACACTGACAAGACTTACGATTAACAATAGTAAATGGGTCATAACTCCGTATAAAGTAAATGGAATGGAAAACAAGGACAATAAAACAATTCGACTAATTACTAATGTTCTCTAGCAAGTTATGTTAGAATTGGTTAAGAGGTTTCATACCTTCATTCAAACTGATATTATCTAACAAGTTAATCCAGAGGTTTAGGAGAAGCATTGCTGATAATGTTTATAGTAAACTTATCAAAGGCCATAACTCTTCTAGAAATTCATCAACCAAATCGTAATGACAATATGCACAGCTGAACTGCATAGTGCAACAACCATGCAAATTTGGTCAATATTGATTTGGAAGGGATGTTCCTCCTCGACCCACAACACACTCATTGACGGGAAGAATAAATAAAATAAAAAAATAGAAAAAAAAATATTGATTTGGAAGTTAAAGACAGTAATGATGGCAGGTGTTAGGATTAACAGAAAATTGATGAACAGGAAAACTACAACGATAAGCACAGCAGGATTTCATACCGATACGTCTTAATAAGTTTGGCCC
The DNA here is from genome assembly GCA_029582155.1 of Panopea generosa. Taxonomy (NCBI): domain Eukaryota; kingdom Metazoa; phylum Mollusca; class Bivalvia; order Adapedonta; family Hiatellidae; genus Panopea; species Panopea generosa. Next base: position 11,783,185 of record CM055911.1, on the reverse strand, counting down.
AAATCGGTTGGGTGTTTAGGGAGGAGTAGAGCAACAAGAAAGTGTGATGTTTGTAGGTAGACATAAACATAAAAATATAATTCAACGGACATACTTAAGCCAAGTGTCAACAGAACGACAAAATACATAGCTGGATTTCTTTCCGTAGTAAGTTTGTTATAAGAGAGAAAATTTGACGTCGAGTAAATGGCTTATAAGGACATGGCTCTGACATTAGTTGAAAGGTTGGAACTCGACGACTAACATATATACGCAAGTAGACTTCATACCAATGCTCTCCTAAAGGTAAATGACTTAAACTAAGCGAAAAGTTGATTCACCGACACATAACAACAGGTGACCTAACTTCGTTACAAATTTGGCCGAAATCGATTAAAGATTAAAGGAGAGGTAGATATGATAAGAAAGTATGAATAATTTCTCATTAAAATAAGAGAAATAAACTTCGCCAAAAGTCGATTGACCGGAACGCAATGCCAATATGCGCATGTGGACTTCGTATGTATGCCCCTAGCAAGATTGGTGGAAATTTATTGGGGAAGATTGTTGGGAAGTAGAGCTGTTAAGAAAGGTTGATAAATGGACGGACGGACGGACAGACAAGAGAAACTTTGTTAAATGGCGTGGGCATAAAAAGGAAATTAAATTTTTTGTATATTCAATTATTAGAGTAAAATGATTTCCTGCACATTTATATACACTTTACACGTGTGTCAGAGCTCGCGAATGATTTTTACACTAGTACGAAAAAAGGCCTTTTTTATCGAAGCCGTTGTGTCTTTGTGATCAAACAAGCTACATTTACGCAATGGTAACTGAGATATGGACTTGATTATACTTACACGCAAAACTTTAACCAGATTTTCGAAGTCAAATAAGGGCAATAGTTTGCATTATATTCATGCAAGAGTAACCTTAGCTAACTTAGTTATTGTAATAGGGTAAACAACAAAGTAATTAAAAGCTGATGCAATCCTTGTGAAACAAGCATGTGGTAAAATGTAATAAACAAACATAATGACAAAAACATTAGTATTGTATAATGCACAGCATAAACTATCTAATTAACCTTAATTTGGTACCTTTAACTAGTAAACAAAATAATCAACTTTGATTTATAAATCTGTTTAGACAATTAAATGCTGAGGTAATTGATTTGCCATATTTAGTTGTTTAATCGGGGAACCATTTGATACCCATATTATGTAGATAATGACTAAACCACACCAACATTATAAAATATATATCGTAACAATTTAAGTAACCGCATTCTTTAACTAGTAAACAAAGTACTTAAGTTTCACTTATCAACCTATGCGTACAACAGAGGGACAATTACTAATTAAGTAAATGCCGAGATAATTGATTTTACATATTCAGTTTTGTTCATCAAGAATCTTTGAATAAATACATGGTGGACATAATGACTAAAACATACCAACATTGTGAAATGCACATCATAGACAAGGTAATTAGCCTCATTCTTTAACTAATGATAATAAAGCCATGCTGAGATAATGGACTTCACATATCCTGGATGTTACCCTTAACTTCTTGATCACCTGTTAGATAGAGAGTTTTGACCTGCTTTATAACAAACATAGTAATTACCTCATATCTGCAGAAGTCATTATCTCTGATGAGGCATTACCTGTACGGAGGTCAGTGCTCAGAGCTACACATATTCGGCACCAAATTTATTAGTTTTGTCTGATTGTCCTTTTATTCTTTTATTTATTTTGTTTGGTTTAGTTTAAACTTATTTTTATTACTTCAATTCTAAGTTATTCCAACAAATAACACTTGAAGTCTTCCTGGGTAGAACCAGTGCTAGGCATATGCCGAAAAAGTAACTACCACATAAAGCCGTGGGAGAGGATCGAACTTAGGGCCTTCGATCCTCGGTCCGATGCTCTGCCACAGAACCATGCGATGATTCGTTATGACTTAAAACCCAAACATACTTTTATTAACTATATTAAAATGTTATGCTGATATATTTTCCTAAACAGCTGAATAATATATAAATTTTTATAATGCAACAGTTTTAATAACTGTTATTTTATCAATCATCCTAAATAATTAATGTTTTCTCCACATAATCAGATTCAATGCATGATACATTCGATTATTATTTGCAAAACAAATTACAAGAGCAGCTGAACTCTTAGATGCACACATCATTGCTTTTGGTACTAGATCTTAATATTATAGATTGTCAGGAATTAAGCTGAATACCAGATATTTTATTCGAATTTATCGAAAATTGAAAACGTTTTTTTTTATCTGCTTAAGCTGTTATACTTCTCTATTTTATTTTATTTTATTTTTGTACCGATCTTTATTATAATTTGATGGCTAAAATAAACAAATAAGGTGACAGTGGTTATGCTTGTCTTATTTCTCCTTTATCTATATTTTAGCTCGATTAATTTCTAAATTAGCTGCTATGTTAAAGAAGACGTTTTATATTTCATTCAAGCGTAAGATACTAGTACTTCATTTGCCTTATTTATATAAAGTCCAATACATATTATTGTTACAGTTTGATATGTTATAAAATGTACCTCTCTGAATGTTTGAAATTATATTGTTAATGAAAGCAATTCTTTATTCATATTTTAAAGTGTTCACTTTTGCATATTATAATGGGATGATTTAATGACATATATTTTTGTTTGAAAATCTATGTTAATATAATTAATCAATATTCTTGGAAATGTGCACTCTCATTGGGTGGACGGACAGACAACAAACCATTAATTGTACGTATATATACACGTTTGATTTTCAATCCAAATAAAACACAAACCTGCACGAAGGCAAATAGTTCTCACTCCAGCAAGTGAAGTATCTAACGATGCATTCATGATCAAGTTTTGCCCAATATCGAGCTTCAGCCTGAACTTGATCCGAGTCGGTCTTGCCGTTACGCCCAACCCTAAAATTTTGTAAGAAGATAATTCTGTTCCAGGTAACGCTAACAACATACATTCAGTTAAATATACTAGGCACATATCAAATACTACCATTTATAAAAAATAATTAACTTTTACAAATTAATGAAATTAATGTTAATACGTTTAATTATATCAGTTAGTGAAAAGCATCAATTGCACTATTACCCCCAATACACGTGTATGACTTTACATATCCGGTCCCTTAGTACTACATGCACACATCATACATACGTCTTTCATATTTATAAAAATGCATTGAATTAACTATTATTGATCAAATAATGGAATTATAACTATAATCAGATAGCAGTGATGAACTGTTAAAAGACGTTCTGCGTATGCCATAACTCTGCTAAAAAGAACTTAATCTAGATGTTATTGCCCGGGTTTAAAAGGTACCATACATATGCTGTGCATATATGACTTAAAATTGATCGACTTCAGATATGAAGACTGTTTGGCTAAAATCTAAATCAAGTAAAATGATTTAGTTTGTAAGCATCGTGTTAAATTACAACTCACTTATAGCGTATAGGTATTTTTTTGACAGCATACAGTCCTTCATCATATTTGTGTTGAGCAGCGACAACAGTTCCAAATGAGCCCCGACCGAGGAATTCCTTTTCTTCAAAAGTGTCCTTGTAATGGCTGAAAACATATTTATCATATCCTAAAGCGAAAACGTAAGAGTTTATATTGTAATTACGAAAGACAATCAAATTTCGAGGTAAATTAATGCTATGTATGACATTGGTCAAACTATTAATCTAAGAGTTAGGGGTGTTTATTTACTTTTTATGTGCAAAAGGTTTGAAATTTGTAAAATGTAAGCTAAGTCCGAAAATCCATTTCTTGCTATTTATAATCTTATAGAAAACACTGTAAATTTTACAATTTAAATATATTGAGAAACACACAGAAACATTGCAACATATATTTTGACATTGATCTCATAAAGACGCATCTAAATAAAATAAATATTCAATTACAATGGAATAAAGTCTAACAACTATTTTGTGTTGCAAAAAATGACAAAATAACATTAACATTGAAACAGTAAATTTATGCAAGCAGATGCCTGGATGACACGCATTCCTATAAAGAAATCCATTTTTTTTTCTTTCTGAACTTTTCATTTTTGACAGTCCAAGTAAAGACATAACTTGGGTGTGGACTGATTTTTAAATGTTGTTGATATTTGCTTCATCCTAGTATTGCAACATATCCCTGGACGCCTATCTTATCCCAATATATTGTGTTTATTATTATCTTCTTTTTACTCTTTTCTTCTTTTGATTAAGTTTTCGCATTCTTAATAGAGATCACGACATATATTCATGTGTATATGTATAAAGTATTATACATTTACAGAACTGAGAAATTGAAAAATGAAAGATGAATAAATGTGGAGGGTGGTCCTCTCTGACCCTAACACACCAAGGACGAGGAGAATAAATGGGCAACTAAAACAGAATTCCTTTTACCGATTGAGATTTGTACATGCATCTAATGACTAACCTGCTTGCGTTAGGCTTTGTTCCTGTGACTTTTTCTGTTTTCGGACTGTTGCTGTGTGATTTCTTAAAACGCAAATAATCACTAACTTATTACAACACTTGTAAACATCTTATAAGCATAAAAAAGTCATATTTATTATCCCAATTATGGTTCTAATTAAACATATATTACTTTTGTGCCTGAAGAATCAAGAGTTAAGAATTGTGTAGGTCACTGATTGAGTTAAAATAACAAAATAAATAAAGATTTAACGCTAAGATACGATGTCTTGAAAACATGTAAACATAGTTCATATCATATTTATCATATCATATTTATTTATTTTCTCTGGGCAGAACCATTACTGAGTGTTGGGGCCGTGGACCCTACCATTGAACACTTCATTTACAGCAATATCGTTCCGCAATGTTATATGTAATTATATAAACATTACTATATCATAAGTCTTGTCATACTTTGATAACATACATGAAATACAATATATTAAAGTATATTTTAGTATAGCTAATGTAAATTATATAACACTAGTTGATGACTATATACACTCATTATCTCGCTGCTTGATATTTTCAAGGCTGAAACATCACTTTCCAATTGGGTATCGTTCTTGATTTCTTCTAAATCAGGAACTCCTGTCGGCTATGTGAAATAAAAAAATAAAACACATTGCCATTTCAATATACATGTAAACTCTGTTCAAATATGGCGTGTATGTTCCGTTGAAAAAAGGAACATTACTAACTAATGCCCTTCCATCACTGTTAGCGTCTATCAGACACTTTATTTTACGTTTTGGAGCTATGAGAAATTGTGAAAAATTTCCATGCATATGCACCTTTCTTGTGAAATAATTTCAAAGCTATTCAATGGTGAACAGTTTAAATACACAATAAACTAATTCATATTTGACCTTTAACATATAAATGTCAAATTAATTTCTTCAATATATTGAAATGGCACTTATTGGCGACGCACAACCACGCAATAAAGCATTATTTCTTTACATTCCTATCATAAATTCTAGGTGCTATATACGTATACAACTTAAAACCATACAATTTAGGCTGATTTGTTACCTCTGCGTTTAAATGCCCAATATTTTCTGCCGGGACAGACAACTAATTTAAAGTAGCTGTTTACATGTCAGTAATAGCATAGTGTTCTAAAAATACACCGTTACTCGGCTGCTAAAATGTGTATAAATTTTTGGCAGTTGAAGTTTTTTTGTTTTTTTCAAATTGAATATTACACAGTCACTTTTTTTTGAAAATATTGTTTTGCCAATTTAATGTATTAACAATAATTTAGTAGTATAGAAAATTATAACAGTAAACAATGCAGTGGTAACATTGTAATTTTGAAAAAGACTTTTATGATATTAACCATGTAAAAATATATAAAACCTGACCCAGAGCCGTCCTGCGGCTTTTATATTGCAGTTGGGGCTTTAAGAACACTTTAAAGAGATGTGGTGTTAAAATAGTGTTGTCATGGTTACTACATAAATATATGTTAGCAACAAATGTCGTTACCACCATTATTTTATCTAATTGATATCGAATATTCAACAATAATTCGCGAGTTATGAGCAATGCGTAACTTTGGTCGATATATAATGAAATGTTAAATTTTACATTACCTTAGGGGCCTTGGCAATCTCCTCATAGCTGTGTTGTTCTCTTTCAAAGTAAATTAAAAGTAATTTATTTTGGTAATTCATTACAACAATATATATATATATATATATATATATATATATATATATATATATATATATATATATATGTGTGTGTGTGTGTGTGTGTGTGTGTGTGTTATAAATAGGAACAACGGTCATTCAAGACAAAGTTATATTCTTGCAATGAAAAGAAACAACGATGCTGGTAAGTATATCGTAATAATCTCAAACTGAGATTTAAGATTTCATCGGTCTTAATTAAGTCATATACCCCTGCTTATTTATATACCTGAGCAGGAAGAGAATAATAACTAAGGTACAAGAGATAACAGGTATTTAGGGTTCCCGTAGCGCAAATCGTCACCAGTTGTATTTCTGGTCGTCGCTCAATCTTTCAAGAATTCTTGATGTTCAAATATAATGTGTTCAATCATAACACGGGTTACGCCGTTGAATCAAAGGTCCATGGTTTCTTTTGATAAACGTGTTGATAATTTCAGTAAATAATGATTTAAGATGATTCAGAATATAAAGTATATGGAATTACAATCACTTTACTATAGGAAATTGGTATTTTCTAGAAATATCTAAAAAAATGTTAATAGTATGTTTGAGAAGTCTTATCCAAAATTTTGTTAGTTGAATTTGACATAATCACGCAAATACCGTTCACAACATATGAATCAGAAAACAATTAGAATTATTTCCAACAGAGATTCCCGAATAAAAGTCCACTTTTTTCAAAATCATTCAGCTACTAAATCGGTAATGCAGTTTCATATTTTCAAAGAGATGTTTTAAAGATGAAAGGCAATCATTATTCACAATGTCTGTAACGCAAAGTAATCTCATGAACCAAAGCGCCCAGCAATCTAGTGAAGGACCTGGTATTGAACCCGGGGGGATAACTAGTTCGGCACCAATCTTTGGAACTGGTGAGCAATCCAGTGAAGGACCCAGTGTTGATGCTGGGGGGATAACTGGATCATCGGTTACTGGGAAAAAGGGATTGAAAAGAAAGATGGACACACAAACTTACGAGAAGAAATACAATGCCATTATAGAAGCAGAAAATGGAACTAAGTCGAAGAAACAGATAGCTGCCGATTTTTCCATACCAGCCTCAACATTGTCAACATGGCTTAAAAACAAAGAAGAAATTAAACGAAAATATTTGACTGGAGAGATGGGACCGCAACGTAAAAAAAACAGGGGTGCGAAATTCCCTGAAATTGAGGAAGCTTTGTTGAAATGGTTTAAAAATGCCAGGGAACAAAATGCCACTATATCTGGGGAAATAATGAGAGAGAAGGCACGCTATTTTGCTAACCGTCTAAATATACCGACGGAAGCATTTGAATGTTCCAATGGTTGGCTAGAGCGCTTTAAAGCCCGCCATGATATTGTTTTTAAGAAGGTTTGTGGCGAAGCAAACTCTGTCGACACTAAATCTGTTCAAATGAGCAACTGGCATATACAACTTGCCAGTATACTCCGGGAATATGCTCCATCAGATATTTTTAATGCTGATGAAACTGGCATATTTTATCGTCTGCTTCCAGATAAAACGCTGGAGTTCAAAGCCACTAGCTGCCATGGTGGCAAAATGAGTAAGGACCGGCTAACGGCAATGGTTTGCGCCAATATGACGGGCAATGAAAAACTGCCGTTACTAGTTATAAGGAAGTCGGCAAAGCCTTGCTGTTTTAAAAATGTAAAGTCTCTGCCAACAGAATACATGGCAAATAAAAAAGCATGGATGACATCTGAAATATTCGCAAAATGGCAAAATGGCCAGAAAGAAACGAAAGATTGTCATGATTGTGGACAATTGTCCAGCTCATCCTAATATAACTGGGCTTGTCGCTAGACAGCTGGTCTTCCTGCCGTCGAATACAACCAGCATAACCCAGCCATGTGACCAGGGCATTATAAAGAATTTAAAAGTTTTTTATAGGAAACAGATTGTGCACAGACAAATACGCGCAATTGACAGCAACAAAGAGTTTCCTAAGATGTCTGTCTTAGATGCACTAAGAATGCTCCAAACAGCATTGGCACGTGTTACTGAAAAAACAATATCAAATTGTTATCGTCATGCTGGATTCACGATGAATACTGTTTCGGTAGACAGCGACGAAGACGAGCCAGATGATGACATTCCTCTGGCTATCCTAATCAGGGTTACATCGGGCATAACATTGCATGAATTTGCAGTTGCAGACAATGATATCCAGACGTGCCAGGACATCAGTGATGATACCATCATCGAAGAAATAACTTCAAGACACGCCAACGACGATGACGACGAGCCCAGCAGCGACGAAGAATCGGATCCGCAACCCAAACCAACTCATCAAAGTGCTATGGCAGCGGTAGAATTGCTGCGTAGATATATGGAATTCCAACCAATGTCAATGCCTGTACTACCATCTATAAACTGTGTTGAGCGTTTCGTGTCAGGTCGCCAGATTTTTGTTTGAAGCAAACTGACATCATGAACTTTTTTATTAGAAGTGAACCGACAAGCGAATCAACAAGAAATTAACATTATATACGCTATGAATTCAATTCAAGTTGTAACTAAGTGTTAGAATACATCTGTGCTATTTTTTCGTCTTATTTTTTTATTTGTAAAGTTGTTGTAACCATTGCTTGTACATGTATATAACCTTATAATGTTTTTATTTATGTTGCATATTCTATTTATTTGATATTCATGTAAATAAAAAATATAAACATTGAAAACACATTTTGTTTATCTATTATGTCACACTTTATTACAATGTTCACGCACTGGGCAAATAGACAATTACACACGGATAACACACGGATAACAACGTACAACATACGTTTGCGTAGAAGAAAATGACGCATATAAACAGTAGAATTTACATCGATTTAAGATAAATCCACAGTACACATCAATATAAACACAGTTTATATCATGTGTAAATATAACAACAACGTCTTATATTGAGTAAAAAACAACAAATACAGGTATTTACATGCACACATATATTTTCAATGTTTTATGAAGTGGGTGGGGTAACGGTAAAAAGACGCACAAAGGTAAACTCCTGATAAATCGAAGTCCGGATATTTCGAATTATTTTTACGGTCCCACGGAATTCGAAATAACGAGTTTTTTATTATCCTGGTAAAAATAACGAGTTCTTGTCAATTTTTGCTTCTCGCGCCAAATTACCCCCTAGCAGCACGATTGTCAATTCCATGTATTAAATAGTTAACATGGGAAGACTGCGTCTAATTGTTTTTGATCTCGAGTTCATTCTGCAAAAAGGAAGTAAAGTTAAAACCCGTCAACAACATAATGAGTAGACTGCGTCTAGTTTGATCGATCGCGCACTCACTCTATAAAATAAAAGTAAAGTTGAAACCCGTCAAATTTATTGTTTACATATTTTGTCAGCTGTTAAAATGGCTGATAAAATAACATAATTTTCTCCATTGAACCGATGAATGGAAGAGAGTCCCAGCAAGAAAAAAGAGAAATAATCCTTCTGTTAATACTGTAATGAAATGGAAGCGACAGCTCAATACCACACAGAGCTATAAACTTGACAATGACAAAATGGTGCGTCAGTTGTAGAAACCACGCGATCGACAGATCATCCATAATAATTAAACTATATTACTATGATATCACAACATTTACACATGTTAAACAATCGTCCTTGGCTAGATCTAGATCTAATTTTAAAACGAACGGCCATTGGCTATATTAATTCTATAAATAGAAATGTGTGTATGTCTCAATCTCAGTCTCTGTACACTTGTTATTGTTGAATCCACGATTCGTATTTTTGTTTAGTTAAAAATGTTTATTTATGATATATCATTGTATGCATTTATATATGGTAGTATAATAAATAACACACAATTTTATTTTTTAAGTACTGCTTTGAAATTGAAATACCTTAACATATATAATAACCTTGATACCATTGTCTATAAAATAAATACAAGCTAATAATGCATATTAAATAAAACGCGGGCTTTGAAACAATTAATGTTGGGTTTATTTAGACATTTAGGACTACAAGTTTCTGCGAAAATTGGTTTGGCTAGTTGGTTTCAAATTTGGCCAGTTGAAATTTTAGGCACTGGCCAAAATTGCCAGTGCACAAAAAAGTTAAATTCTAGCCCTGAGATACAATCACAAAGTCAAGCAGATGATAAAAAAACGTTATGTTTACATAAAGCACGACTTGTTTGATTGTACGTTTCATAGTACAGTCCGGTATTTTGTTTATTTGAGAAACGTTGTATACATATAAACCTCGATACAGGTAAGACAGTCATAGGTATTCAATCACGGACGTGACCATATTGTAATTTAAATAATTACCCGCTTTGCCCGTGCAGTTCGGTGATGAACTTGCCCAATTCTGAATCGACAGTACATATGGTACATTTGAAAAATAGGCAGCATAAATAACGCTTTATATTGAGTTACAAATATATATGTTTTTATATATATTCGTCAGAACTGGGATGGCGAGTCGTAAACGAGTACGATCTAACCCATTAGCTAGCAATTCTGATGACGAAAAGAGGATTTACAAGGCTGAGACGAGGGCGAACAAGAAGTTGAAGGCAGAGAAAGCCAAGAAATCTCGTGGTACAAGAACGTGGCCATACCAGAAGCCCAATACAGCACCGGCTAGAAACGTACAAGGTTCAGTTGCTACGCAACAAGCGCCTCGTAGACCCGGATTATGTTTCGCCTGCGGGAAGCCAAGACACTGGTGAGGATCAATGGAATGTTCTGCGAACAGTTCCAATAATAAGATAAGTATTTTCAAGAAAAATATTATTCAGAATGAAAAAGTATTTCGGATTCAAGATCCGGATATTCCAATATCACAAAGAGATAAATAGTCACAAAATAGTGTCGTCATTACTGGACACCGTAGTTCAGTAGAAACGTCTCCGGTAGGTAGATTAAAACAAAACATGTCAAAATGGAGAAGCTTCAGGTAGTACATACATATTAGATGTAGTAGAAAATGGCTTCCAATTGCCATTTAAAAGTGTTCCAGACAGTGTTGTTTTGAAAAACAACAAGACCGCACGAGATAATTTACGTTTTGTAGAACAAGAAATTCAAAATCTAGTACTTAAAGGTATAGTAAGTGAAACTGATAGTATTCCTCATGTAGTCAATCCTCTAACCGTAGCCTACAATAGAAATGGAAAACCGAGGTTAGTTTTAGATTGTAGACACATAAATCCATTTTTACATCAATTCAAAGTTAAATTTGAAGACATAAAAGTTGAAGAAACATTATTTGACAAAAGTTCTTTCTTATTTACTTTCGATCTTAAAGGGGCCTATCACCATATAGACATTTTTTCATATTCAGAAAACGGTCAAACGAAATATTATGTTTTCAATTCTTTGCCATTCGGTATAAAAACGGCGGGTCACATATTTCGAAACTTTTGAAAGTAGTTGTTACATTTTTAAGAGCTTACGGACATAAAATCATTATGTTCCTTGATGATGGGATTGGTGGTCATTCAGATTATGAAAAAGGAATGTGTTCAAGTGAGCTTACCATGAAAACGCTGGTTGTTTTTGGTTTTTTGCTTGCGGACGATAAGTGTAATAGGGTACCGACACGTAGGTTAGTTTGGCTTGGACATGTTATAGATATGGAGCAGAATATGATATTCATATCAGATGAAAGAATACACAGATTAGAAAAAACATTAGATTCTGTGATATATCAAGTTAGTCGTGATAGAGAAAATCTAGTACCAGTAAAAGTGTTGGCAAGAATTGTCGGACAGATAATATCAATACAAAGTGTAATAGGTAACAAAGTCCGTTTAATGACAAGAGGATTTTTTAATTGTATCAATGCAAGAGCTAGTTGGAATGCTCCTGTAAAAGTTACAGGGTTAGCTACGAATGAACTCAAATTCTAGAGAGTCAACGTAAATACGTTAAACAGAAATGGAAATAAATTAAAGGACAGTCATGTTTGTTTGTACAGGATATTTGTCGATGCCAGTGCTTTTGGTTACGGCGGATACGTAGAGAAAAACGTAGACGTGAGTTATTCAGTTACTCATAAAAAAGAAGAGGTAAAATCCAAGAAGCTCCCGGAAGTGAGCAGTACAGAATGCGCAAACTTCTCACAGGAGAAAGATAAAATAGTTTGCGAAATGTCCCCGGATGTGGACTTAACAAGCAATGTGTCCCCGGAAGAGGACAGATTAGTTTCTGGTATGTCACTGGAAACGGAAAATTTAGTTTGTACTGTGTCCCCGGAAGCGGACAGCTTGATTTGTAGCATGTCACCGGAAGCGGGTAGTAAAGTTTTGTAGCATGTCCCCGGTAGCGGACAGTATGCTTAGTAGTTTGTCCCCGGAAGAGGACAGTAGGGTTAGTAGGAAATTCCCGGAAGCGGACAGTAGGGTTAGTTGTATGTCCCCGGAAGAGGACACTATAGTTTGTAGCACGTCTCCGGAAGCAGACAGTTTGGTTAGAAAAATGTTCCCAAACGTAGACTGTTTGGTTAATGAAAAGTTCCAGGAAGTGGACAATACAGGTAAACATGTGTTATGTTTTAATACAAATAAAAATTGTTTTTCACATTTCAAACAAATAGGTGGAGACACGGAGGTCATAGGGCAGTGGGATACTCTGGAACAAAACCAGAGTTCGACCTGGCGAGAAACCGAGGCAGTTAATAGAGTAATTTAATCAAAAGCAAACGTTTTGCGAAATTCCTTTGTAAAGGTTTATTCCGACAACAAAAATGTTAAAACAGTGCTATTAAACGGTAGTCAAAAATCAATAATCCATAGTGTCGCATTAGATCTACAAAAATTATGTGAAAAAGAAAATATTGTTTTGTGTCCGGAATGGATTCCTAGGGAAAATAATGAAAAAGCAGATTATCTGAGTAGATTATTTAGAAAATAAATGGGGTCAACATACAGTAGATAGATTTGCATCGCATTTAAATAATAAATGTGTAAGATTCAATTCACGTTGGTGGGTTCCAGGCACAGAAGCAATTGATGCCTTAGTTCAGCCCAGGGGGCAAGATAAAAACTGGTTGGTTCCCCCACCAAGGTTGGTAACCGCTTGCATTAACAAGTTAGTAGAAGAAAAGGCTTTGTGCCCATAAATTATTCTATTGTGGAAGAGTGCACCATTTTGGCCATGTTTGACAAATATTGATGGAAATTTTAGGGATTTTGTTAAAGAAATAAAAAATTTAAAAAGGACAAATGTCGTTTTATCAGGATCGGGAAACAATGGTCATTTTATCAAAAATCCATTACCATTCGATAGGCTAGCACTAAGATGTTTCACTTAAAAAATAATTGTTAACAATGATACAAAATGAAATTTAAGAAATGTTTGTTAAATGCAACACCATTTTAATTTTATCAAATCTTTGACAGGTGTTGGTTTGAAGGACACTATCAAACATAAACTAGATGAGGCGGGAATACATGGAGAGTTGCAACGATCAGTAACCGACAACATGGCAAGTTATCTCTTACAATCGAGAGCAGACAATACAGTGAAAAAATATCAGAATTCTTTTGATCAGTTTAAATCTTATTGTGAAAAAAACGGTCTAGTATCCAAACCGGCGTTACCTATCAGCGTAGCCATATACTTTACTAGTTTACTTGATCAGGGTAAATCGGACAATGTCGTGTCTTCAGCTTACTATGGAATAAAATGGGTACACAACATCAATGATCTTGAGGATCCGACAGAAAACAGTATTGTGAAACAATTGTTAGAAGCAGCAAAACGTATAAGTTCTAAACCAGTACAGAAGAAAGACGTTGTCAGTTCAGAAAAGTTGCAAACACTTTGTTTAAAATATCAGAATAGCGTTGATATTATTGAATTGAGGGATTTGTCAATGATCATGTTAGCCTACGCAGGTTTTATGCGTATAAACGAAGTCAGTAATTTGCGGTGCAATGATGTAAAATTCAATTCAGATCATGTAGTCATAAAAATAAGGCAAAGCAAAACAGATATTTATAGGGACGGTTCAGAAAAAGTTATTGCCAAAGGCAGTTCTTCAGCATGTCCGTATGCTATGTTACAAAGATATATGTCAGCAGCATATTTGTCGATACTCGCTGATGAATTTTTATTTAAACCTGCTTTTAGATCAAAACACAATGCGTCTCTTATACGAAATAATAAAAGGTTAAGTTACACAAGTGCAAGAGAATGTATAGTTGACAAGTTGAAAAGTGTTGCACCAGGCCTTAAACTTGGTACACACTCTTTAAGGGCAAGTGATGCTACGTCAGTAGCCAACAAGTCCGGTGTATCAGACAGATGTTTAAAGAGACACGGTCGTTGGAAGACCGACGTTGCAAAATATAGATTTTTTGCGGTGAGAAATCAGTTCTAGCTATTCACTCTGAGCGACGAAATCGAGAAAAATTGAATTTAAATTCAATGCTCAAAATTACAGAGAAATATAATTGTTAAATGTATTTCATTTACATAAAAATATGAAACAACAATGAAATAAATGTCATTTACAAAGTTATTCAAGTTATTATGCAGGCGTATTGTTCATAAAAGATTTTCAAGAATGAAGCTCGACATTCAGTGGTAAAAGACATTTGATAAACGGGCACAGGTTTCCAGAGTTTACCGTCTTTGGTTTTTCCTGGGCGAGTCGACCACGTTTTGAAAATCTGTTATGACTGTCATTTAAAAAATGTGCAATGTATTTCAAAGATTGTTCTTTAACATATGTGTATTATATTTTATGCACCTGATTATATATATGTATATATGGCTTATCTAGTTAAACGTATGTCGTCACTCTATATAAATGCGTTTTGCAAATCGCAAAAACAGTGTCTGTTGTTTGTTGAATTTTTGTATGGTAAATAGATAGGACTTGCACTATGGTGCATCCTGCACCGTATTCTGCTCCTAACGTTGCAAAACTACGTATTCTTAACGACGTTGAAATAGTTGGCAGTTGATATTGCAGCACTATTACCGATATTGGTCTTAAAAGACAATCTTGCTTAAGTCTCCATTCACGATACACATTTATTATTCGTATTCCCCTGGCGTTAGCCTTGCCTTTATATTAATAGTATTGTGATATGTTTCTTTGCTTAAACGTCAAATGCCATTGTTTTGAATTCAGTTTAAGTGAATTATGTTTGGATTCAAAAGGCAGTGCACGTTGCCTTGGATCATCTCTTGATAGTTTTACTCAAATATATTTCAAATATATTATATCTAGAAAAACTATGTATCGCTTGAACATTGTATAAAATAAAAATATTATAATTTTTTAAATATATATCAATTAATGTAAAAATTCTCCCAAAACGGCATAGTGCTCTGAAGATTTACATTCACGAACGGAAAAAGTTTGATCATAAATATGAAGTATGTAATGTTAATAGAATGCTAGCAAGTGTTACAGGTTGGTAATATATTTTCACATGTGTTTTAAAGAGTCAAAGCAGCATTAGTCAAACGGCAGAAGAAACACCGGACACGTCAAACTATGTCTCATAGTAAGTGGTTGGATTCATTTACACATCGCAAAATATTGAAATAATATATCGTTTAATCAAACAAATATAAACCGACTTTATTCAATATACTTGTATGTAACAAAAAACATATTTTACAATGCATAACATTATTTTACCATGTAATTGAATTGAATTTCCTTTTACATATACAATAGTCATGTAACACGTGAGCAATGTATTTCAGCTATACATTCAATTTTACGGAAAAAGTCTTCTTGGTACGGGCTCATTTGGAGAAGTCCAAGAAGTTGAAAATTATTGTGACAGAAAACGGTATGCTGTCAAGAAAATATGTTTGTCTAGGTGAGTTATAAAATAACACAATGTTTGTAAAATAAAAGAAAATTACTTGATCTATATTTGAGCAAAATAGTCCTCATATCCGAACTATATCATGTTAAGTCATATATATTTTGATTATTTAGCGTCAAGTTCATGACATCAAGGGCTAACAGAAGATCAGTTAGCCTAACCACTGTTTCCTGGGATCCGAAAAGGTTAACCAAGGTCTGAGGTTTTTAAATACTGTTTCCATGCTCAACTCAAGATTTCATGTTCAACTCAAAGATAAATCAACTCATTATAACAAACTAAATGTAAATACATGTACCTATAATTTTTCTACCTCAAATCTGTATTAATACTCTTAAATTTGAGACCTGGTCAAGTGTTTGCACTTTAAATTGGGTTTGTATGTGACTCCTAGAAATTGTGTTTTATAACCTTGGGGCCTGTAATCGAGCACATCTCATCTCCGCAAATAACTGCTAACATTCAGCGATGAGAGACGAATGATAATGAGACGCAGTGTCGTATATCAATTATCATCGAGACTGTGGCGTAGCGGGAATTCGATCTCGAGACCCCTTGATTGATAGTCAGACGAGTTACAGACTGAGCGCCTTATATGTTAAGCATGATCCATGTGTCGGACCTGGGCCTGCAAAATATATTCCAGTCTTGTCACCCAACAGTGATAGAAAGTTGGATTGTTTATGAAGGATAACCTCGAATATTCACTCAATGCATTTTTTCAATGTAAAATTGTTTTATAATGTTTAGTTATATTTTCTTGAACCGAGAAGTGCAACTAGTGCTTAGATTAATTTTCATAAAAATCCGTTTATAATCTAAACTATTCACAATCGAATGTAAAAATTGAGTTCTCGAAGTATTATATATTTTTCTGTTTTATGAATTTCCTTGATAAATTGGCTTTTATAATAAAATTAGTAAATTACATTTTATTTATTAATGTTTTGATTCTTTAAACTCTTCAAATGTAGAGAACTAGATATACAATTAACTAGAATGTGGTTTACCCATTGCATGGTTACGAATATCTCGGTTACTACTGATTTAATTGGTTTAAAGCTTAGCAAATAATTATAAAATATGTTCATGTTGATGCAGTGCAATTTTTCAATCTGTAAAATGTCCTGGATTTTTGAAAAGAGTCATTGATTTGCTCGACATAAGAACTTTGATTGACGTTTTGTTTGTAAATTTAGCATAAAAGGACTGCAGTAACAAGAAAATGGACTAAAAAGAAGAAATTTAAACTAAACCATGGCATGCGTAAACGCTTAGGTTTTATTTATAACACTCTGGTTCCTTTTGGTAGAACTATAACATAGTTGAATGCATCTGTTCAACGTTTATTGTGTAAGCTGGTATTTTTGAAACCTTACTTTTGCTTCTACTTGTACAGTTAATTATTTAGAATTGTCACTTACATTGTCGTTACTACAGCTCATCTTCTGTATTTATTGTGTGACTAAGGAACTTACCATTCATCTGAGATCATCTGTTTATATTTTCATCACATGGTGGGAAAGTAATCAGAGAGTCCAGTTCCACACCTTACACAATATACAGTATACATAAATATATGATTACAGTCTTTTATTTTGATAATCTTACTGTAATTATTATACTCTATGATAAGTCAGTTAATCGAATTCCTTGTATTGGTAAAAGAAAAAAAATGGTTCTAAAGCTTTTTGTATGCTCCCTTTATGTAATAGCAGGGAACTCTATATGTAACAACATAGAACACATGCAGGATATTAGGAGAATGTTGAAATTCATACATTTCCCCGACAGGTTTACTCGATCGTATTCCATCTGAACTTAAAATGTATGTAAAAATATTTGTAACTGTTATTTTTACAATACATTGCAATCTTTGATATATGCTTGGTATATCACACTGGCAGTATATGTTTAGCTTTACTAAAAAAACTGAAAACGTATCATTACCTTCTTCCCAGATATATGTTAGGCAACAGAATCGTTGATGGAACATTTCTACGGGTGGCTCTCGGCAATTGTCAAGACTTGATCCTAACAAAGGTATAGTGGGTTACATCATTTCATGGATTGAACCACCATATTCAAACTTGAAGCAGCTGATAGAACAAAGGTATTTTTATTATTTGGATCTAAACTCAAAACGTATCAACTGATCTCGACACACAAGTATTTAATGTCATTGTTAATATTTGACTCCGGCTTAAACGGATTACAAAGGCTGTCATGCATAGGTAGTAGATAACTGCTTACAACATACAATACATTATATCTCTTCAAATATATTAAAGAACTTATCCATTATCCTAAATATAAAGATTCTATGAACAAAATACCTGCAAAATTCTGTTCACTTTGCACACTGATGTACCGAGTATTTAATCTCCATATCTTTCTGGTTCTCTAACATGTCTTCCTAAACGCATTACATAATTTTGATTTGGATTCTTGATTGCATTGTGCACTGGTCTGGCCACATATGGTTGATATGCTGTTGCTGCTGTTGTTGGTGGTGTCAATTATTCTATATAATTATGTTGTTAGCAGTACCTGTGTCTATCGGCACTACCGTTGTAGATCAGAATATGATGTTGAATTTTAAAATATTATTTCCCTCTGGCGTTTAAACAATGTAAGATCTCGATTGGTAATTTGATGTTTTACACAATTACTAGCAATTATTAGCCCATGCATGATTTTTTAAACATCATCGATTGCCCACTTTTTAGCTCTCCGGGAAGAATGTCCAGGAGAGCTATTGCCATGACCCCGGCGTCGGCGTCGGCGTCGGCGTCGGCGTCGGCGTCGTCTGCAGGCACCCAGGTTAAACTTTTGGGTTTATTTGCTTCTAAGTTTTGGTGTTTGCTTCCAATCTCAATCTTTGCATGGGTGGTGAGTTTATCCCATAGGCGTGATTTGTTGTCTTCTGACGCTTGTTAATCGTCTGAGTTCTGCATAAATGCGTGTTTATCAAATTGTGCATGTAATTGTGTTGTCCTATTTTATTCCTTTATTTTCAGTAACATTTCGAACAACAGTCGCCAATGTTCGGGTAGCTCTGATAGCGTTGTATTTCAAACATCCGATGAATCGGACGAAAGCAAATCAAAAGATCAGTCTGATGAAAGCAAATCAACAGACCAAACGGATGAAAGCAAATCAACAGACCAATCAAATGAAAATGAATCAACAGACTCCCTGGCAGACATGAGTTGCAGCTTCTTTTATATCCAGATGGAGTTGTGCGAAAAATATACTCTAGATGATGTTATTACCAACGCGGTCGACCCTAAGAAGGCTTCCACTATATTTTTCCAATGTCTGTCTGCAGTCGAGTATATACATGAAAACAATCTAATCCATAGAGATCTTAAGGTGAATTTTAGTACTATATCTATAATCATTTTTTTAAAAACACCAACATCCTTTAAACAATGCTGATACTGACTATATTAGTCTATGTCTAGGGCTTAGTACAAACCTAGTCTATCTATCTTCCACATGTAATTACAAACCTAGTCTATCTATCTTCTACATGTAAGTACAAACCTAGTCTATCTATATTCTAAGTACAAACCTGGTCTATCTATATTCTAAATACAAACATTGTCTGTCTATCTTCTAAGTACAAACCTAGTCTATCTATCTTCTAAGTACAAAAATAGTCTATCTATCTTCAAATTACAAACCTAGTCTGTCAACCTTCTTAGTATAAAACATAAACTGTTTAGCTACTTAGTAGAAACCTACTATATAAGTACAAACATAGTCTATCTACCATCTTAGTACAAGCCTAGTTTGTCTATCTTCTTAGTACAAACCTAGTCCATCTATCTTGTAAGTACAAACATAGTATATCTATTTCCTCAGTACAAATCTAATCTTATCTTCTTTTTACAAACCTAGTATGTCTATTTTCTAAGTACAATCCTAGTAAATCTATCTTCTAAGTACAAACATAGTATATCTAACTTCGTAGTACAAACCTAGTTTGTCTATCTTCTTAGTACAAACCTAATTTATCTACTTTATAAGTACAAACATAGTATATTTATCATCTTAGTACAAACCTAGTCTTTCTTCTTTTTACAAACCAAGTATGTCTACATTCTAAGTACATGCATAGTCTATCAACCTTCTTAGTACAATCCTAGTATATCTATCTTCTTAGTACAAACATATTCTATATATCTTCTAAGTACAAACCTAGTTTGTTAATCTGCTAAGTACAAACATAGTCTATCTGTCTTCTAAGTACAAACCTAGTCTATTTATTTGCTAAGTACAAACCTAGTCTATCTATCTTCTAAGTACAAACCTAGTATGTTTATCTTCTAAGTACAAACCTAGTCTATCTATCTTCTAAGAACAAACCTAGTCTATATATTTTTTAAGTATAAACCTAGTCTTTCTATTTTCTAAGTACAAACCTAGTCTATCTATCTTTCAAGTACAAACCTAGTCTGTATATCTTCTTAGTACAAAACTAAATTGTTTATATTCTTAGTACCAACTTAGTTTGTCTATCTTCTTAGTACAAACCTAGTCTCTCTATCTTCTTAGTTCAAACCTAGTCTCTCTATCTTTTTAGTAAAAACATAGTATGTCTATATTCTAAGTACAAGCATAGTCTATCTACCTTCTTAGTACAAACCCCATTTGTCTATCTTCTTAGTACAAAACTAGTTTGTCTATCTTCTTAGTACAAACCTAGTCTCTCTATCTTCTTAGTACAAACCTTGTCTCTCTATCTTCTTAGTACAAACCTAGTATGTCCTTTTTCTAAGTACACGCATAGTCCATCTACCTTCTTAGTACAAACCTGGTCTGTCTACCTTCTAAGTACAAATCTAGTCTATCTACCTTCTTAGTACAAACCTAGTCTGTCTATCTTCTTAGTAAAAACCTAGTCTCTCTACCTTCTTAGTACAAACCTAGAATGTCTATTTTCTAAGCACAAGCATAGTCTATCTATCTTCTTAGTACAAACCTAGTCTCTCTATCTTCTTAGTACAAACCTAGTATGTCTATTTTGTAAGTACAAGCATAGTCTCTCTATCTTCTTAGTACAAACCTAGTATGTCTATTTTCTAAGTACAAACATAGTCTATCTACCTTCTTAGTACAAACCTAGTTTGTCTATCTTCTTGGTACAAACCTTGTCAATATATCATCTTAGTACAAACCTAGGCTATCTATCTTCTTTGAACAAATCTAGTCTATCTATATTCTTAGTACAAACATATTATTTATATCTTCTTAGTACAAATCTAGTCTTTCTATGTTCTTAGTACAAACCTAGTATGTCTATGTTCTTAGTACAAACTTAGTATATCTATCTTCTTAGTACAAACCTAGTTTGTCTATCTTCTTTGTACAAACAAAGTCTATCTATATTCTTAGTACAAACATAGTATTTATATCTTCTTAGTACAAACCTAGTCAATATATATTCTAAGTACAATTCTAGTCTGTCTTTGTTCTTAGTACAAACCTAGGCTATCTATCTTCTTTGTACAAACCTAGTCTATCTATATTCTTAGTACAAACATAGTATTTATATCTTCTTAGTACAAACCTAGTCTATCTATATTCTTAGTACAAACATAGTATTTATATCTTCTTAGTACAAACCTAGTCTGTCTATCTTCTTTGTACAAACATAGTCTATCTATATCCTTAGTACAAACATAGTATTTATATCTTCTTAGTACAAACCTAGTCTGTCTGTCTTCTTTGTACAAACCTAGCCTATCTATCTTCTTTGTACAAACCTAGTCTATCTTCTTTGTACAAACCTAGTCTATCTTTTTTTTTTGTACAAACTTAGTCCAAGAATATATATATCTATCTTATTAGAACAAACCTAGTATATATGTCTTCTTAGTACAAACCTAGTCTGTCTATGTTCTTAGTACAAACCTAGTCTATCTATCTTCTTAGTACACACCTAGGCTATGTATCTTCTTTGTACCAACCCAGTACATCTAACTTCTTAGTACAGACATAGTATATCTATCTTCTTAGTACAAACCTACTTTATTTATGTTCTTAGTACAAACCTAGCATATATATCTTCTTAGTATAAACCTAGTTTATCTATCTTTTTAGCACAAACCTTGTATATCTATCTTCTTAGTTCAAACTGTTCTATTTATCTTAGTACAAACTTTGACCCGATACCAAAAAACAACTTTTAATACTTGTCGTAACCAGGAAAGGCTAGATTCTATATTCATACAAACAAAAATATTGCCTACTTTGCGTCAAGTTTCATCAAACAGTTTAAAATCACATCGTTCAATCATATATACCTTATTCGTGCACATTTTCTGCTTTTATATTCTTTTTATTTCATTGTTCTCCAATATCCAATTAGATGACAGTGCTTTCAAACTTTTTTTCAGCTATTTATAGTTAAATTTGATGGTATCCATTCGTTTGTCATTTATCATCCAAATATTGACTTAGTCTTCTTTATTGTCATTGATTCTCCAGATACATAGAGTGAATATAGAATTATCCCTAGGCCTGAAATGGTGGGAGAAGCTGCATATTTGTCTATTATTTTCGTCTTGAAGTTTCTTTTCGTACTGTTTTGCTGCTCCGGGTATATCTCCATACAACATCATTCTAAGAGTACTTGTTTAGACACAAAAATAAACTTTTAGAACCTTGAAAATAAAAGTAAAAACTTTAAATCAAAGAATTGAGGCTGTATGGTCCCGACTTCAATTATACATGGTAATTTAATGTGTAATGTATTTAAGTAATCATCTAGAGAAATTGAGATTGTTTAGTTGAGGAAAATCTCATCTTAAGAGAGGGACAAACGTTTACTCATTAGTAAATGATAATATACAAAATAAGCAGTGTGACTTAAGTTATAGTATTTAAAAAAAAATGAGTTAAGGAAATTCTCAAGCTGAGATGTTTAGCAAAACTGGGACCAGTACTGAGATCTTTTATGCAAAATATACTAACAATGTTTAACCATCCTTTACACATTTATTGAATCCATATTTTAATTTTAGCCGTCGAATATATTTTTTTCGCTGAATGGTGGTGTTGTGAAAATTGGAGACTTTGGATTGGTGAAATGCAACGAACCAGATGACGATACAAAAAAACATTCGGTTGGAGTTGGAAACGAGCTTTACAGAGCCCCTGAACAGGTATTTTGTTTCAGTTTAAACTATTTTGTTTAATTATGAATGATGGGAAACAGTAATTACTTTGTCCATAATTAAAGTGTATTTTTAGACTCTTTGCACAAAAAAAGGTATTCCGTTACAAATATTTTCGTTGTCATTTCTCATTTTATTTGTTGTTATTTTCGACATTGTCTAAGGGCTAGTCCTGTTTAAACCTTCTGGTTGGATTTGTTTTTAAACTAAGGTTGCTAAATGCACACTTTTATTTCATAATGATAAATATCATTGAACAAAAGCATAAACATACTTTATTGCAAATTAGGAACTATATGGTCAGGAAAACCAATATAAAACTCTTAAATTATACAGTCCATTATGACTACTCTTTTTTAAAAAATAATTTAGCAGAATACATCTCGCATCCTTTTACTCAAAAGCTTTTCGTCCTTTTAAAAGAGAACAATATTTGTTGATGCTCATAGCCTTAAACTGACAAAGATTCCAAAAGTTCTTTAGGAGTTTTATCTGTCAAGCTCCGGTCATGTAAATATCAAATGGGACTGACCAAATAACAGGGGGAGGTGGGTTGAAAAAAAAGGTTATCTACTTGTCCAAAATGATCAACATTACATGACGACGTGTCTCGAGTTAAACCCATGCGCGTAGCTCAAATGTCAAGGTCAATCTTTGAGTTTGTAAGACAACACTTTGAGTCTGTGTGAGATTTCGTGTCCGGCCTGTAACTTTGTCATGCATAAATGGATTTCATAAATACTTGCTACATATGATCAACATAACATGGTGATGTGTCGTGAGTAAGACCCCACCCGAACCTTAAAGGTCAAGGTCACACTTTGAGTTTGTTTGACAATATTTGAGTCTGTGTGAGATTTCGTGTCCGGCCTGAAGCTTTTTCATGCATAGATGGATTTTGTTAATACTTACTACAAATGATCAAGATAACATGACGACGTGTCGCACCCAGACTCCCACTTCATAGGTCAAGCTCACAATTTAACTTTGTATATGACACTTTCAGTCTGATTGAGATTTCGTGTCCGGTCTGTAATGTTGTCACCAACATGTATGGATAAATTTCAAAAACGCTCAATTCATCCACATGACATGACGACGTATCACGCGTAAGATCCACATGCGCACCTCAAAGGTCAAGTTTACACTTTGAGTTTGTTTGACAACACTTTGGGTCTGTGTGAGATTTGAAGTCCGGACAGTTACTTTGTCATGCAGAGATGGATTTTATAAATACTTGGTACAAATGATCAGTATAGCAATCTGTTTGAGATTTCGTGTCCGGTCTGTAACTTTGTCACCTATGGATAAATTTCAAAAGCACTTGATTCAGTTGATCAGTATGACATATTTAAGTGTTGCAAGTGTCATAAATTGATCAGCATGACATGGCGATGGGTAGAACCTGTAATAAGCATATGCGGATAAAGTTTCTTGCTTTGGAACACCACATTTAAGCATGGTAAAGGATCGAACCCACTACCCTCCGGTCTTGGATCAGATGCCCTTTCATTGTACATTGTATCGGTGTCTTATTATATTTTACCACATTTGTTCATATTAGGCTGGGACTAATTACGATGAAAAGGTTGACATCTACGCAATGGGTTTAATACTTTACAAGATGCTGAAAAACTTCTCCACAACCAGCGAGTTTGTTTCAACACTTACAAAGGACATTTTCAACAAGCTTCCAGAGGAGTGTCTCTATGATAAGCCTGAGGTCAGTAGTATTAATTGTGAATTTGGACCAATAAAATCCGTACTTGTGTTCATATATGTATTTTTAATCTCTAAAGCAATCGGTCTTAATGAAAACCATTTGAAGCTGCATGAAGCTAAAATTATCAGTTTGCATTTCTTTGGTTGCACCATCCTGTTTTGCTGGTACGAAGACACATTGTCAAAAGTTTCATGGTGACGTTTGCCTTAGATAAAGTTGCCATATGAATGCGTGCACTCATCATCGTCGCTGTTACAGTGGCTTTAATGCGTATAAGATGTCATTTTGATATAAAAAATTGGAAAAATACTTATTCATTTATTTTAAAACAGAAATATGATATAAGTATAAAAATAAAATTTGAGTTCGCATCGGGTGGTGAAAAACTTTAGAAAAAATAATGGAATATGGAAATATACTACCAAGCTATAGCTTTTTTATAATAAGTCATTGCAACATCAAGTTAGTTTTTTAGCAAATTTAATTATACGTTCGTCATTATTTGTTAAACGATAAAATCAATGGAAAATGTTATCAGTTTTATTCAATCCGATCAAACTTCATGTATTGGTTTGAACTAAAGCATATTTATCTTGTACACCATAAAACTAAAGCTTGACGGCATCCTATTTTCTGTAGGTAATTAGAAAATAAAAAAGGTTAACTAAATATTTATCTGATTTACACTCAAGGTTTTACTTTTATCTCCCTTATAACATTATTAAAGACCGTTTTCAAGATAAAACCAGCCGATGTAACATTTATGGCAAACGGCGACTCTACAGTATATACCTCAAATAAAATGTACTGAACAATCGACATGCTAGACTAAACCAGTTCACGTGTATAAAGTGGCATTGACTTGTCTAAATAATTTTGTTCAAATTGTATTTGTGCATAAACTAAGACAGAACTATTTCATATCCATTTTGTGGTTTTGAAGAATTTTAAATGAATAGAATGATCTTTTGGACTCCTAATACAAATAAATGGTTTACGAAAACAAACTGTATCAAACATTGAGTATGCACGCAAGTTGAACTATTAAAACGGTTCCATTGAAAACATACAAATTAGTTTTTGGATTTAAGATGATTAAAGTTAATTGTTATAAACATACTAATCAACAGTGATACTGAAACTTTTTTAAATAATATTAAAATGTAAATTTGAGTGCATCCTCAAGTTAAGATCATGATTTATTGATAAGAGCCGGTTTTACTGATAAAAGATTCCTTGGAGCGCCACTAAGGTATGAAAATAACAGACATGGTTTAATTGAGTTTGTTAATGAGGGTAATAAATAATACACATCACGCCATCTACCTACTTACCTCAGTAACATTAGACGAGCTCCAAATAACAACACTGTGTCATAAATACATAATACTTCAGATCTTATATTTAGTATGTCTGTGCTGAAACAGAAGCGCTTTGTCACCATACGCTTATTAAGTGACACAAGTTTAATCATGTAATATTGTAATATTTCAGATTAAACTAGTTCGCAGCATGTTGGCAGCAGATCCCAAAATGAGACCTTCTGCTGCAGATATTCTGACAGGTTATTTGCTGCGTGATTGGAAAAAGAGGATAGAGACTGAACAACTTCAATGATGGTGTGGTGGTATTTATCCATAAGGGGTTAAAACGACCCCCTCCAAAGAGATTTTTTTATGTGAAATTTCAAAACGGGTGATGGCCACTATACGCCAACAGAGCGTCCTCAGTGTCCCCATAACGGGTGTTTCGATGGTCAATCAGTATAATGCAAATATTTGCAGATTTTTTTTTATAGACAAATGTGTTGCTAGTGATAATTCTTCTGATATTGAAAGGATCTTAGATAGTACTTTAGAATGGTACGTTATGTATGTTATATATGCATTTTAAATTCGAAACGAAAATACCTACCTAGAGTTTCTGTGACTATTTCTTTTCTTATGGTTTCCATTTGATTGATGTAAGACATTTTTTGACCATTTTGTATCTGTTCAGTTGTTGCAATAACAAACTATCTGCATTATGAGTCTTGTGTTCTGTTTGTATTACATGCTTCCATTGTTTACGTATTGTGTTCATGGTACAATATTGCTTTAAGAACTCAGCAATGTTTATATTATAAAGTCTTAATTAACTCATTTCCTCA
The DNA here is from genome assembly GCA_029582155.1 of Panopea generosa. Lineage (NCBI taxonomy): Eukaryota > Metazoa > Mollusca > Bivalvia > Adapedonta > Hiatellidae > Panopea > Panopea generosa. The sequence continues at coordinate 11,756,067 of CM055911.1, read as the reverse complement.
AGATTTATCAAGTTCTATCATTAATATCTGCCCTGCTCTCTTGATTATCTGAACCTAAAACTATTGTTACACCTGTAAGTTTATCTTACAATGAACATATATGGAAATCGTTTTATTCAAGTTTAAAAATAATTATTATTTATGTAAAATCATGTGTTAATATCCAAATTGAAAAATAATGGCTGAACTTTACACCAAGTGTTTATTTTCAATCACTACCGTCTTCAACAGTTACCGGCAGCACAAACATTTCATAGATGTTACACTATTTACACAGCCAATTTTTATTAGAATTTTAAACTTCCATTTCTATAGTCGTGAATATTTGTTTCTGTTTACTTTGTTTGGTTTTCCAGCCAAAAAAAAAACATTAAGCATTTAAACTAAATTAACGAATTCTTTTGTAGGGTTTTCAAAAACTGATTTATTGATTTAGGTATAGCAAATGTTTTCTAATTACTGTTTTTTTTTTTCCTAGTTTAAACAGATTGGGCTTTTTTCCATTTGTTTAGACATTTTATATATTTTGGAGCAATTTTAAGTGGTTCGTTTTCTTGTCATTGTTGAAAAGGAATCCTAAAGTTGCGGCGTTGTCCTTTGTCCATATGAATTTTGTATTTTCACAATAGTCGTATTTGATTTTTAATTATTCAATGAGCCGACACTCAATATTATAAATGTGTCTATATTTCATTTTAATACTGAAATGATCAGTGTTTCATATGTGTTCAATATAAAAAGTTGCATAATCTGCAAAAAGCTGACCTTCTGACGTCTTTTTATTATTGTAGGATGTTGGTTGTCTCATTTTATATACACATTCAATTCAATTCAAATTTATTCAGGTATATAAGATCATTATACAACATATATATTATGATGATAAAATAACAGTTATAAATCAAGGAAAAAAAATTATAGTAATCACCTAAAAATTAAATATCTTATAACCTCGGATAACCCATTAAAGAAACAAACGCGCTTATTTCCAACGGGGTCCCAAAAAATCTCTCCTCACGGTTTCAAGAGAAAGTAGTTCTTGATTATGTATGTATCTGTAGTATGATAGTAACTTTTTAGTGTACGTAAAACATAAAGTAATCACGTTCAAACGGGTTTTAGTCATTACTTTTGATATTTGTCTTCGCAAGATTGCTATGTATCGGAACGTAGAGAAAGCTGAAATGCAGGAGTGTCCATACAAATTAGCATATCGCATAGCAATGAAAGTAGTCACTGAATCAAATATGACCGGCTTTCGGCTTGAAAAATTTAACCAATATTGATTTCGACGTTCGATTCAGAAATGCTAAACATTATTACAAAAACATAAAGTTTGTAATAGGCCATACATCGTATAGATTTATATCGTTCCATTTAAAAACGTAATCAAGTCCAGATCGCCACTTTCGTCGAACTTATTTAAATCGCAGTGTATTAGTGAGAGCAAATTACAAGTAAACAAAACAATGCAATCGTAAAGGGTTTTTCTCGCCATCTAATTTCAACAAAGATATGATTAATCACCACTTGAAACGGTTTATTTTGCAAATAAATTTAAGAATTTTTTCGAAACGAAAAATACGAAGCTACCTGGAGGTCGCTCTCGGGGGGTTGACAAGTTTGAGAAATCCGGTATAAAAGTCGACGTCTTCATAAGTCGGGTCCTTAAAGTCGGCTCATAGTTTATTGCCATCCCGTTTATTAGGGATGATTTAAGACTGTACTATTAAGGTCTACTTTAATAAAGTTTATATTTATTTCGAAATACACAGATACCTAATGAAAATATTCTGTGTTACAGAACCAAACGTTAAAAACTATCAATTGTATTAAGGCCATACTTAAAACATGTTTGTTTGCTGTGATCCGACCCAGTATTTTTTATGTGGGTAGGTAGGTAGTTAATTGTTTGCCACATTTTTATTTTTATTGCAACAATATATTAATATAGAATAGAAACATAAACTTGAAATTGACTTTTAATGAATCATCAGATACACCCGGGTGTCAATTTTTTAAATCGAAATGGTTAGATAGTATCGATATTGATACCAATATCATTATATTGATATGAATATTCAAACAAACAAACAAATGGCGCCTCTCAGTACATTTTGGGTCCTTTGATTATTTGTTATGTATATGGATTTCTTTTATTTTTTCATAGAAAGTATTTCTGAAGGGTTTTTGGGCGAGTCTATTGGCATTGAAATAAACCGTTCCCGTGATATTTACATCATTTTGAATATAAATACACTTTATCCATCAGTTTGATAATAACAGTGACAACCTAATAACCAACTGTATATTGAATATTTCATTTGGAAATGTTTTCTCATACCATCATTCCTGTTTCAAGCATGGAATTAAATATTTGACTTGTATGTTTTAATTACTTACTTATTCATCGGTCGATTACGATATGGTGGCATTAAAATGTTACATTGTAAACGTTTTCCCCCATTAAATCATATTTAATGGCTTTACCACTTCAATCTATTTACAAGTAATGATTATCAGAGGATGGACTGAGCATAACCTATGACCTGATACCTAAGTGAATCACTGGAAAACACATACTTATATAACAATATGATAGACAAACAAGCAAAACGTACCTCGAGCATGTCCAGACGAATCCATGAATGAATGAATGAATGATAATTCTTATAGAACAATATAATAGAGACAAAGGCAAAATTTACCACTAGAATATCCAGCAGAACTAATAATACTTATATAGCAATATGATAGACAAACAAGCAAATCTTATCTCGAGCATGTCCAGCAGAACCATGACTAATAAAACTTATATAGCAATATGATAGACAAACAAGCAAATCTTATCTCGTGCATGTCCAGCAGAACCATGACCAATCAAACTTATATAGCAATATGATAGACAAACAAGCAAATTTTATCTCGAGCATTTTTAATGCAGAACCATGACTAATAATACTTATATAGCAATATGATAGACAAACAAGCAAATCTTTTTTTCTCAAGCATGTCCAGCAGAACCATGACTAATAATACTTATATAACAATATGATAGACAAACAAGCAAATCTTATCTTGAGCATGTCCAGCAGAACCATGACTAATAATACTTATATAGCAATATGATAGACAAACAAGCGAATCTTTTCTCGAGCATGTCCAGCAGAACCATGACTAATAATACTTATATAACACTATGATAGACAAACAAGCAAATCTTATCTCGAGCATGTCCAGCAGAACCATGACTAATAATACTTATATAACAATATAATAGGCAAACAAGCAAATCTTATCTCGAGCATGTCCAGCAGAACCATGACTAATAATACTTATATAACAATATGATAGACAAACAAGCAAATCTTATCTCGAGCATGTCCAGCAGAACCATGACTAATAATACTTATATAGCAAAATGATAGACAAACAAGCAAATCTTATCTCGAGCATGTCCAGCAGAACCATGACTAATAATACTTATATAGCAATATGATAGACAAACAAGCAAATCTTTTCTCGAGCATGTCTAGGCAGATCGATGAATATTGAAACTTGTAAAACCAGATGATAGAAAAAATAATCAAAATTGACCTCGGGCATGTCCAGAAAGATTCATGAATAATAATACTTAAAAAAAATTTGATAGAAATACAAGCAAATCTTATCTAGAACATGTCCTAAGAGAACAATGAATAATTATACTTATACAACAAATATTGTATAGATGCAAAGAAAACTCACCATGAGCTTGTCCACCAGGCAGATCTATGAATAAATAAACTTATAAAACCAGATGATAGAGATACAAGCAAACATTACCACTAGCAAGTCCAGGCAGTTCGATGAATAATACTTGTAACAAAATAAGTTTGATTACGTAGCCAGAATTATTAGTGTCAGCTAAAAACAACGTATATACATTGTATAGGCGTTATTTTGCCACCAACGTCGAACAGCTTCAAGCATTACTTAATCAGAACGTGTTAACACTTCCAAACACACAACCTGAAATCTCAAGTCGCAAAACGTTGGTCTCTCAAAACGGTACTCTATGTTCAAGGAACCTGCTCCAAGTTGATTGGTTGAGCTTACAGCGAGTAAATGTAAAATATCGGCATCTAGAAAGGTTGATTTGTTCCACTGTAAATCAATCAATATAGTTGATGCTGAAGCCTGCGTATGAATGGCACTTGAAATATGTTAAAATAAAGGAATTACTTATGTCAATAGATTAGACATTGACTCAAAGGATGTTTAGTAGATAAAGTCAGTTCAAAGCATACTAGGAAAATTAATATTTATATCTGGAGTGAGACTTGTAAGTGACACAGTCCATAAATATTTTCATTTGAACTGTATGTATAGTGTTTTGCAAATAACTAATTATCATATCTTCTCGAATATATGCTGACAAGCTTCTACTAGTTTACCATACTGTAAAGTAGCAATAAATTCCGTTATATTGTATTTACATATACTTCCTATTGATCCATTTTTCTTACATTGCATATTATTTCTGATAAAAAATCTTGGTATGTGTAGTCAGAAATCAAGAAAGGAAAATGGGAGACTGTTAAACTAATTCTGATCTGTTCATGAGGGCTAATGGATACACACCACCTCTCACTACCCATACATATGCCTAAGTAGTGTAATTTACTGAGAAAGAGCAAAAAATGATAACAACACTAAGTCTAGTTAGGTGAATACGTTTACAAATCCATATAGACTAAACATTTCAGAATTTTGTAACAAAAATGCAACAAAAATGATAATTGTTCCCCTACCATTCACTGAAATCTAACAATCTAGATCCGCAACTTATAGAGCTATTCCGTATAAAAAAAATTATAGGTAATCAATATGAAATAGTGCATATAAATAAAAAATATAAGGGTAATCTTAGGCTTATTTCATTATTTCCAAAATCACCAGTTTCGTTATATATTTTAATGTATTTAGCCCCAAAACATTAAATTGATATTAAATGCACTACACGGTGAAGCTATAATGGCCAGTGTTGCATTATTGACAGCCGTATCAAACTCCGTGGTAAAGCTATAATAGCCAGTGTTGTATTATTGACAACCGTTTCACGCTACACGGTAAAGCTATAATGGTTAGTGTTGTATTATAGACAACCGTATCAAACTACACGGCGAAGCTATAATGGCCGGTGTTGTATTATTGACAGCCTTACCATACTGCACTGTAAAGCTATAATGGCCAGTGTTGTATTATTGACAACCGTATCAAACTACACGGTAAAGCTATAATGGCCAGTATTCTGTTACTGACAGCCGCAGCACACGACACGATAAAGCTATAATGGCCAGTGTTGCATTATTAACAGAATTATCAAACTCCACGGTAAAGCTATAATAGCCAGAGTTGTATTATTGACAACCGTATCAAACTACACGGTGAAGCTTTCATGGCCAGTGTTGCATTATTGACAGCCGTATCAAACTACACGGTAAAGCGTTAATGGTCAGTGTTGTATTATTGACAGCCGTATCACACGACACGATAAACTTATAATGGCCAGGGTTGTATTATTGACAACCGTTTCAAACAACACGGTAAAGCTATAATGGCCAGTGTTGTATTATTGACAGCCGTATCACACGACGCAGTAAAGCTATAATGGCCAGTGATATAGTATTGACAACTGTATCAAACGTCACGGTAAATCTATAATGGTCAGTGTTGTTTTATTCACAGCCGTATAACACGACACGGTAAAGCTATAATGGCCAGTGTTGTATTACTGACATGACAGTCGTATCACACTCCACGGTAAAGTTATAATGGCCAGTGTTGTATTATTGACAGTCGTATCACACTCCACGGTAAAGCTATAATGGCCGGTGTTGTATTATTGACAGCCTTACCATACTGCACTGTAAAGCTATAATGGCCAGTGTTGTATTATTGACAACCGTATCAAACTACACGGTAAAGCTATAATGGCCAGTATTCTGTTACTTACAGCCGCAGCACACGACACGATAAAGCTATAATGGCCAGTGTTGCATTATTAACAGAATTATCAAACTCCACGGTAAAGCTATAATAGCCAGAGTTGTATTATTGACAACCGTATCAAACTACACGGTGAAGCTTTCATGGCCAGTGTTGCATTATTGACAGCCGTATCAAACTACACGGTAAAGCGTTAATGGTCAGTGTTGTATTATTGACAGCCGTATCACACGACACGATAAACTTATAATGGCCAGGGTTGTATTATTGACAACCGTTTCAAACAACACGGTAAAGCTATAATGGCCAGTGTTGTATTATTGACAGCCGTATCACACGACGCAGTAAAGCTATAATGGCCAGTGATATAGTATTGACAACTGTATCAAACGTCACGGTAAATCTATAATGGTCAGTGTTGTTTTATTCACAGCCGTATAACACGACACGGTAAAGCTATAATGGCCAGTGTTGTATTACTGACATGACAGTCGTATCACACTCCACGGTAAAGTTATAATGGCCAGTGTTGTATTATTGACAGTCGTATCACACTCCACGGTAAAGCTATAATGGCCGGTGTTGTATTATTGACAGCCTTACCATACTGCACTGTAAAGCTATAATGGCCAGTGTTGTATTATTGACAACCGTATCAAACTACACGGTAAAGCTATAATGGCCAGTATTCTGTTACTGACAGCCGCAGCACACGACACGATAAAGCTATAATGGCCAGTGTTGCATTATTAACAGAATTATCAAACTCCACGGTAAAGCTATAATAGCCAGAGTTGTATTATTGACAACCGTATCAAACTACACGGTGAAGCTTTCATGGCCAGTGTTGCATTATTGACAGCCGTATCAAACTACACGGTAAAGCGTTAATGGTCAGTGTTGTATTATTGACAGCCGTATCACACGACACGATAAACTTATAATGGCCAGGGTTGTATTATTGACAACCGTTTCAAACAACACGGTAAAGCTATAATGGCCAGTGTTGTATTATTGACAGCCGTATCACACGACGCAGTAAAGCTATAATGGCCAGTGATATAGTATTGACAACTGTATCAAACGTCACGGTAAATCTATAATGGTCAGTGTTGTTTTATTCACAGCCGTATAACACGACACGGTAAAGCTATAATGGTCAGTGTTGTATTATTGACAGCCGTAGCACACGACACGGTAAAGCTATAATGGCCAGTGTTGTATTATTGACAGTCGTATCACACGACACGGTAAAGCTATAATGGCCAGTTTGTATTATTGACAGCCGTATCAAACTACACGGCGAAGCTATAATGACAAGTGTTGTATTATTGACAGACAAATCACACTACACGGTAAAGCTATAATGGTCAGTGTTGTATTATTGACAGTCGTATCACACGACACGGTAAAGCTATAATGGCCAGTGTTGTATTAATGACAGACGTATCAAACTACACGGTGAAGCTATAATGACAAGTGTTGTATTATTGACAGTCAAATCACACTACACGGTAAAGCTATAATGGTCAGTGTTGTATTATTGACATGACAGTCGTATCACACTACACGGTAAAGCTATGATGGCTAGTAATGTATTATGGACAGTCGTATCACACGACACGGTAAAGCTATAATGTTCAGTGTTGTATTATTGACAGCCGTATCACTAGACACGGTAAAGCTATAATGACCAGTGTTGTATTATTGACAGCCGTATCACACGACACGGTAAAGCTATAATGGCCAGTGTTGTATTACTGACATGACAGTCGTATCACACTCCACGGTAAAGTTATAATGGCCAGTGTTGTATTATTGACAGTCGTATCACACTCCACGGTAAAGCTATAATGGCCAGTGTTGTATTATTGACAGCAGTATCAAACTACACGGTGAAGCTATAATGACAAGTGTTGCATTATTGACAGCCATATAGAACTTCACGGTAAAGCTATTATGGCCAGTGTTGTATTATTGACATGACAGTCGTATCACACTCCACGGTAAAGTTATAATGGCCAGTGTTGTATTATTGACATGACAGTCGTATCCCACTCCACAGTAAAGCTATGATGGCTAGTGTTGTATTATTGACAGTCGTATCACACTACACGATAAAGCTATAATCACCAGTGATGTAATATTGACATGACAGTCGTATCACACTCCACGGTAAAGTTATAATGGCCAGTGTTGTATTATTGAGCCGGGCCCGATTAGCTCAGTCGGTTACGCGTCTGACTATCAATCCAGGGGTCGTGAGTTCGAATCCCCCGCCCGGCAACAGTCTCCGTGATGATTGATATACGACATTGCGTCTCATTATCATTTGTCTCTCATCACTGATTCAAGTGGGAAAGTTATCAGTTACTTGCGGAGACGAGGTGTGCTCGAGTACTGGTTAATCCCAGGAAACAGTGGTTAAGTTAACTGATCGTCTGTTAGCCCTCGATGGCATAAAAATGACGCTAAATATTCAATCAATCTATCAATCAATTGTATTATTGACAGCCGTATCAAACTACACGGTAAAGCTATAATGACCAGTGTTTTATTATTGACAGCCGTATCACACGACACGGTAAAGCTATTATGGCCAGTGTTGTATTATTGACATGACAGTCGTATCACACTCCACAGTAAAGCTATGATGGCTAGTGTTGTATTATTGACATCGTATCTCACTACACGGTAAAGCTATAGTGACCAGTGTTGTATTACTGACATGACAGTCGTATCACACTCCACGGTAAAATTATAATGGCCAGTGTTGTATTTTTGACATGACAGTCGTATCACACTCCACAGTAAAGCTATGATGGCTAGTGTTGTATCATTGACAGTCGTATCACATTACACGGTAAAGCTATAATGACTAGTGTTGTATTATTGACATGACAGTCGTATCACACTCCACGGTAAAGTTATAATGGCCAGTGTTGTATTATTGACATGACAGTCGTATCACACTCCACAGTAAAGTTATAATGACCAGTGTTGTATTATTGACATGGAAGTCGTATCACACTCCACGGTAAAGTTATAATGGCCAGTGTTGTATTACTGACATGACAGTCGTATCACACTACACGGTAAAGCTATGATGGCTAGTAATGTATTATGGACAGTCGTATCACACGACACGGTAAAGCTATAATGTTCAGTGTTGTATTATTGACAGCCGTATCACTAGACACGGTAAAGCTATAATGACCAGTGTTGTATTATTGACAGCCGTATCACACGACACGGTAAAGCTATAATGGCCAGTGTTGTATTACTGACATGACAGTCGTATCACACTCCACGGTAAAGTTATAATGGCCAGTGTTGTATTATTGACAGTCGTATCACACTCCACGGTAAAGCTATAATGGCCAGTGTTGTATTATTGACAGCAGTATCAAACTACACGGTGAAGCTATAATGACAAGTGTTGCATTATTGACAGCCATATAGAACTTCACGGTAAAGCTATTATGGCCAGTGTTGTATTATTGACATGACAGTCGTATCACACTCCACGGTAAAGTTATAATGGCCAGTGTTGTATTATTGACATGACAGTCGTATCCCACTCCACAGTAAAGCTATGATGGCTAGTGTTGTATTATTGACAGTCGTATCACACTACACGATAAAGCTATAATCACCAGTGATGTAATATTGACATGACAGTCGTATCACACTCCACGGTAAAGTTATAATGGCCAGTGTTGTATTATTGAGCCGGGCCCGATTAGCTCAGTCGGTTACGCGTCTGACTATCAATCCAGGGGTCGTGAGTTCGAATCCCCCGCCCGGCAACAGTCTCCGTGATGATTGATATACGACATTGCGTCTCATTATCATTTGTCTCTCATCACTGATTCAAGTGGGAAAGTTATCAGTTACTTGCGGAGACGAGGTGTGCTCGAGTACTGGTTAATCCCAGGAAACAGTGGTTAAGTTAACTGATCGTCTGTTAGCCCTCGATGGCATAAAAATGACGCTAAATATTCAATCAATCTATCAATCAATTGTATTATTGACAGCCGTATCAAACTACACGGTAAAGCTATAATGACCAGTGTTTTATTATTGACAGCCGTATCACACGACACGGTAAAGCTATTATGGCCAGTGTTGTATTATTGACATGACAGTCGTATCACACTCCACAGTAAAGCTATGATGGCTAGTGTTGTATTATTGACATCGTATCTCACTACACGGTAAAGCTATAGTGACCAGTGTTGTATTACTGACATGACAGTCGTATCACACTCCACGGTAAAATTATAATGGCCAGTGTTGTATTTTTGACATGACAGTCGTATCACACTCCACAGTAAAGCTATGATGGCTAGTGTTGTATCATTGACAGTCGTATCACATTACACGGTAAAGCTATAATGACTAGTGTTGTATTATTGACATGACAGTCGTATCACACTCCACGGTAAAGTTATAATGGCCAGTGTTGTATTATTGACATGACAGTCGTATCACACTCCACAGTAAAGTTATAATGACCAGTGTTGTATTATTGACATGGAAGTCGTATCACACTCCACGGTAAAGTTATAATGGCCAGTGTTGTATTACTGACATGACAGTCGTATCACACTCCACAGTAAAGGTATGATTGTCATTGTTGTTTTATTGACATGACAGTCGTATCACACTACACGGTAAAGCTATGATGGCTAGTAATGTATTATTGACAGTCGTATCACACTACACAGTAAATCTATAATTGCCAGTGTTGTATTATTGACAGTCAAGTCACACTTCACTGTAAAGCTATAATTGCCAGTTTTGTATTATTAACATGACAGTCGTATCACACTACACGGTAAAGCTATGATGGCTAGTAATGTATTATTGACAGTCGTATCACACTACACGGTAAAGTTATAATGGCCAGTGTTGAAATATTGACAGTCGAATCACACTACATGGTAAATCTATAATGACCAGTGTTGAGTAACTGAATGTAGTATCACACTACATGGTAAAGTTATAATGACCAGTGTTGAGTAACTGAATGTCGTATCACACTACATGGTAAAGCTATAATGACCAGTGTTGAGTAACTGAATGTTTTATCACACTACACGGTAAAGCTACAATGACCAGTTTTGTATTATTCACAGTCGTATCACACTACATGGTAAAGCTATAATGGCCAGTGTTGTATTATTCACAGTCGTATCTCACTACATGGTAAAGCTATAATGACCAGTGTTGAGTAACTGAATGTCGTATCACACTACAAGGTAAAGCTACTATGATCAGTTTTGGATTATTCACAGTCGTATCACACTATTTGGTAAAGCTATAATGACCAGTGTTGAGTAACTGAATGTCCTATCACACTTCATGGTAAAGCTATAATGGCCAGTGTTGCTTTATTGACGGTCGTATCACACTACGCGGTAAACCTATAATGACCAGTTTTGTATTATTTACATGACAGTCGTATCACACTCCACGGCAAAGCTATGATGGCAAGTGTTGTATTATTGACATGACAGTCGTATCACACTACACGGTAAAGCTATGATGGCTAGTAATGTATTATTGACAGCCGTATCACACTACACGGTAAAGCTATAATGGCCAGTGTTGTATTATTGACAGTTGAATCACACTACACGGTAAAGCTATAATTGCCAGCGTTGTATTATTGACATGAGAGTCGTATCACACTACACGGTAAAGCTATGATAGCTAGTAATGTATTATTGACAGTCGTATCACACTACACGGTAAAGCTATAATGGCCAGTGTTGAATTATTGACAGTCTAATCAAACTACACGGTAAAGCTATACTTGCCAGTGTTGCTTTATTGCCCTCTTAGTACATTGCACGGTAAAGCTACAATGACCAGTTTTGTTTTATTCACAGTCGTATCACACTACATGGTAAAGCTATAATGGCCAGTGTTGTATTATCCACAGTCGTATCTCATTATATGGTAAAGCATTAATGACCTGAATATCGTATCACACTACATGGTAAAACTATAATGACCAGTGTTGAGTAACTGAATGTCGTATCACACTACACGGTAAAGCTACAATGATCAGTTTTGGATTATTCACAGTCGTATCACACTACATGGTAAAGCTATAATGACCAGTGTTGAGTAACTGAATGTTGTATCATACTACATGATAAAGCTATAATGGCCAGTGTTGCTTTATTGACGGTCGTATCACACTACGCGGTTAACCTATAATGACCAGTGTTGAGTAACTGAATGTTGTATCACACTACACGGTAAAGTAACAATGGACACTGTTGCATGACCGTAACATATAACATAGTAATTTCATTTGTTTTTAACAAAACCGAAAATAATATTTGGTATTTATAAAGTATGAAATGGAAATACATGCTTGCGAAAATAGGATTAAATAAAAACATGAATGCAGGGAGGAAGGCATGCAGTCAGGCAGGGAAACGCGGCTGTGCGGTGCAGTGCGGTTTGTTGCGGTATGTTATATTATTATTTTATATTATATAAGGCGATTTATGGAATGCGTATCTAATTTTAGGATTGTTTGACATGCGTATTCAGATTACACAGCGGTCTAACTCCGCCCTTACATATCATTGATATTACCACAAACATATTTCATGTGAGATGTCTCTTTTTAACCTAATATATAAACAACAGCCGTTTACAAAGTGGCCGGTATGTTGAGATCAAAGGAGTATACGCATATGTCATATGTGTTTAACTTTGTTTTATATAACCTTGTGTTACACTGCCACCGGTTTCCGATATCAGCTATGCCCGTACAAGAGTGTTAATCATTTTAGGTTCGTAGGGATAGTGCAGGATACAGATATAAACACATCATAAGCTCATTCTTGTTCTTTAGGGTGCTCGGTGTATAGCGCCGTCACACGGGCTCTCGGTGTAAAATCTCATTCAAACGACTGTTAGTATTTTAAATTTGAAAGTCCCCGGAAATCAAATGATTAACTTTACATTATTCATAAGAATATATACCTTACCGCAGCGGTGTTCTAGTGGTAGAGCGTCCGTTTTGGAAGGTCGTGTGTTTGATCACCAACCGGGTCATACCAAGACTTGAAAAATCTTCCTCGCTTGTCGCTCTGCCTTAAGAGAATAATTCTAGGTCTGTTAGGCCCGATTAAGGATAATGTCAATTGGTGAAGTATCGTGGTAGGCCCAGTGTTAGGACAATGTCACTGGGTGGAGTATCGTTGTAGGATCGGTGTCAGGATACTGTCACTGGGTGGAGTATCGTTGTAGGATCGGTGTCAGGATAATGTCACTGGGTGGAGTATCATTGTAGGCCCGGTGTCAGGATAATGTCACTTGGCGGAGTATCATTGCAGGCCTGGTGTCAGGATAATGTCACTGGGTGGATAATCATTGTAGGCCCAGTGTTAGGATAATGTCACTGGGTGGAGTATCGTTGTAGGATCGGTGTCAGGATACTGTCACTGGGTGGAGTATCGTTGTAGGTCCGGTGTCAGGATAATGTCACTGGGCGGAGTATCATTGCAGGCCTGGTGTCAGGATAATGTCACTGGGTGGAGTATCATTGTAAGATCAGGATCAGAATAATGTCACTGGGTGGTGTACCATTGTAGGCCCGGTGTCAGGATAATGTCACTAGGTAGAGTATCATTGTTGGCCAGGTGACAGGATAATGTAACTGGTTGGAGAATCATTGTAGGCCCGATGTCAGGATAATGTCACTGGGTGGAGTATCATGGTAGGCCCGGTATCAAGATAATGTCACTGGATGGAGTATCATTGTAGGTCCCGTGTTAGGATAATGTCACTTGGTGGAGTATCATTGTAGTCCCGGTGTCAGGATAATGTCACTGGGTGGAGTATCATTGTAGGCCCGGTGCCAGGATAATTTTACTGGGTAGAGTATCATTGTTAGCCCGGTGTCAGGATAATGCCACTGGGTAGAGTATCATTGTAGGCTTAGGGTCAGAATAATGTCACTGGGTGGTGTACCATTCTAGGCCCGGTGTCAGGATAATGTCACTGGGTGGAGTATCATTGTAGGCCCGGTGTAAGGATTAAGTCAATGGGTGGAATATCATGGTAGACTAGGTGTCAGGACAATGTCACTGGATGGAGTATCATTGTAGGCATGGTGTCAGGATAATGTCACTGTAAGGAATATCATAGTAGACTCGGTGTCAGAATAATGTCACTGGGTTGAGTATCATTGTAGGCTTGGTGTCAGGATAATGTCACTGGATCGAGTATCGTGGTGGGCTCGGTGTCAGGATAATGTCACTGGGTGAAGTATCATGGTAAGCCTGCTGTTAGGATAATGTCACTGGGTTGAATATCATTGTAGGCCTGGTGTCAGGATAATGTCACTGGGATGAATATCATTGTAGGCTTGGTGTCAGGATAATGTTACTGGGTTGAATATCATGGTAGGCCTGGTGTCAGGATAATGTCACTGGGTTGAAAAATATTGAAGGCCTGGTGTCAGGATAATGTCACTGGGTGGAGTTTCATGGTAGGCTCGGTGTCAGGATCAAGTCACTCGGTGGAGTATCATTGTAGGCTCGGTGTCAGGATAATGTCACTGGGTCGAGTACCATGGTAGGCCTGGTCTCAGGATAGTGTCACTGGTGGAGTATCATGGTAGGCTCGATGACTGTATAATGTCACTGGGTGGATTATCATGGCAGGTCCGATGTCAGGATAGTATCACTTGATTGAGCATCATAGCAGGCTCATTGTCATGATAATGTCACTGGGTGAAGTATCATGTTAGACCCGGTGTCAGGATTATGTCACTGAGTGGAGTATAATGGTAGGTTCGTTGTCAGGATAATGTCACTGGGTGGAGTATCATTCTAGGCCTGGTGTCAGGATAATCTCATGGGTGGAGTATCATGGTAAGCCCAGTGTCAGGACAATGTCACTGGATGGAGTATCATGGTAGACTTGGTGTCAGGATAATGTCACTGGATGGAGTATTGTGGTAGGATCGGTGTCAGGATAATGTCACTGGGTGAAGTATCATGGTAAGCCTGCTGTCAGGATAATGTCACTGGGTTGAATATCATTGTAGGCCTGGTGTCAGGATAATGTCATTGGGTTGAAAATTATTGTAGGCCTGGTGTCAGGATAATGTCACTGGGTTGAAAATTATTGTTGGCCTGGTGTCAGGATAATGTCACTGGATTGAGTATCATGGTAGGCTCGGAGTCAGGACAATGTCATTGGGTGGAGTACTATGGTAGGTCTGGTCTCAAGATAGTGTCACTGGTGGAGTATCATGGTAGGCTCGATGAAAGTATAATGTCACTGGGTGGAGTATCATGGCAGGTCCGATGTCAGGATAGTGTCACTTGGTGGAGCATCACAGTAGGCTCGTTGTCATGATAATGTCACTGGGTGGAGTATCATGTTAGACCCGGTGTCAGAATAATGCCACTGAGTGGAGTATCATGGTAGGCTCGTTGACAGGATAATGTTACTGGGTGGAGTATCATTTTAGGCCTGGAGTTAGCATAATATCACTGGGTGGAGTATCATGGCAGACCCAGTGTCAGGACAATGTCACTGGATAGAGTATCATGGTAGACTCGGTGTCAGGATAATTTCACTGGGTGGAGTATCATGGTAGACCCGGTGTCAGGACAATGTTACTGGGTGGAGTGTCATGGTAGGCTCGGTGTCAAGATAATGTCACTGGATGGAGTATTATTGTAGGCTCGGTGTCAAGATAATGTCACTGGGTGGAGTATCATGGTAGGTTGGTCTTTGGATAGTGTCACTGGTGGAGTATCATGGTAGGCTCAATGACAGTATAATGTCACTGGTTAGAGTATCATGGCAGGTCCGATGTCAGGATAATGTCACTGGGTGGAGCATCATTGTAGGCCCGGTGTCATGATAATGTCAATGGGTGGAGTATCATGGTAGGCTCGTTGTCACAATAATGTCCCTGGGTGGAGTATCATGGTAGGCTTTGTGGCATGATAGTGTAACTGGGTGGTGTATCTTGGTAGGCCTGTATTCAGGATAATATCACTGGGTGGCGTTTCATGGTAGGCCCGGTTTCAGGACAACGTCACTGGGTGGAGTATAATGGTAGACTCGGTGTCAGGACAATGTCACTGGGTGGAGTATCATGGTAGACTCGGTGTCAGGATATTGTCACTGGATGGAGTATGATGATAGACCAAGTGTCAGGTTAATGTCACTGGTTGGAGTATCACGGTAGGCCCGGTGTTAGGATAATGTCACGGATGGAGTATTATGGTACCCTCGGTGTCAGGATAATGTCACTGAGTGGAGTATCATAGTAGGCCCGGTGTCAGGATAATGTCACTGGGTGAAGTATCATGGTAGGCCGTGTTTCAGGATAATGTCACTGGGTGAAGTATCATGGTAGGCTCGTTGTCACGATAATGTCACTGGGTGGAGTATCATTGTAGGCCTGGTGTCAGGATAATGTCACTGGATGGAGTATCATGGTAGGCCCAGTGTCAGGACAATGTCACTGGGTGGAGTATGCTGGTAGACCAAGTGTCAGGTTAATGTCACTGGTTGGAGTATCATGGTAGGCCCGGTGTTAGGATAATGTCACTGGGTGGAATATAATGGTAGGCTCGGTGTAAGGATAATGTCACTGGGTGGAGTATCATGGTAGGCCAGGTATCAGGATAATGTCACTGGGTGGAGTATCATTGTAGGCCTGGTGTCAGGATAATGTCACTGGATGGAGTATCATGGTAGGCCCAGTGTCAGGACAATGTCACTGGGTGGAGTATGATGGTAGACCAAGTGTCAGGTTAATGTCACTGGCTGGAGTATCATGGAAGGCCAGGTATCATGATAATGTCACTGGGTAGAGTATCATGTTAGACCCGGTGTCAGGATAATGTCACTGGGTAAAGTTTCATGATAGACCAATTGTCAGTATAATGTCACTAGGTGGAGTATCATGGCAGACTCGGTGTCAGGATAATGTCACTGGGTGGAGTATCATGGTAGATCAATTGTCAGTATAATGTAACTGGGTGAAGTATCATGGTTGGCCCGGTGTCTGGATAATGTCACTGGGTGGAGTATCATTGTAGACCAATTGTCAGTATAATGTCACTGGGTGGAGTATCATGGCAGACTCGGTGTCAGGATAATGTCACTGGGTGGAGTATCATGGTAGACTCAGTGTTAGAATAATGTCACTGGGTGGAGTATCATGGTTGGCCCGGTGTCAGGATAATGTCACTGGGTTGAGTATCATGGTAAATCAATTGTCAGTATAATGTCACTGGGTGAAGTATCATGGCAGACTCGGTGTCAGGATAATGTCACTGGATGGAGTGTCATTGTAGACCAAGTGTGAGTATAATGTCACTGGTTGTAGTATCATGGTTGGCTCGGTGTCAGGACAATTTCATTTGATGGAGTCCAATGGTAGGCCCGGTGTCAGGATATGTCAGGATAGTGTCACTTGTTGGAATATCATTGTAGGCTCGTTGTCAGGATAATGTCACTGGGTGGAGTATCATGGTAAGTCTGGTCTCAGGAGAGTGTCACTGGGTGGAGTATCATTGTAGGCTCGGTGTAAGGATAATGTCACTGGGTGGAGTACCATGGTAGGTCTGGTCTCTGGATAGTGTCACTGGTGGAGTGTCATGGTAGGCTCGATGACAGTATAATGTCACTGGGTGGAGTTTCATGGCAGGTCCGATGTCAGAATAGTTTCACTTGGTGGAGCATCATGTTAGATCCGGTGTCAGGATAATGTCACTGGGTGGAGTATCATGGTAGGCTCGTTGTCAGGATAATGTAACTGGGTGGTGTATCTTGGTAGGCCTGTATTCAGGATAATATCACTGGGTGAAGTATCATGGTAGGCCCGGTTTCAGGACAATGTCACTGGGAGGAGTATCATGGTAGACTCGGTGTCAAGATAATGTCACTTGGTGGAGTATGATGGTAGACCAAGTGTCTGGTAAATGTCACTGGTTGGAGTATCATGGTATGCTCGGTGTCAGGATAATGTCACTGGGTGGAGTATCATAGTAGGCCCGGTGTCAGGATAATGTCACTGGGTTGAGTATCATGGTAGGCCCGGTGTCAGGATAATGTAAGTGGGTGGAGTATCATGGTAGGCCCGGTATCATGATAATGTCACTTGGTGGAGTATCATGTTAGATCCGGTGTCAGGATAATGTCACTTGGTGGAGTATCATGGTAGGCCCGGTATCATGATAATGTCACTTGGTGGAGCATCATGTTAGACCCAGTGTCAGGATAATGTCACTGGGTGGAGTATCATGGTAGGCTTGTTGTCACAATAATGTCCCTGGGTGGAGTATCATGGTAGGCTTGGTGGCATGAAAGTGTAACTGGGTGGTGTATCTTGGTAGGCCTGTATTCAGGATAATATCACTGGGTGAAGTAACATGGTAGGCCCGGTTTCAGGACAATGTCACTCGGAGGAGTATCATGGTAGACTCGGTGTCAAGATAATGTTACTGGGTGAAGTATGATGGTAGACCAAGTGTCAGGTAAATGTCACTGGTTGGAGTATCATGGTAGGCCCGGTGTCAGGATAATGTTCCTGGTTGAGTATTATGGTACGCTTGGTGTCAGGATAATGTCACTGGGTGGAGTATCATAGTAGGCTCGGTGTCAGGATAATGTCACTGGGTGGAGTATCATGGTAGGCCCGGTATCATGATAATGCCACTTGGTGGAGTATCATGTTAGACCCGGTGTCAGGTTAATGTCACTGGGTGTAGTATGATGGTAGACCAAGTGTCAGGTTTATGTCACTGGTTGGAGTATCATGGTAGGATCTGTGTCAAGATAATGTCACTGGGTGGAGTATCATGGGTGACTCGATGTCAGGATAATGTCACTGGGTGGAGTATCATGGTAGGCCCGGTATCATGATATTGTCACTGGGTGGAGTATCATGGTAGGCTCGGTGTCAGGATAATGTCACTGGGTGTAGTATGATGGTAGACCAAGTGTCAGGTTTATGTCACTGGTTGGAGTATCATGGTAGGCTCTTTGTCAAGATAATGTCACTGGGTGGAGTATCATGGGAGACTCGATGTCAGGATAATGTCACTGGGTGGAGTATCATGGTAGACCAAGTGTCAGTATAATATCACTGGGTGTAGTATCATGGTAGGCCCGATGTCAGGATAATGTCAGTGGATGGAGTATCATGGTAGACCAAGTGTCAGTGTAATGTCACTGGGTGGAGTATCATGGTAGACTCGGTGTCAGAATAATGTCACTGGATGGAGTATCATGGTAGACCAAGTGTCAGTGTAATGTCACTGGGAGGAGTATCATGGCAGACTCGGTGTCAGGATAATGTCACTGGATGGAGTATCATGATAGACCAAGCGTGAGTATTATGTCACTGATTGTAGTATCATGGTTGGCTCGGTGTCAGGACAATTTCATTTGATGGAGTCCAATGTAAGGCCCGGTGTCAGGATATGTCAGGATAGTGTTATTGGGTGGTGGTATCATTGTATGCTCGGTGTTAGGATAATGTCACTGGGTGGAGTATCATGGTAGGTTCGATGACAGTATAGTGTCACTGGGTGGAGTATCTTGGTAGGCTCGGTTTCAGGATAGTGTCAGTGGGTGGTGTATCTTGGTAGGCATGTACTCAGGATAATATCACTTGGTGGAGCATGTTGGTAGGCCCACTGTCTGGATAATATTACTGGGTGGAGTATTATGGTAGGCCCGGTATCATGATAATGTCACTGAGTATCCTGGTAAGCTCGTTTTTTAGTATAATGTCAGTGGGTGGAGTATCATGGTAGGCTCGGTGTCAGTATAGTGTCACTGGGTTTTGTATCATGGTAGGCCTAGTGTCACGATAATGTCGCTGGGTGGAGTACCATTGTAGGCTCGGTGTCAGGATTGTGTCACTGGGTGGAGTATCATGGTAGGCCCAATTTCAGGATAATGTTACTGGGTGGAGTACCATGGTAGGCTCGGTTTCAGGATAATGTCACTGGGTTGTGTACCATTGTAGGCCTGGTGTCAGGATGATGTCACTGGGTGAAATATTATTGTAGGCCATGTGTCAGGATAATGTCACTGGGTGGAGGATCATGGTAGGCTCTGTGTCAGGATAATGTCACTAGATGGTGTACCATTGCAGGCCTGGTGTCATGATAATGGCACTGGGTGGAGTATCATTGTAGGCTCGGTGTCAGGATAATGTCACTGGGTGGAGTATCATTGTAGGCCATGTGTCAGGATAGTATAACTGGGTGGTGTATCATGGTTGGCTCGGTGTCAGGATAATGTCACTGGGTGAAGTATCATGGTACGACCGGTGTGAGGATAGTGTCACTGTGTCAGGATAATATCACTGGGTGGTGTATCATTGTAGGCCTGGTGTCAAGATAGTGTCACAGGATGGAGTATTATGGTAGGCCTGGTGTCAGGATAATGTCACTGGGTGGTGTATCATGGTAGGCCTGGTGTCAGGATAATGTCACTGGGTAGTGTATCATGGTAGACCTGGTTTCAGGATAGTGTCACTGGGTGGTGTATCATGGAAGACCTTGTGTCAGGATAGTGTCACTGGGTGGTGTATCATGGTAAGCCCGGTGTCAAGTTAGTGTCATTGGGTGGTGTATCATGGTAGTCCTGGTGTCAGGCTAGTGTCACTGGGTTGTTTATCATTGTATGCCTTGTGTCAGGATAATGTCACTAGATGGAGTAGCATGCCATGTGTTACGGCCTGATTCTCCAGTGTGGCAGCGCTTAGAATATTGTTACATATCGATATCGTCGCGATATGACTGTATGTTTTATTTGAAAGCAACGCACAACAACAATATATGCATTATTTAAATGTGGAAGTAAAATACCTCATTATGTATGTAGGTCCTTAAGTTTCTTAACTCTGGTGAATGTTTAAAATATATTTTATTTCACAAACTTGTGGTTATCTATGACTAAATATGTTAATTACGTTTTAATTTCATCAGCAATTATAAGTATGAAAGAAATCCAAGAAAATATCAATAACTATTGACATTTCTATTTATTTATCGTTCAATAGTGCTGTGTGTACATTTAAGTAAGTTAACTTCCTTATCGCTCAAAGTGTTGGTTTCCGTGATCGAATTAGATCTACTGAAGTCCTTTGTTACATTTCATACAATCCTGTCATATGACTATATTATTCTTAAACTTTAAATGTATGCGCACATATGTCCATTTGAATATCATCGACCTTACACTTTAAAGTTAACAATAGTTTGCGCACACATGTATATTATTTATAATGGCAGACCTATTTGTTGCTTTTAATCTCGACAAACACGAGTCACATATATGTAAATCATGTTTTCATGTTGATGTTGTTGTTGTTGTTGTTGTTGTATTGCATAATACTGTCACATTATTCTCACTCCGGACCGACAAGACCTAGAACTATCCATGTTCAAGCGAGTCAGCTTCTAGTACTATTTTCAAGTCTTTGGTACGACCCGGCAGGGAATCGAACCCACGACCTTCCGCATGCGAGGCGGACGCTTTACACTTAGACCACCGCTGCGTTCATGTTTTTATAAAGTAACCTATTTCCTGCAGTTAATATCTAAATGTAAATAAAACAGAACATTTTTGTTTTATTAACAACCACAGTTATAATTTACTTTGGCAATGTGTGAAGCACGTGGGCCAACAGAAGAGCATCGGATCCATGATCGAAGGGTCGTGGGTTCGATCCCTCGCAACGGCTATATGTGGTGTCCTTGAGCAAGACAGTTTATCCGCATATGCTTTTGTGCTGGTTGTACCCAGGAAGATATTGAGCGTGATTTGTCTATGTTGTAAGATACTGTTTCACTATCGACATAAAACAGATAAGTTTAAAAAAAGTATAATTTACTATGGTCACTGCGTTATATAATGTGTAGAGAGTTAAGCCACGAAATGCCTTCCGGAAGTCTTGGGTCCCAGCTCGGTCAAAAAGCTTTATGTGAGAAAATTGTCAATCATTTGCGGAACTCAGTGACGGTGGTTTTACTAAGATAAATTCTGAGATCAGTGTTTTGTTAAGAAAATTATATATTATATTACGAAAACTAAGTATTATGCTATGAATACTTGGTGTTATGTTATGCATACTTGGTGTTATGTTATGAATACTGGATGTAATGCTATGATTACTTGGTGTTATGCTATGAAAACTGGGTGTTATGCTATGAATACTTGGTGTTATGCTATGAATACTGGATGTTATGCTATGATTACTTGGTGTTATGCTATGAAAACTGGGTGTTATGCTATGAATACTTGGTGTTATACTATGATTACTTGGTGTTATTCTATGATTACTTGGTGTTATGCTTTGATTACTTGGTGTTATGTGATGAGTACTTGGTGTTATGCTATGAATACTGGATGCTATGCTATGATTACTTGGTGTTATGCTATGAAAACTGGGTGTTATGCTATGAATACTTGGTGTTATGGTATGAATACTTGGTGTTATGCTATGAAAACTGGGTGTTATGCTATGAATACTTGGTGTTATGCTATGAATACTGGATGTTATGCTATGATTACTTGGTGTTATGCTATGAAAACTGGGTGTTATTCTATGAATACTTGGTGTTATACTATGATTACTTGGTGTTATTCTATGATTACTTGGTGTTATGCTATGATTACTTGGTGTTATGTGATGAGTACTTGGTGTTATGCTATGAATACTGGATGTTATGCTATGATTACTTGGTGTTATGCTATGAAAACTGGGTGTTATGCTATGAATACTTGGTGTTATGCTATGAATACTTGGTGTTATGCTATGAATACTTGGTGTTATAATACGAATACTTGGTGTTATGCTACGAATACCTGGTGTTATGCTACGCATACTTGGTGTTATGGTACGAATACTTGGTGTTATGCTATAAATACTTAGTGTTATACTACGAATAATTGGTGTTATGCTATGAATACTTGGTGTTATGTTACACATAATAAGTGACACGTTATGAATATTATGTTAAAAATACCAAGTTTTATGCTTCGAACACAACGTTTAATAATTTTTATACGTGTTATGTTAAGAGTACTTAGTGCTATGTGAAGAATACTAAGTACTATGTGAAGAAAATTAAGTACAATGTGAAGTATACTAAGTAATATGTGAATACTAAGAAGTATCCTACTACAATATTTACATTCCCACTGCAATCGGCCTTAATGGACTATATAGATTTAATGCATTTCATTTCCCAATGAAAAACACTTGCAACTGGGCGGAGCTAAAATGGACCGATTTGCATTTCATTGGTTGCACGAGTTTGTTTTGATGGTGAAACGTCACGTTGCCGTTAGTTTCACGTGACATTTGCCGTATGTTGTCCTGCAAATACGTGCACTTATTCAGTATGTTGACAACGTCGCCGTTACATTCATGACATTGGCTTTGAGGTTTAATGCGTATAATTTGCTTTTTAATTACCAAAATGACAAAAATAACGTTATAGTTTAATCTGAAATAGATGGAGAATATAATGTAAATATAAGGATCCAGGCTTCACGAACATTAAACGGGCCTAATGTTTTTCATCACTCCATGAAAACTCAAAATTCGGCTTTTAATCATTAAATAAAGTTTAATGTTAAACGTTCTAAGTGCTATGTTAAGATGCTAATTGTCATGTTAGAAATACTAGGTGTCATGCGAAGAATACTAAGTGTAATATGAAGAATACTAAGTGTATGAAGAATATTAAGTGCGAAGTGAAAATACTTAGTTATATGTAAAGAATACTAAGTGTTATGTTAATGATACTAAGAATTATGATACGACTATAAAATCTAATGTTAAACATACTAAGTTATATATTAAGAAAACTAAGTGTTATGAAAAAACTACTAAGTGTCATTTAAAGAATACCGTGTGCTACAGTGTATGTGAAGAATACTACGTGTTTGGTTAAGAATACTAAGTATTATGTGCAGATTAGTAAGTGCTTTGTTTTAAATACTAATGTAAAGAATACTTAGTGTTATGTTAAGATTACTAAGGGGTACATGTTTGTGAAGAATACTAAGTTTTATATGAAGAATTGCAAGCGTAATGTGAAAAATACAAAGTGTTATATGAAGAATTGTAAGTATTATGTGAAAAATACAAAGTGTTATATGAATAATTGTAAGTATTATGTGAAGAAAACTAAGTGTAAAGTAAAGAACACTAAGTATTATGTAAATAATACTAAGTGTTAAGTTAGAAATATTAAGTGGTACATGTATGTTAAGAACACTAAGTGCTATGTGAAGAATACTAAGTGTTATGTGAAAAATAATTAGTGTTATGTTAAGAATACTAAGTAGTATGTGAAGACTACTAAGTGATAGGTGATAGATACTAAGTGCTATGTTAAAATATTAAGGGTAATGTTAAAAATACTAAGTTCTCTAAGAAGAATATATTTAATATTACTAAGTATTATGTTAAGAAAATTAAATGGTATGTTACGAATTGTTATGTTAAAAATATTAAGTGTTATTTGAAGAATACTAAGTGTTATGTTACGGATACAAGTGTTATGTTAAGAATACTAAGTGTTATGTTACGGATATCAAGTGTTATGTTATGGATACTAAGTTTTATGTTTGAAAGAATAAAATTATACATTGAAAAGAACTAGTTTTATATTAACATGTTTGAAATAGTACAAAAGGCATGCTGTAAACATAAAAACAAAATACATGAAATAGTACAGCAGCATGCTGAAACAGTACCGGATATCATACAAGAACTTGCTAGAAACAGTACAATGACATGCTGATGCGAATACAACATCATGTTGGAAAGAGTAAAACAACATATTGATAACAGTAAAACAGCAAACTGAAAACAGTCAAACAAAATTCTGGATACAGGAGGTCAACAGCATGCGGCAACAAGAACAGTATAGCAATAGGCTTGATACAGTTCAAAAACATGCGGCAACAAGAACAGTATAGCAATAGGCTGGATACAGGTCAAAAACATGCCGGAACAAGAACAGTATAGCAATATACTTGATACAGGTCAACAACATGCGGTAACAAGAACAGTATAGCAATAGACTGGATACATGTCAACAACATGCGGGAACAAGAACAGTAAAGCAATATACTTGATACAGGTCAACAACATGCGGGAACAAGAACAGTATACATGTAGCAATATACTGGATACAGGTCAACAACATGCGGGAACAAGAACAGTATAGCAATAGACTGGATACAGGTCAACAACATGCGGCAACAAGTACAGTGTAGCAATATACTGGATACAGGTCAACAACATGCGGGAACAAGAACAGTATAGCAATATACTGGATACAGGTCAACAACATGCGGGAACAAGAACAGTATAGCAATAGACTGGATACAGGTCAACAACATGCGGCAACAAGTACAGTGTAGCAATACGCTGGATACAGGTCAACAACATGCGGCAACAAGTAGAATGTGGCAATAAGCTGGATACAGGTCAAAACTAAGCAGAAACAAGAACAGTATAGCAATAGGCTGTATACAGGTCAACAACATGCGTGAACGAGAACAGTAAACCATTAAGCTGAATACAGATAAACAAAATGCGGGAACAAGAACAGTACAGCAGTAAGCTGGATACAGTACAACGACACGGTGGGAAACATTACAATAACATGTGGGAAACAGTACAACAGGCTGCTTCCTGGAAACATTACATCAGCATAGTAGAAACTGTACAACGGCCTGCTGCCTGGAAACATTACATCAGCATGGTAGAAACAGTACAACAGCCTACTGGCTGGAAACATTACATAAGCATAGTAAAAACAGTACAACAGCCTACAGGCTGGAGACATTACATCAGCATGGTAGAAACAGTACAATAGTCTACTGGCGGAAACATTACAACAGCAAGGTAGAAACAGTACAACAGCTTGATGGCTGGAAACATTACATCAGCATGGTAGAAACAGTACAACAGCCTGCTGGCTGAGAACATTACATCAGCATGGTAGAAACAGTACAACAGCCTGCTGGCTGGAGACATTACATCAACATGGTACAAACTGTACAACAGCCTGCTGGCTGGAAACATTACATCAGCATGGTAGAAACGGTACAACATCTTACTGGCTGGAAACATTACATCAGCATGGTAGAAACAGTACAACAGCCTGATGGCTGGAAACATTACATCAGCATGGTACAAACAGTACAACAGCCTGCTGGCTGGAAACATTACATCAGCATGGTAGAAACGGTACAACATCTTACTGGCTGGAAACATTACATCAGCATGGTAGAAACAGTACAACAGCCTGATGGCTGGAAACATTACATCAGCATGGTAGAAACAGTACAACAGCCTACTGGCGGAAACATTACATCAGCACGGTAGAAACAGTACAACGGCCCACTGGCTGGAGACATTATATCAGCATGGTAGAAACTGTATAACAGCCTACTGGCGGAAACATTACATCAGCACGGTAGAAACAGTACAACAGCCCACTGGCGGAAACATTACATCAGCATGGTAGAAACAGTACAACAGCCTACTGGCGGAAACATTACATCAGCACGGTAGAAACAGTACAACAGCCTGCCGGCTGGAAACATTACATCAGCATGGTAGAAACTGTACAACGGCCTGCTGGCTGGAAACATTACATCAACATGGTAGAAACAGTACAACAGCCTACTGGCGGAAACATTATATCAGCACGGTAGAAATAGTACAACAGCCCACTGGCTGGAGACATTACATAAGCATGGTAGAAATAGTACAACAGCCTGCTGGCTGGAAACATTACATCAGCATGGTAGAAACTGTACAACGGCCTGCTGGCTGGAAACATTACATTAGCATGGTAGAAACTGTAGAATAGCCTACTGCCGGAACCATTACATCAGCATGGTAGAAACAGTACAACAGCCTACTGGCTGGAGACATTACATCAGCATGGTAGAAACAGTAGAACGGCCTGCTGGCTGGAAATATTACATCAACATGGTAGAAACAGTACAACAGCCTGCTGGCTGAAAACTTTACATCAGCATGGTAGAAACAGTACAACAGCCTGCTGGCTGGAAACATTACATCATCATTGTAGAAACAGTACAACATCCTACTGGCTGGAAACATTACATCAGCATGGTAGAAACAGTACAACGGCCTGCTTGCTGGAAACATTACATCAGCATGGTAGAAACTGTACAACGGCCTGATGGCTGGAAACATTACATCAGCATGGTAGAAACAGTACAACAGCCTACAGGCGGAAACATTACATCAACACGGTAGAAACAGAAGAACAGCCTACTGGCTGGAGACATTACATCAGCATGGTAGAAACAGTACAACAGCCTGATGGCTGGAAATATAACATCAGCATGATAGAAACAGTACAACAGCCTGCCGGCTGGAAACATTACATCAGCATGGTAGAAACAGTACAACAGCATGCTGGCTGTAAACATTACATCAACATGGTAAAAACTGTACAACGGCCTGCTGGCTGGAGACATTACATCAGCATGGTAGAAACTGTACAACAGTCTACTGGCTGGAGACATTACATCAGCATGGTAGAAACAGTATAATACACTACTTGCGGAAATAATACATCAACGTGGTAGAAACAGTACAACAGCCTGATGGCTGGAAATATTACAACAGCATGGTAGAAATAGTACAACAGCCTGCTGGCTGGAGACATTACATCAGCATGGTAGAAACAGTACAACAGCCTGCTGGCTGGAGACATTACATCAACATGGTAGAAACTGTATAACGGCCTGCTGGCTGGAAACATTACATCAGCATGGTAGAAACAGTACAACAGCCTGATGGCTGGAAACATTACATCAGCATGGTAGAAACAGTACAACAGCCTACTGGCTGGAAACATTACATCAGTATGGTAGAAACAGTACAATAGTCTAATCGCGGAAACATTACATCAACATGGTAGAAACAGTACAACAGCCTGATGGCTGAAATATTACATCAGCATGGTAGAAACAGTACAACTGCCTGCTGGCTGGAGACATTACATCAGCATGGTAGAAACAGTACAACCGCCTGCTGGCTTGAGACATTACATCAGCATAGTAGAAACAGTACAACCGCCTGCTGGCTGGAAATATTACATCAGCATGGTAGAAACTGTACAACAGCCTGATGGATGGAAACATTACATCAGCATGGTAGAAACAGTACAACAGCCTGCTGGCTGGCGACATTACATCAGCAGGGTAGAAACTGTACAACGGCCTGCTGGCTGGAGACATTACATTAGCATGGTAGAAACTGTACAACGGCATTCTGGATGGAGACATTACATCAACATGGTAGAAACAGTACAACAGCCTTCTGGCTGGAAACATTGCATCAGCATGGTAGAAACAGTACAACAGCCTGCTGGCTAGAAACATTATATCAGCATGGTAGAAACAATACAAAAGCCTACCGGCTGGAAACATTACATCAGCATGGTAGAAACAGTACAATAGTCTACTGGCGGAAACATTACATCAGCATGGTAGAAACAGTACAACAGCCTGCTGGCTGGAGACATTACATCAACATGGCAGAGACAAAACAACAGCCTTTTGGCTGGAGACATTACATCAGCATGGTAGAATCTGTACAACAGTCTGATGGATGGAAACATTACATCAGCATGTTAGAAACAGTACAACAGCCTGCTGGCTGGAAACATTACATCAGCATGGTAGAATCTGTACAACAGCCTGATGGATGGAAACATTACAACAGCATGTTAGAAACAGTACAACGGTCTGCTGGCTGGAAACATTACATCAGCATGGTAGAAACAGTACAACAGCCTGATGGCTGGAAACATTACATCAGCATGGTAGAAACAAACAGTACAACAGCCTGCTGGCTGGAGACATTACATCAGCATGGTAGAAACAGTACAATTGCCTGATGGCTGGAAACATTACATCAGCATGGTAGAAACAGTACAACAGCCTGCTGGCTGGAGACATTACATCAGCATGGTAGAAACAGTACAACAGCCTGATGGCTGGAAACATTACATCAGCATGGAAGAAACAGTACAACAGCCTGATGGCTGGAATTATTACATCAGCATGGTAGAAACTGTACAATAGTCTACTGGCGGAAACATTACTTCAGCATGGTAGAAACTGTACAACGGCCTGCTAGCTGGAAACATTACATCAGAATGGTAGAAACTGTACATCAGCCTGATGGATGAGAACATTACATCAGCACGGTAGAAACAGTACAACAGCCTACTGTCTGGAAACATTACATCAGCATAGTAGAAACAGTACATAGACTACTGGCGGAAACATTACATCAACATGGTAGAAACAGTACAACAGCCTGATGGCTGGAAATATAACATCAGCATTGTAGAAACAGTACAACAGCCTGATGGCTTGAGACATTACATCAGCATGGTAGAAACAGTACAACAGCCTGTTGGCTGGAGACATTACATCAGCATGGTAGAAAAAGAACAACAGCCTGATGGCTGGAGACATTACATCAGCATGGTAGAAACAGTACAACAGCCTGCTGGCTGGAGACATTACATCAGCATGGTAGAAAAAGAACAACAGCCTGCTGGCTGGAGACATTACATCAGCATGGTAGAAAAAGAACAACAGCCTGCTGGCTGGAGACATTACATCAGCATGATAGAAACAGTACAACAGCCTGGTGGCTGGAAATATAACATCAGCATGGTAGAAACAGTACAACTGCCTTCTGGCTGGAGACATTACATCAGCATAGTAAAAACAGTACAACCGCCTGCTGGCTGGAGACATTACATCAGCATGGTAGAAACAGAACAACAGCCTGCTGGCTGGAGACATTACATAAGCATGGTAGAAACAGTACAACAGCCTACTGGCTGGATACATTACATCAACATGGTAGAAACAGTAAAACAGCCTGATGGATGGAACCATTACATCAGCATGGTAGAAACAGTACAACAGCCTGCTGGCTGGAAACATTACATCAGCATGGTAGAAACAGAACAACAGCCTGCTGGCTGGAGACATTACATCAGCATGGTAGAAACTGTACAACAGCCTGATGGCTGGAAATATAACATCAGCATGGTAGAAACAGTACAACTGCCTTCTGGCTGGAGACATTACATCAGCATAGTAAAAACAGTACAATGGCCTGATGGCTGGAGACATTACATAAGCATGGTAGAAACAGTACAACAGCCTACTGGCTGGAGACATTACATCAGCATGGTAGAAACAGTACAATAGCCTGCTGGCTGGAGACATTACATCAGCATGGTAGAAACAGTACAACAGCCTGATGGATGGAAACATTACATCAGCTTGGTAGAAACAGAACAACAGCCTGATGGCTGGAGACATTACATCAGCATGGTAGAAACAGTACAACAGCCTGATGGCTGGAGACATTACATCAGCATGGTAGAAACAGTACAACAGCCTGCTGGCTGGAAACATTACATCAGCATGGTAGAAACAGTACAACAGCCTGATGGATGGAAACATTACATCAGCATGGTAGAAACAGTACAATAGCCTGCTGGCTGGAGACATTACATCAGCATGGTAGAAACAGTACAACAGCCTGATGGATGGAAACATTACATCAGCATGGTAGAAACAGAACAACAGCCTGATGGCTGGAGACATTACATCAGCATGGTAGAAACAGTACAACAGCCTGATGGCTGGAGACATTACATCAGCATGGTAGAAACAGTACAACAGCCTGCTGGCTGGAGACATTACATCAGCATGGTAGAAACAGTACAACAGCCTGATGGATGGAAACATTACATCAGCATGGTAGAAAAAGTACAACAGCCTGCTGGCTGGAAACATTACATCAGCATGGTAGAAACAGTACAACAGCCTGATGGCTGGAGACATTACATCAACATGGTAGAAACAGTACAACAGTCTGCTGGCTGGAGACATTACATCAGCATGGTAGAAACAGTACAACAGCCTGATGGCTGGAGACATTACATGAACATGGTAGAAACAGTACAACAGCCTGATGGCTGGAAACATTACATCAGCATGGTAGAAACAGAACAATAGCCTGATGGCTGGAGACATTACATCAGCATAGTAGAAACAGTACAACAGCCTGATGGCTGGAGACATTACATCAGCATGGTAGAAACAGTACAACAGCCTGCTGGCTGGAGACATTACATCAGCATGGTAGAAACAGTACAACAGCCTGATGGCTGGAAACATTACATCAGCATGGTAGAAACAGTACAATTGCCTGATGGCTGGAAACATTACATCAGCATGGTAGAAACAGTACAACAGCCTGCTGGCTGGAGACATTACATCAGCATGGTAGAAACAGTACAACAGCCTGCTGGCTGGAGACATTACATCAACATGGTAGAAACAAAACAACAGCCTGCTGGCTGGAGACATTACATCAGCATGGTAGAATCTGTACAAAACAGTCTGATGGATGGAAACATTACATCAGCATGTTAGAAACAGTACAACAGCCTGCTGGCTGGAAACATTACATCAGCATGGTAGAATCTGTACAACAGCCTGATGGATGGAAACATTACAACAGCATGTTAGAAACAGTACAACGGCCTGCTGGCTGGAAACATTACATCAGCATGGTAGAAACAGTACAACAGCCTGATGGCTGGAAACATTAAATCAGCATGGTAGAAACAAACAGTACAACAGCCTGCTGGCTGGAGACATTACATCAGCATGGTAGAAACAGTACAATTGCCTGATGGCTGGAAACATTACATCAGCATGGTAGAAACAGTACAACAGCCTGCTGGCTGGAGACATTACATCAGCATGGTAGAAACAGTACAACAGCCTGATGGCTGGAAACATTACATCAGCATGGAAGAAACAGTACAACAGCCTGATGGCTGGAATTATTACATCAGCATGGTAGAAACTGTACAATAGTCTACTGGCGGAAACATTACATCAGCATGGTAGAAACTGTACAACGGCCTGCTAGCTGGAAACATTACATCAGCATGGTAGAAACTGTACATCAGCCTGATGGATGGGAACATTACATCAGCACGGTAGAAACAGTACAACAGCCTACTGTCTGGAAACATTACATCAGCATAGTAGAAACAGTACATAGACTACTGGCAGAAACATTACATCAACATGGTAGAAACAGTACAACAGCCTGATGGCTGGAAATATAACATCAGCATTGTAGAAACAGTACAACAGCCTGCTGGCTTGAGACATTACATCAGCATGGTAGAAACAGTACAACAGCCTGTTGGCTGGAGACATTACATCAGCATGGTAGAAAAAGAACAACAGCCTGATGGCTGGAGACATTACATCAGCATGGTAGAAACAGTACAACAGCCTGCTGGCTGGAGACATTACATCAGCATGGTAGAAAAAGAACAACAGCCTGCTGGCTGGAGACATTACATCAGCATGGTAGAAAAAGAACAACAGCCTGCTGGCTGGAGACATTACATCAGCATGGTAGAAACAGTACAACAGCCTGATGGCTGGAAATATAACATCAGCATGGTAGAAACAGTACAACTGCCTTCTGGCTGGAGACATTACATCAGCATAGTAAAAACAGTACAACCGCCTGCTGGCTGGAGACATTACATCAGCATGGTAGAAACAGAACAACAGCCTGCTGGCTGGAGACATTACATAAGCATTGTAGAAACAGTACAACAGCCTACTGGCTGGAGACATTACATCAACATGGTAGAAACAGTAAAACAGCCTGATGGATGGAACCATAACATCAGCATGGTAGAAACAGTACAACAGCCTGCTGGCTGGAAACATTACATCAGCATGTTAGAAACAGAACAACAGCCTGCTGGCTGGAGACATTACATCAGCATGGTAGAAACTGTACAACAGCCTGATGGCTGGAAATATAACATCAGCATGGTAGAAACAGTACAACTGCCTTCTGGCTGGAGACATTACATCAGCATAGTAAAAACAGTACAACGGCCTGATGGCTGGAGACATTACATAAGCATGGTAGAAACAGTACAACAGCCTACTGGCTGGAGACATAACATCAGCATGGTAGAAACAGTACAATAGCCTGCTGGCTGGAGACATTACATCAGCATGGTAGAAACAGTACAACAGCCTGATGGATGGAAACATTACATCAGCATGGTAGAAACAGAACAACAGCCTGATGGCTGGAGACATTACATCAGCATGGTAGAAACAGTACAACAGCCTGATGGCTGGAGACATTACATCAGCATGGTAGAAACAGTACAACAGCCTGCTGGCTGGAAACATTACATCAGCATGGTAGAAACAGTACAATAGCCTGATGGATGGAAACATTACATCAGCATGGTAGAAACAGTACAATAGCCTGCTGGCTGGAGACATTACATCAGCATGGTAGAAACAGTACAACAGCCTGATGGATGGAAACATTACATCAGCATGGTAGAAACAGAACAACAGCCTGATGGCTGGAGACATTACATCAGCATGGTAGAAACAGTACAACAGCCTGATGGCTGGAGACATTACATCAGCATGGTAGAAACAGTACAACAGCCTGCTGGCTGGAGACATTACATCAGCATGGTAGAAAAAGTACAACAGCCTGATGGATGGAAACATTACATCAGCATGGTAGAAAAAGTACAACAGCCTGCTGGCTGGAAACATTACATCAGCATGGTAGAAACAGTACAACAGCCTGATGGCTGGAGACATTACATCAACATGGTAGAAACAGTACAACAGCCTGCTGGCTGGAGACATTACATCAGCATGGTAGAAACAGTACAACAGCCTGATGGCTGGAGACATTACATCAACATGGTAGAAACAGTACAACAGCCTGATGGCTGGAAACATTACATCAGCATGGTAGAAACAGTACAACAGCCTGATGGCTGGAGACATTACATCAGCATAGTAGAAACAGCACAACAGCCTGATGGCTGGAGACATTACATCAGCATGGTAGAAACAGTACAACAGCCTGCTGGCTGGAGACATTACATCAGCATGGTAGAAACAGTACAACAGCCTGATGGCTTGAAACATTGTAACAACAAAGTTGAAATAGCAAAGCAACATGTTGAATATAGTTCAAAAACTTGCAGAAATCAATACAACAAAAGTTTGGAAACAGTGCAATTACATGCAGCTAACAACACTACAACAGCAAAGGTGAAACTGAAAAACAATGTTGAATACAGTGCAAGAATATGCAGAAATAATACAAAATCGTTATTGAAATAGTTAAATTGCTAATATACACTAATACTGTTTCTAAAATGACTAACAATGAATTCAATAACACAACGATTTAATAGTATGTTTCATCTTTAACACATTATTGATACAGTAAAATTCGTACAGTATAGATAAAATCGTATACATATTGCAGTATAAATATAATAGTACAGTATTACATGTACAGTATAAATAATACAGTATAAACAATACAGTATACATGTAATAAAAATTACAGTATAAATAATACGGTTTAAATATTACAGTATAAATATTACCGTATAAAAATACAGTACAAACAATACGGTATGAATTTTACAGTATAAATATAATAGTACAGTACTACATGTACAGTATAAATAATACAGTATAAACGATACAGTATAATAAATAGTACAGTATAAATAATACGGTATTAATAATACAGTATAAATATAATAGTACAGTATTACATGTACAGTATAGATAATACAGTATAAACGATACAGTATAATAAATAGTACAGAATAAATGATACGGTATAAAAATACAGTATAAATATAATAGTACAGTACTACATGTATATTAATAATACAGTATAAACAATACAGTATAATAAATAGTACAGTATAATTAATACGGCATTAATATTACAGTATAAATATAATAGTACAGTATTACATGTACAGTATAAATAATATAGTATAATAAATAGTACAGTATAAATAATACGGTATAAAAATACAATATACATATAATAGTACAGTATAACATGTACAGTATAAATTATACAGTATAAATAATACAGTATAATAAATAGTACAGTATAAATAATACGGTATAGATATTACAGTATGAATATAATAGTACAGTATTACATGTATAGTAATAATAATACAGTATAAATAATACAGTATAATAAATATTACAGTATTAATAATATGGTATAAATATTACAGTACAACTATTGTAGTACAGATATTACAGTACATATATTACAGTATAAATATTACAGTACAGATATTACAGTATAAATATTACTGTACAGATATTACAGTTTAAATGTTTCAGTATAGATATTGCAGTTAGATATTACAGTATAAATAATACAGTATAAATAATACAATATAATACAATACAAGTAATACAATATAAATAATACAGCATAAGTCGTACAGTACAAATTATACAGTATAAATAATACAATATAAATAATACAATATAAATCGTACAGTATAAATAATATAATACAAATAATACAATATGAATCGTACAGTATACATATTGTATCAAATTTACGACAAATCAAAATATGTATATAAGTGGAATAGCCGTGACAAAACACTCTGATATTTAATACTAACATTAACACAGTCTATACATCTAATTCGTTATTGTGAATTACGTCATCTTATTTACAGATGGATATTACCGTATAAGAAATGTTTTAGTAGAACACCATATTTATCTGTTACAGAAATAAAACAATAATTATTGGACGAGTAATTATAAATAGAATGACATCATTTCACATAAGATTATTTGGTTAATAGTGTATATATCTTCTTACTCTATATTGAGTAAGACTAATCTTACACCAAGCCATCCATATAGTCACGATACACTTGAGAAAAATTACGTAATGTGACGATTGTGAAAGCGTGCGCAGCTACACGTTAAACACGTGATTGCTACAATTGTTCAAGTCGAGCGCACTTGTCAAAAAGTGTAAATTGTGTATAGCTGGCTACGTATTTGGGTGTCTTTCTGAGTATTGAATATCAAATATGAATCTCACGAACATTTTACATTTTTGACAACGGGTGTCGATATAAATACTGTTGCATAAGAGGAATATAAACAGGCACAGACTTACAGTGGTTTAATTACAAGAACAAGTCAGGATTTTGGTAAGTTTAACGTTCTCTTTCTTTTTGTCTTTTCACCTTACTAAATGTTTAAAGTGTCTTACATGTAGTAAACTGCTTAAGCTCCCTTTTTAAAATAGTATGTAAAATAAAATGAAACTTTTGATTTATAGTTGAATATATAGTTTAAACTTGTTTCTATTACACCGATCGCGACTTCTTCTTACACCTTAGACAAATTATGCTTGATGTTTTCTTGAGTAGACAGGACCAAACGCATCTGTTGGGATCGTTCCGGACGTCTATAATTAGTCAATCCGTGTATCGTTTCTTGTTTTTATAACAAACTAAGTATGTTCCTGTTGACATTGTCCTTATGTGTATGGTGATCCATTTATTGATTTAATGCTGCGAATATCATTTCTGAAACCTATAGATTCAACGTCCCCGTCACACCTCAGTAAGTCCGATAGTTTACTAATAACCATATGTTAAAACTATAAATTTATTGAATAATTTAGTTTGTGCAAAAGTGACACATTATGAAAAAACAAACAACAATACTGTCGTTGTCATCGAGTAAACGTTTTATATTTGGCTCGACTTCTGAAAGAAAGGGCAGCTATTGGACTCGACAGCGACGACGACTGCTTTATTTGCTATTGGTTTTGGCATATCTCTGTAACTGTAACCCATACATCAACGGCACTTCATGTGATCAATCACTGCAATAAGAGAAACCCATGTGCCAAATAGGATACGTCCGTTTAATTTTAGGCACGCACTGTAATATTTATACAAAATACTAGATCAATTTAAATATGTTTTAATATTTATTAATGAAATAAATTCGAATTTCAATTCTTCTGATATCAACCAGTTGCTATGGGCAACATGTTGATATTAAATGCAGCTGTCCGGTGAATGACCTTATCTTAGAGTTAATGTGAATTCCATATACTGGTGCTGCTTTCAATTTTGATAGTTGATTGTTATTGTTATACAACTTCATTTGTGTGTGTTGCTTTTGAGCCAGTTTTTGTTTAAGTTTGTTTAAGCTATTTGTCATTTTAGGTCTAACTACACAGTTGAATTTTGTTCTTTGTTCCATATACATTATGGTCTAGGATTTGCATGGTAAAACATAATTCCACATTAAATGTTTTTAAAGTATTTTAAAAACATAAAAATGAACAATAACTGGTCGGTTGACCAGCTTGTTTTTTAAAGAGGGTGCAATGACACCCTGACTTTTTTTTTAAAGAGAAGTCCTCAAATGCTCATAAACAAATGTATATGCTATGCAAACCTTTGCTCTACTCATCTGCAGCAGGAAATCACAACCACTATGAACCATTATGAAAATATTTCAAAACCAAATTACACAGGCCTTTTTTTAAGCGTAAGAGTCATGTTACCGTGAGAAAAAAGGGGCGTAACTGTGTGGTGAGACGTTAAGATTAGTTGTTTGTGAGTGACTGATTGATTTGATCATTATCTCCTATCCATAAAAAGTTGGTGAAACAGGTGAAGCTAATCCACCAATTCGCGTATTGCTGTGATTTAAAATAGTCATATACGGGCATTTTCA
This sequence comes from Panopea generosa, assembly GCA_029582155.1. Lineage (NCBI taxonomy): Eukaryota > Metazoa > Mollusca > Bivalvia > Adapedonta > Hiatellidae > Panopea > Panopea generosa. Next base: position 11,718,309 of record CM055911.1, on the reverse strand, counting down.
TTCTTTGTCATATTGTTTAAGGATTTTTATCATTTGAACGGTTTCCGCAACAAGTTTATTCGACTGTGAAAATCCAGGCGACGATGGTGTTTGATGGATCAAATTCAAATTCAAATTTGCAAATTATATGGGTTTATAGTACAATGCATTATCTGACATTACCATAATCGGCAAACAACTATGAGCGAATATTAACTTCATGTGATTTATAACCATTTTAGGTGGCATGTTTTCCAACTTTTACGCTTTAAAATATCTTGATTGACAGTCCTATCATTAAATAATTTCCACTTGAACATATTTGTTTGCAACTATGTGCAACCTTATTTAATTAATAGCTGATTGTATTAATATTTCCTTTTGATTTGAATGTTTGTATTCCAAACATCTACTAACTACAATAGTTTATATATTCATGAATTTTTCCATTCATTCCCGGCCAAAACATTGTATTTATTTTTATGAATACCCAAGTGCAGTTCGTATAGTTTTCTCAACATGCCTTTTCTGATTGATTGTGGTGCCGCCTTTTCTCTCCATTTATTATGAGTGGATTAACATATAAAAGTGTATTACTGTATGAGGAAAATGTTCCAGTTCATGCTGTTATTCATCTTTTGTTTGTGGCCAACTATTTATCATTACTTCTGTCAATAACATCAAATTGTGTCACTATTTGTTGTGTGATGATTGATTTCCTTCAAGCTCTGATTTGCGATTGGTAGTTTACTAATCAGATGATGCACGTGTAATTGAATGTCATAAGTCATGTAACATTATCTCATAATTTGTTTTGATTGTTTGTATTGAACTTGTGACACGTTTCACTGTGGCAATTCGTTCAGGAATGCCATACTTCTCATACTCTTGTAATACCATCACCTATCACGAAATATATCTCGGCCTTCCTGTCCTGTGATGCACAAAACTATTTTACAGTTCTCCTTTTCATGTTTGCAGTCAAATCAGTAAAGTTGCGTCAAGCCAGATGGAAGGCCAGTAGTGTTCCGGTGAAACTTGGTTAAAACAAAGACTACTGAATATTTTGACCAGTTATTACTTTTTATTTACGTAGTTATAGACAAAATAAGGACCGCTTTATACTAGTCTACATTTTATATTTCATGTACGATTGTATATCAGTTAGCACTAGTCAAAAAATAATGAAACTCACACACGTTTGTCTTCTATAATAGGACCTGAAAATAAAATTTGTTCTTCAAGTTAAAGAACATTTGGAATTATTTCATTGTTTACTACACTAAACATTAACGGCCACCAACCGGATTGTCGTCCTTTTTATACTTGATTCAAGCTTAAAAATCCTTTCATACTAACTACTTGTTAAACATCAATAAAAATAACGTAAATTTGTTTTTTATTAAACTAATTACTGTGCCTATGCCTTACCTCAGTTCAACACCTTGTTCTGATTACTTTCAACTGTTTACCGACTCACACTCTTTTTGTAAATCTTGTTTTGAATCAAATTAAGTTTCAGCTCTTACCTCTCTCTACCCAAACCCCATCATTATGTAGTTTTTTCAACTTACCAAGCCCTTCAAGCAAACCATCTCTTTTCTATTGATTTATATTAAAAATGTTACCGGCCCAAGCATTCCCACCACACACAATTAGTCTCATTGCTATTGATTTATATTAAAAATGTTACTGGTCCAAGCATTCCCACAACACTCTTATTGTTGTTGTTTTTATTTTGTTTATTATATATTATTTTAAAATGTATTTTTATTATGTTGTTTTGCACTCACATTAACCACTAGCTTCACAATAAAGAAGCTTCACATGTGTATTCATTACTGTAAAATGGACAAAACACAAAACGTAGAATTAGTTTTACTACATTAGTACCAACGACGACTTACCCTTTACCATTTGTGTTCGAGCATCGCTTAATTTAGGAACTATATGTAAAAAAGTTTGCCAGTTAACTACTAAAGGAGGTAGTTATATCCAGTGCATGTTAAAGTCTTCCATCAACAATAAACCTGGACATGCCAGACCTCTAGATAGACCTTAAAAAACAGGGAAAGGTTTGTGGGGGCATGCTTCAACAAAGTTATTTTTGGACGAGAGTGCCATTTCCCGCTTTTTTCCTGCATTACAGAACTTATTTTGCTATTTGGAGGTATTGATTTTGGATACTTTTTTTAATCTCAAGACCATAAAATCTGAGTTTTTATAAGTAATCACCAAACGACAACAAATCACAAAATTCACAAAGGCATCGTTTTAATTAGATCTTTAATCTCAACATGAACATTTTTTAAATAAATGAGTTGATACATCATGCAAGTGTCAGGCAATGCGCGTTCATGCATGTAGATCCACATAATCTTTTATACAACTGTGTAACATAAGTCTTAAAATCAATTCATTGAGACTGAAAGTGATAATACTTAATAAGTATTAGATTACGCATTCACCAACGTTTATCTGATAACAAATTGTGACAATTTGCTAATTATTAGTCGAACATTAGAATATTGATGTTATACGAACACAGTTATAGTTCATACAGTCATATTTAGTATTTTTCCAAATGTATCATGATTAAAAAGAAATGTAATAAAGTTAGTTCCTTGTATTAACCATAATAGAATTAAATTAGGTTTTACGGCACACCAAATTACACTATACGGCGCCAAACAGGACTGAACATTTTGGTTTCACATCTCATTCACATCGAGATAAAAATCAAGAGATATGGTACAAAACTTTCATTTTCAAAGTGATGCAGTTCATTCCATGTTTTTAAACTATGTTTTATTTACAATATACATGGTAGTTATCCATTCAATTAATATATTAAGCAACAAGCGGAAGGGGTTCAGAAGAATTCTATAATAGCTTAATCTATGTATGTACCTGTTCTTTACTATGATGCAAGGGTTCAGGCAGTGGATCATGTTCTATTCACAATGAGGCACCCCCGGATCCACACAGGGCATAATACCTAATGCAAGCATTGCTAAACGTAAATTATATAGTAGCAGTATGTCATGAATAGATCATTATTTACAAGGTTGTATTGTCACATTGCACATACATATCCCATTACATATTGCGTTAATATCTACTGTTTTAATGTAAATCAAAACCTAAGGAAATTCTCCTGTGCCAAAAAGAGTCCCATAACTTTAGAATTTCAAAGCTATCGGTCCATGAACAAACATCATTGCTTTACCATTATTGCGGTCTTCAATAAGTGTAGTTCTTGACCACGTCTTCAGCCTGCGCAATGCACTGAAGCTTATTTCACAGGGACGAAAACCAACTGGCAATGAAAGAATCAGTTGAAATATGGGATTGATATTTAAGACAATATTTGATAAATATACACGGTTTATGATGTTTAAGCTCGACTATTCGTAGAATAGGGGGATGGGGTGGGGTCTGCTATTGTACTCGCCCCGGCCTCGGCGTTGGTTTTTCAAGTTAACGGGGTTTTTTTATCAGGTAAGATATTTATGCAACTACTCATTTGATATGAATGTGTGTTCTTCAACATCATCAATGGAACTCACAGACTAAATAACCAAAACTCTAGGTTGCATTTTGGAAGAAATGTTAGGGTTTTTTTATAAGGTAAGACATCTATGCCTGCACTCATACGATATGAATGAAACTTCACATGTGTGTTCAGTATTATCAATGGAACGTACAGAGATAAGAACAATAACTCTGGGTTGCATTTTTACAGAGAAATGGCCCTTTTGGACTTAGAAAATTTGGTTAGATATTTTTAGAGGTTAAAGTTTTTGATTTGGTACCTATTTCATCATCGTATCATTGGACAGGAATGAAACCTCACTTGTGTGTTCAACATCCTCTAGGCAACTCATAGAGACAAAAATCATAACTCTTGATTGCATTTTGGCAGAATTATTTTGTTTTTAGCAGGTTAAAGTTTGTAGTAGAAGTCCTTGATCTTAGATGTTCGACAAATAGGGTCAACTTGTGGTCCTCTCTCCGATTTGTTCAAAACCATGTCCCTGGGGACAAAATTGGCATGACCTAAGGAATTTATTTTCTACATTTTCATGAAAGGGCATCCAGCTGTGATAAACTGAGCATTCTTGTACAAGATTATTTCAACTATAGATCCTTTTAGATGAACTGGTACCGATATATTGCCCTCTGAGGTGAAGTTAGTACATAGGCATATATGCCATGCTGAATTGATTAATATTAAGGGAATATGCGCCAGTCATTCACTTTGTTGTTTTTTTTAGAAATAATGAAAATAAATAGTGTTGGTATATTTTGCTAATTTATTTTTAACAGATAAGCAATATTTATAATTTAATTTTACCACCCCTGAGTTTTACTTGTCTTTCATTTGGTACTTATTTCCTGAAAAATATGTTGTTTTAGAACAGCATCGAAATAGTCGAGCGCGCTGTCCCTCCGACAGCTCTTGTTTTATATAGTTTTAAAAGAAAAATATGATAAAAGTCCATGAACACGTCTGACTGATTATAATTTAGCTTCAAGCGCCATCAAGAAAAATAAAGAGAAACAACCTCTTCATAATGAAGAGGGGACTGCGATGAACAAAGGTGGAGCATACTTAAGATCCTATGTTTAGATCTTACATGTTATATCCTATTCAAGGGCCCTTGAAATTCAAGTTGTTCATTTATAACAATACAGCTATGCACTTATGACCATCATAAGATCAAGTTTCTATTCCAAAGTCTTGTTGGGTATATATTATTTTTTATTTATGGTTAGAGGTGATATGAAAATATATTTAAATACACTTATTATGAATTGATTTTATTGAATTGATGTATATATGCGTATGTGGATATTATTTATGAGTGTATGTATGTATATGTATGTATGTATATATGTATGTATGTATGTATGTATGTATGTATGTATGTATGTATGTATATAATATAATTCATAACTGCACTTATCTAACACGCCTATGAGACTTGTTGGTATATCATCAAAAGATACTGCATTTTTCCAACGATCCAGTTATTGTCGAAGTGACTTGTAATAGATATTTCTTAAGAAAGAAAATAAATCCAATTTCTGGTGTTAGCCTACTTATGTTACCTGGTAGTAACAAACACCCGTCCAGAACATATTGCTTATATAACCTTGAAACTGAGATATAAGATAGCTGTCTGATAAATAACTGAAACTGGTCTTATTAACATTATAAGGACTTGCTTATATAACCTTGTAACTGAGATATAAGATAGCTGCCTGATAAATAACTAAAACTGATCTTACTAACATTATAAGGACTTGTTTATATAACCTTGAAACTGAGATATAAGATAGCTGTCTGATAAATTACTGAAACTGGTCTTACTAACATTATAAGGACTTGCTAATATAACCTTGAAACGTCTGAGTCATATAAAACATGCGTGATGTCGCCAAACAGTGGTTGACATCGGCTCACTCTAGTTTATGGACATTACTGCATGTTCTTTGATACGACATTTTCATCATAGCGGTGTGTTTATAAGGAGCCTCATATTGGACATATGAAATTTTTTATTAAGCCGTGCATTTCGTCCGACAAACTCTTGGTCATGATGCACGACTTATTATCTTGTCCATGCGGTTTACTAACATTTGCGTACGACCATCTTTCGCGTACACACGATATAAACACCACTTGTCACCTTGGCTAAATGAAATCCGCACAGAGTGCATCGCAAGCCGGGTGTAAGTTTTCCGTTTTGTTTAAAATTCCTACCATTTTTCTGGCATACGATTTCAAACGTTTATTTTTCCTGAGATGTCATATGTATCCTTAATATCCTGAAAAATAATCGATGAATATTTCCTTAACAACAGAAATACACTTACGCTTATAAATATATTCGTGGCCAAAACTTTTTGCAAATTCATGATCAGAATGAGAATTGATGTGTCTCTCGTAAGCAAACTTGGGTATTATCTTGTCATTTGTTTATATTAGTTTATACGCATTTAGTTAAGCTTGATTGGGAAGAAAGCTCTCGATTTCGCTTCCTTGGTTTAACCTGTACTAAGTGTTGTTTCAATAGTTATCGGATCGAGCTGGAGATCGAACCTGAAACTTCTGGATTGAGCAGTTACTACATTTGCACTACACTACCGCCCGCTTATAATTACACTGTACTAAACTACCGCCCCGCTTATAATTACATTGTACTACACTACCGCCCCGCTTAAAATTACACTGTACAACACTACCGCCCCGCTTATAATTACACTGTACAACACAACCGCCCCGCTTGTAATTGCATTGTACTACACTACCACCCCACTTATAATTACAATGTACTACACTACTGCCCGCTTATAATTACACTGTACTACACTACCGCCCCGTTTATAATTTCACTGTACAACACTACCGCCCCGCTTATAATTACACTGTACAACACTACCGCCCCGCTTGTAATTACACTGTACTACACTACCGCCCCGCTTATAATACACTGTACTACACTACCGCCCCGCTTATAATTACACTGTACTACACTACCGCCCCGCTTATAATTACACTGCACTACACTACCGCCCCGCTTATAATTGCACTGCACTACACTTCCGTCCTGCTTATAATTACACTTCACTACACTACCGCCCCGCTTATAATTACACTGTACTACGCTACTGCCCCGCTTATAATTACACTGCAATACACTACCGTCCCGCTTATAATTACACATCTCACTTTAAAACTTTCAGAGTACGCTTGGATTGAGGTTGTTAGTCTGGTTCATGTACGTTATGTTTAAGTGTTTGTTATAATTTGATACACCACCAGTTTATGTTGCAGTTTCTGCATCTATCTTATAATAATAGTGGATCTATCTTTTTACGTTCTTTTATACTCACCATATATAAAGGACTTGGTCAGTTTTGGGTCATATTTTCCCCATTTATAAAATAATATAAAAGAGCATATTGATCTATTATATCTAACATCTTACAAACACATTAAAAAGTATTTATTATCAAAATATGTTTATTATGTATATTGTTATCACCTTCTAAAAAAACAGTTACCCTATGAGGTAAAACGCCTTTTCTGACGTCGCCTAACGTAAATATTCTAGCTCATATGAACAGTAAATACAGAAATAGCAACTGATACACAGGTAAAAATGCCATTCATGTTAAACGTACGTTAAACGTATAACGTACGTGCCAAAACATACGTTTACATATAAATAGTACCACGCGCGTTTAACATACGTTTCTGGACATACTTTTAACGTATGTTAAACATATATGTTTAACGTACGTTTAACATAGTATTACGTTACAATACGTACGTTTTTCATATGAATAGTATCACGCATGTTAAACATATGTTTAACGTACGTTTAACATACGTTACAATACGTACGTTTTTCATATAAATAGTACCACGCATGTTAAACATATGTTCAACGTACGTTTAACATACGTTACAATACGTACGTTTTTCATATAAATAGTACCAAGCATGTTAACTATAACATACGTTTAACATACGTTAGAATACATACATTTTTCATATAAATAGTACCAAGCATGTTAAACATATGTATGTAATGTGTATTTAATAAACAGTTGAATATGTATGTTTAAACTATATATATAAAATGTATGAAAGTTAAAAGTAGATTTGGTGTTTGTTTATCCATTTTAAGTGTTTTTAGTTAAAATTAGAAAATGTCGCACCATTGGCACTAGTTGCGCAGCTGATAGAGTGCATACTATCCTGTACACAGGTAAAAATGCCACGCATGTTAAACGTATAAACGTACGTGCCAAACCATACGTTTACATATAAATAGTACCACGCACGTTTAACATACGTTTCTGGCCATACGTTTAACGTATGTTAAACATATGTTTAACGTACGTGCCAAAACATACGTTTACATATAAATAGTACCACGTGCGTTTAACATACATTTCTGGCCATACGTTTAACATACATTACAATACGTATGTTATTCATATAAATAGTACCACGCATGTCAAACGTATGTTTCCCATGCGTTTAACATATGTTCCAATACGTACCTTTTTTCATGAAAATAGTACCACGCACGTTCAACATACGTTTGAGTACATATTTTTTTCTTCGAAATAGTACCACGCACGTTTAACATACTTTTAAATATGTATGTTTTTCATGAAAAAATTACTATGTATGTTTGACATAGGTTCTAACGTATGCTTTAAAAATATGTTAAACATATGAAAACTCATTTTTAACATAAGATCAATCAGTAACTTTAACAAACTTGAGAAGCTTGATGAAAGAATGCTTGAAGCGTTCATATTTATTTTGGTGAAAATCTCCCCCAGCGGTATCAGAGATGTCATTTATAGAAATTGTTGACAGACAGATGGACAAAAAGTGATTAAAATTATAGCTCATTTAAAGCCTTTGGCAAGGTGAGCTTATAAGGCATAAAATGCCATACAAACAAATTATGAAAAAGGTATGACACTAACTTAATATTTCAAAAATATTACAAATCTATACAGTCTATTTGTACATCTATCTGATGTATTCATTTATTTTTTACTTCCCTCCATAAATCCTTTTAAAATTTGTTTAAAAGTTAAAAACTATCAAATAAATCTGTTAATCATTGTACTCAATGGGACAGACATCATAATTCATTATTTTGTAAACACTGTGTCATTCATTGCATGTCCAGACAAAACTACCATAGATAGCAAAGGTGAAAGATTGAAAAACAAATAAAATAATATGACTGACACAAGCTGATCACAAAATAACTCAAGAGCTTTTGGCTCATGAGAGCGAATAATAATGAACAATGAAATAAATCTAAGCACATTTAAATCAATCATGATGAGAAAGCAGATTTCTTTCATTGATGGTTCACTTTTACATACAAGATTCTTAAATCAGTCACAGTAATTGTTGTTTTCCAACAGGAGCATCACAATGTTGTTAGTCTGCATTTTCCTTTTTGTAAACACTTCCTTCTCATAACATATTAAGCAAATAATCTGTAAACTCCATTAAATTTCTCCATTATCATAGCAATATCAGTCGGGACAACAGCACATTTTCCGAAAAAAAGTTCATGTGTATGACTGACATCTCATCAGCATGTAATTTTAAACTTCAGTGTATGATTTTGTAACTTGTTGTCTTTAGGTTTAAGGGATATAACTGTACCATCTATTTCCAGGTTTACTTTTCTTCCAACTAAGCTATATTATTCCATGTCTCACTTCTCAGCAATGTTCTATACCAGTTTGTCACTTGAAAATAAATAATTATGCATGTATACACATTACATATAATATATACAAGAAGCCCATGGGCTTTAACGGTCACCTGATTATCCAAAAAACATTAGCAAAAGTGTATTCAGTCGTAAGAAATAACATTTTTTGTCAATTTCTCATAAACAAAGATTAAGTAAAGTAGGCCCCGCCCTCCAGAGCCGAACCATGAGACCCAGGGGCATGAAATTCACAAATTTTATAAAAGACTTATAGTCGTCAATAATCATGCTCACAATTTGTTTCCGAGTGCTTCCTATAATAGTAAGAAGATTCTTAAAGTCTACGGTAACCTTGAATTTTACTGTTTTGGTCCCGCTCCTAAGACCTCATGGGGGTGGGGACCATGAAATACACATAGGTATTCACCTTCATGTCAGCAACAACAAATCACACCAAAATACATTCACATAAGTCTATTCAGTCATAAGAAATAAGGCTTTTTGTTATAATCTATTCTGTACCTATCATCATTTTCCATAAAAATATAAAAAAGGAAACTAAAATTATTATATGGAAATAAAATGTATGAATGAACAAGGGGCCAAGAGAGCCTGAATTGCTCTACTGGCAACAAATGGGCAGATGTACATTTCAGAGACAATGTTTTTTGTTAGTTTTGTTTCAACAAATATTTTAGGAGACCACCATACAATGTTACACGCAAAACATTTAAGCCTCGAGCTTTCAGAAAAAAATGTATTTTAAAATTTCGCTTAAAATGTGCCTATATAAGCCTTGTCGTGGGGGCATTTGTGGTCGAATTATGCTGGTTCAAGACCTTGTCCAAGATCTTGTGGTAATGTAACAGTTAAACTGCTGTGCAAGTTTTGTTACGATTCAATGAAAAATGAAGGTGGTATCGCGTCTACAACATTTCCCCTATGCAAAACAGTAACCCCTGTGGCAGCCTCAAATTTGACTCCACCAGACTTAAACAAATCTTTTAGGGAACATCCATTCTATGCTACCTGTAAAATATATAAGGTCTAAGCCTAAACGAAGGTGCTATCATGTCTAAAAGAAAAAGCTTAATGGACGAGAGAAAATTTATCAGGACATAAGCCCTGTTGGCCTTTGACCAGTAGAAACCAGGGTTGTCAAAATGTTTCAAAGAATAAGTACTAAATTAAGAAGTAGCAGTATCCAACTTGTGAGTGCCACCGGCAAGGAACACGCGCCAATGGCGCAAGTTTGGGGTAAAGTACAAGAGGGGTGGTCCAAGTGGCCTCTGTCATTCCAATCTTAAATTATGAATGAGTTTTCACTGTTTTTTTACATGAAACATCAGCAAGGTCTGAAATATAACTTCTAAAATATGGCATACACAAAACAAGACGTATTGGCGATTTGAAACATATATGGAACATCATGTAGTAGATTGTAATCCCCTCCCCCCACAATAAACCCTGAGAACCCGATAAATGACTGACAACATGTAACAACAGACAAAGCGTTCCATTTTGAAGTGTCCATCTAACAAAAGGGACACATCTCAGACACTGATTATCTGATTTGACTAGTTAAAGATATCAGTTTGATATATCACTCAGTTAACTTACAGTCCCAGCTTAGGTAAACATTATGCAAAAATATTCTACCAGTTCTTAAATTGAACAAATGATTAACAATAAATTAAATACCTATCTATCCAGATGATATACCTCGATGTTTTGAATAAAATGGAGAGATTTAAGATGCAAATTTATTATTGAATTCAATACTGTTTTTCATTTATAATACCAGGAATATTAATCAATACGATAATTTTCCCTACCTTTTTCAAAGACATTGTCACTGGTGAGGCATACAGATTTTGGACCATTACAGCTAGATTACCAGGTCCATATAGAACTTGGGGGTCTTTTAAGATCTCTTCCTTTGTAAAACGCCTCAAGTTCTAGTATAAGCTGTTTAAGCTGAAACAACAGATAATTTGTATACTACATATATTAGCAAATTGTACACTTTATATGGCTGTTTACAGTTGATTATAACTTATTAAGCATTCAATCTAGAGAATTGTTTACAAACTTTGATACATTTTAAGACAGTATGCCAGAAAAATCACAAAAATTAAATTGAGGCTAAATGAATATAGTAAAGCAGTGTTTTATCGAGTTCCAATTTTTGGGGGTCATTGATGACCCACTGATTAAAAATCTGGGGGTCATTTTCAAAATCTGGGGGTCATCATTGACTAGTTTTAAACTTAATCAACTTGAATAAATAGAGGTGAAAATGACATACTTTACTTCAACAGTTTTACTTCCTATTTCACACAAATTTTAAAATCAAAATTCAAACTGAAATTAACAACTTCAAAACACTTTAACTTCCAAACGAATGTTTCACATTTAGCCAAACAAGTTACAACACCTGAAACTAGTTGTTTTTTTCCTTCCCAACGACAGTTTTCATGATCATGGCCACCGGGTCATCAACTTTTCAAATGTTATGGCCTCAGCTCGATCACCATGGCCCTAACTATTTATAATGAAAAACACTAAAATCATTTCATCTTATATTTCAGCTGAGCTTCATGTTTACCATTACTAAGCATTATACTCTTTGGAAATCAAAACTTTGTTGTTTTCTTTTTCCCAAAACCATTTCTCTTCTGGTTCATAGCTAGACTCATTTTAGAGTAATGTTACCTTAATATTACACATTTTAATGGTAACTTAACAAAAATAAGTGTTTCAAAATAAATTTAATCTTCTAAAAGTTTATTTTCTTTTTTCTATAACCTTTTAAACGTCCGTTAAAGAAATATGAATGGCGTAAAAACATGGACCGGCCTATGTTTAAACTGGTATTAAAATGCGTCTCGATACCTTATATAAAACAAAATAAAAAGGTTTTCAGCTAGAGTAACGTCCGTACATTTCAAACAAGGTTGCGTCATAGTGGACACAATGAACAAACTTGATTGTGACAAATGAGATTCAATTGCGTCACAAACACAAGAAACGAGCTCTGGAGAAAACACTGATAAAGAATAAAAACCTTTGGACATTGCCTTTAAGTCTAGTGATCGAGGTAATAAGCAGGACTGTGGTCTACTGAAGTTTCACAACAATCCGTTCAGTGGCTAACTATATTCTGGCTGTTTAAATTAATATTTGTTTATTCAAGGTTTTCTAGATAGTGAGACAAAATTTAATCCAAAATCTTTTGTTTTATTTACTTGCTAAATCTCCCGTGGTTTCTCCCTTCACACCAGATATGTCTTTAAGAAGTGTCCTACCTATCCATTATTTACTATATATTGTATAGCTATCCAAACGCTATATCAAGATAGGGCCTGTATCACTGACTGGAAAATTGCCTGTGCATGGTCCCAGTTCAATATATCAATTAGATGGCAAGAAATTCTTTACATTGTCTCCAGTGCGGCTGAGGGTCAGAGGAACTCCTATAGTAAAAACACGGGGATTACTGAAAACCACACAGTCAAGCACTTTCAATGGTGTATTTGACGTTTGGTCTCATGTTTAAGGTAATTTAGCCTGACATATCGATGAATTAATATTTAATTTACCAATCTGCAATGTTAAAACTGCATCTTTATCTACTGTAGTCTCGTTAAAAGACATTTATGTTATGTAGTACCGAAATCCTTACGAAATCTGCCATTTTGATGTTTTGCATGTTACCGTGATATTCTCGCAAGAAAAAGTGACGTCATACAGGCGGTGAAGGCATTAAAATTCTGCTCGTTAAATATATCGACTATCAACAACATTGTCAAGATGGCGGGAGTTAACGAGTGTAAATTTAGTCAAAAACAAACAATGGTTAAACCATATATAGCCTTTTATTTTTGCTAAGGTCCGAAAAAGACACGTTCGGAAAAAGACGCGGTCGAAAAAATTGTGGGAGGAATCACCCGGACTTGATTTCAGAGGGCGCAAATTTATATTGCACCGGATTTCGATCACGTGACAGTTGTCGCGTGTGACCTAAATACACTTTTACATGAAGGAATTTGTTTTTTTTTAACTTACTCTGAGAAGGATTGACAGTTACAACGTGATAAAGGTTTACAAAACAAATATTTCGGTTCAGATAGGTAAATAAATATATTGTCAATATATTGATATGCTTGGAATGTTAATCAAATGAATATTGACATAGATATATTGATTTAAAGTTCCTCTCCCACTGGGGTGAGGAAATCCCCGTGTTTTTACTATACGAGTTCCTCTGACCCTACACAGCAAAATGAAATGTCAAAAATCGTAAAAAAGGCTGTGTAAGGGTTAGAGAAGGCTCGGACTATGCAAAACCGAAAGTACAACCTTGTACAGAAGTCACAGGACCATGATAATCAGGTAGATCTTCTGTTTATTTTTTTAATTCTTAATTATTTTTTTAATAAAGATATTTACAGTTTTGGTTGATTAATTATTTTTATGTATTGATTGATATGCAAAAGTTTATAGAAGTAGGTAATACTTGACATTTAGATATATTCTTTAATTCATATGACCTTCATTGAGTCCCTCTATTTCACAAAAGGAAATAAAAGATGCCATTATATTTGACAGCTTCACAATAAAACAGATCTAGTTATATATATTAAATTAAGAATATTTAAACTTTATTTCAGTTGTGAAGCTGTTTCAACAGTTACATTCGAGTATGCCAGCAATGTGAAGTATGAAGAGGAGGACTAATTAAATATTGGACATGATACAACACTCCATTAATTTGAAACTACCTAGATGGTGTCTACTTGGATGATTATTATATTGTGGCTATACTACAGAAGAAAAACAATAAAATATTGGGAAAATATTGCCGGTTCCTTTTATATCTCGTGTCAGCTGTGATAATTTATCAGTTATACATGTAAATGAATTAAATCATTTGGATTACATATGTTAACATATATGAATAATATGCAACATGATTTTTTTTAAATTAGCCTCTGCCTGTTCTAGTGTTATTTCCTAAAACAATATGTCCTAAGTGTTGTTGGAGATTTTAGCGCAATAATTATATAGGATTTTTAACATATTTTAAAAGTATGAATCGAAACGCACATGACAAACGTATGTTTCACATGCGTTTAACTTATGTTCATGCAAACGTATGTTATACTATGTTTTTGATTGTCAGACATGTATTTATGATTCTCATACTTAAATTGGACCTTGCCTCAGGCTCTGCTAATGATATTTCCAAAAATAGTGAGTGCCATGTGCTGTGGAGCATTTTAGCGCTATAATTATATATTCATTTTAACGTGTGTTAAACATATGAATTGAATCACGTATGACAAACGTACGTTTAACATGCGTTTAACATATGTTTGTGTAAACGTATGTTTAACGTACGTTTCTGATTATCATATGTTTCTTTACGTATGTTAAACGTATGTTTTGAAACGTATGTTAACCAAAACGCATGTAAAACATACGTTAAACGTATGTTTATCATATGTTCGACAAAACATATGTTAAACATACGTGGCATTTTTACCTGTGTACGGAATGTAGAAACATAGACTTAATACTGTAATAATTCATAACACATATGCAGCGCTATGAAGGTAAAGAAAACGACAAAGCAAGCTAATAAACATCAAAGATATTTTAAGTAATACAGCTTTTACACCAGAGCGTAATCACGTCCTATAATCAACATAAGAAATTTAAGATTATGTTGCCCGTAAGCGACTCTCATGATACACACTGAATTATTTCTAATATGTGTCTCTTACGAGAGTACCTGTATGCAAATACGTATTGAACATCTGAGCATATATGTATTACTGACAAAAGAAAAAAAATCCGTAATTTAAAATTCCCAACCAATTTTATATTTGAGAGAGAATGAGAGAAAGAGAGAAAAACAGAAAGAGATAGACAGACATACGGACGGACGGACGGACGGACGGACGGACGGACGGTAGGATGGACGGACGGACAGGAGAGAACGTAGCAAAATAAGGTAGTGCATGTGGCCTGAATTATCATGTCAGATATTACGACGTATGTACATTGTATAGACATGTATAGAGTCTCGTAGTACAGATTTGTTAAACTTACCGCTAGGGATAAAACATTTTAAAGATGTTTTTACATTTTCATTTTTGTATTAAAGAATTAGTTAATTTGACGTTTATTTCATAAAAATCCGTTGAGTAAAAGGTATTTTAGATAAAAGTAAAGGGGTTAATTATTGTATAAATAACTGAATTTTACTAGTAGCATTTTTGTACATTTTTTAATCGTACGAAATCGGATGACAAGTTAATTCCATGAGTTTCTTGAGATACACCTGTGGTATGTGGTCATTTCGTATATATACACAGGTGAAAACCCTAAATATCTTGTCAGTTAGCAAATTCCACCATGTGAAACGTTGTAACAAAGAGTGTATAACAGTATAACTTGACCACGAGATATGGTATCTGTTTGAATACTTTTTATTTTAGCTATGTTTTCTATAAGTTAGTAATTTAAATGTCCGATAGCTATATTTCAACAGGAGCAGATCTAAGTAATTTTCTTATAAATTGTTGATATATATTTAGACTAGAATGTGGTGAATTTAATTTCATATCCGCAGTATTGAGATTATTGAGATGTTTATTAGGATATAGGCCGAGGAATCTGAGAATGTATTTTGAGATATTTATATTGTGTTTATAATGAAGTGTTGAAAATCGCCATTTTGAAGCGTAACATTTTTTATTAAATTATGTTAGTTTATTCTGTTATTTTGTAAAGCAAATACTAGGTTCAAATTTTGTCGATCAAAATTTATACCAGATAATGAGGAAATATGAAGAGGTGTATAATTATGTTACCGCGAGATTTAATAGATGATCAGAAATAAATGTACCGTTATTATATACTGATAAAGCTACCATGAATTGTGATATA
The DNA here is from genome assembly GCA_029582155.1 of Panopea generosa. NCBI lineage: Eukaryota > Metazoa > Mollusca > Bivalvia > Adapedonta > Hiatellidae > Panopea > Panopea generosa. The sequence continues at coordinate 11,702,101 of CM055911.1, read as the reverse complement.
TGGTAAGCAATGAATGAAACCTTATGATAAATGGATAAAACAACCATGAAAGAAATAGATGGTAAGTGAAAAAGTAATACTACACATAATGAGTTAATAGTAAATCTGAGTTTATTTATATATCGACCTAATACAGCAACAAACATGCAAATTTTATGATGCACCAAGAACTGTTACATGAATTACTTCAGTTTGTTTGTCTCCTCTTTTGTCACACACTTCTATTATTAGATCCCAGATTATATGGATAACTGAGATAATTATTTGTGAATAACCAAGACATAAATGTACAGACCAGACTACCGCTAGTGCGCCTAGCTACAATACAAACCATAGATAAAATATCAAGGCCTATGCCAAACCAATAAATTTGGTGTCGACCATGACTTTTATACTATGGAATAACATGCAACACATCTGGACAGGGTGGACAAATTTACATACATTTATATGGAGTACATATATATGGAGAGTTACAGCATGATGAAACATGATTTGTGATAGTACATAACTAAATTAATGTCGTTTGCTATTATCCAGTGTCCTGTATAAGTTAACCATTTTGATAAGATGGTGTTTATTCTTTCTGTGCCTGTTATAGACCCTAGACCGCTCAAGTACCCCAATTACACGCAAACGGAGTGCACTCAGAGCGTAAACGGAGCACGTACGTAGCGTGAACGTAACGCAGTGAGCGAACGCTGGATTTTGAATAATAATGCGCTCTTGAACGCAAAGATAGCTGAGTGTACTCAGATGCGCAATACATGCACTAAACGTTACTGAGTGCACTCGTTCATTTGGATACACTCTTTTGTTTCTTTGAGAGTTGAGTTGATAACTGAAATTGAGATAAAAACGGAATTTTATGTTTACATAATTATAAACCATGTAGTACTTATTAACGTTTTTTGGTGCAATACAATGATTATAAAACTGTGAATTTAGTCATCAATTTGGCAATTATATCATACATATCAATATTTAACTAATCAATATAGTGTGTTTAAAAGACCTTTTATACAATAGACTGCGCTTCAGTGCTTAACTACGGCTTCAATTCAAACAGATGTAATATGACTTCACTATTTGCCTTGCTATTTCTCTATATATTAGTTACAAAATATACAGAACATATATTTTATTTCGAAAAAAGCATATCCTGGAAGGTTAACCAGTACTCGAGCAAACCCCAACTCTGCAAGTAACTGATAATTTCCCCATTTGAATCAGCGGTGAGACAGGAATGATAATGAAACGCAATGTCGTATATCAACCATCACGGAGATTGTGTCCGTGCGGGGTTTCGAACTCACGACTCCTGGATTGAAAGTCAGACGCACCAACGACTGAGCTAATCGAACTCGACAAGCGGCAAGAAGTAAGAAATGGCAACACTGCTACTACTACTGCTACTACTACTACTGCTAATAATAATATTAATGAAAGTAATAAAATAATAATAAAAAAAATAATATTAATACTTTAACTAATACTACAACAACATAACAACAACAACATATATTTTATTATAGTCTCACCTCTATCACATTACAATCATAAATGTATAAAACATTGACAAATATAAATAGTGAAGTTAAGAGAGGCTCTTTACAGAGCTATGAGAGACTAATTGTTATTTTTCTACAAGTATACATTTAAAATCCACAACATATATGTATATATATAAATAAAACAGAAACATTTTCTACATTCATTTAGACTAAAAAAGAAAAGAGCAGAAAAAACAAAAACATAATAAAACATCATTTAGATTGACTATTAAAATTATATACAGTTTAAGTATATCTTTACACTTTATCAGATTTACAAATAAAAAAGTAGGATTTTATTCTAAAATATATAAATAATGGTTAAAAAATTAATTATTATGAATTTAAATCAATTATATAAAATAGTTTTTCTATGTTTTAAAATATCGAAGCAGATCTTATTACTTTTTCATCTTTACAGCTTAGCATATAATGTAATTTTTCTTGAATTGTTAAACTTCTAAACTCAGTATTCTCCATGCTTATTTTATCTAAATAACTATTTCTAATATCCTCATACAAACTACAAATAAAAATAATAATAACAATAATGATTATAATAATGATAATTGTAATAATAGTACATACATTGTTTTCCAGTTGTGAACGACTGACCACGTGTGCATGCACGCACGTCACAATTTATTCAAAATAATAAAAGCTGTGACAAATCAAGAAGTTAAAAAAAGAAAATATATATGATAAACAAAATGATCCAATGATAATGATATATAAATAAAATAATAATAATAATAAATAGTAACGTTAATGATAATAATAATATTTGATTAAAATACTTCATTTTTAGTATTGATTTAGACTGATATATTTCTTATTTAATGACATGCAGCGGGTTAAATTATGATTCATTCACATGCCACAAGTTACAATCATTTATATTTGCACACCGGCAGGGTTCTTTCGTGGTCAATGGACCGATAAATCACCAATTAATTATCTATTCAATTGACACACATGCGGTTCACACAATGGGTCTCTGTTTTACTGATTGTAGCAATCAGTGTCGGTATAACATATTGTGTATATTGTCAATTGTCTTTGATATCTTTGTCGTTTTACATAAAATAAACCCAAAAATCATACTATCAGTGAAATGTTTTATGAGTTTAATGACGCCACATGTAAACCTCATTTGGAAAACAAACTGAAAAAAATATATATCGTTCAAAAGCAACTCCCGGTGCATATATCACTTTGTCAACCATTTTATGGCATCTATGCAAAACACTGGTAACACAATGATAACGAAAACATTGATAGTGAATATCAGATTGTTTTTGTAAATTGAGTGAAGCCACGCTCGAACCCAAATTTAGAAATACTGCAAAATTATGTTTTATTCAAAATCATTTAAGTCAACCTATCAGCGCAAGGATCATAATAAATCAAACTGCTCTTTCGCAATGCGCATTATTGATTATAAAGTCGATTATAAATCAACAAAATATCTTTAAAGAAAACACATAAAATAAAAAATCCAATTATAATGATATTTAAAAAAAAAAAAAAATAGTAATTAAAAAAATAATAATACATTTGCATTACTCTTAAAATTGTAGGAATGTTTTTGTCTAATGAAATAGACAACTCTGAATTTTAGTTCTTTTATCTTCTTTTTATACGAAATCGCTCTTACATCAGCGTTTTTGTGATGCGGTGTAACGTAACCGGCAAATATCAATGGAACTAAGTTGCACAGGTGAAATTAATGAATTATTTAGTTCTTTGGTGAAATGTACATCAAAGAACTTGAAAGTGGCATGTTGACATCATTTTTTTAATGTTGTTTGATTGCGTAGTTAGAAAGAAACTATATCAAAATCAGTTATTTGCATTGATAAAATTAATGAATTAGGTATAAACGTATGGATTTATTAATTATAATTACAAATATTTAGTTTATGTTGATGATATATCTGTTTATTTATAACTTTTTTTTCTTTTCTGTAACTAACAGCTGACGGTATATCCAGAGACATGTAAACAATTAAGTCACTGGGTATATAAAAGAAATTACTCACGCATTTGTATAACATATTTCGGTCTGAACAATAGAAGTCAGTTGAACGTGCGATATTCTTTGATCACATACTTTTAGGCCACTGATTACACATCAACAAGTAGACTCTTCCATTAAACTTCACTACTATCGGTAATGGTTTATTCGAAAGTGACACCTTTTCGCCCAGCGGGTGACACATTATGCAGACAAACAATCGGATTATGAATAGAATTACCTTGAATAAGTCCTATCGATAAAATGATATATTGCTCCAAAGGAACAGCTTAATTAAAAAATTCAATATAGAATCATTTTAAGAGTTGAGCGGACTGAACGTTGAGCGAACGCTGAATGAACGAAGCAAACGCGAAACACTAAGATATGCAGTTTACATCGTTCGTGAGCAATGCCTGCGTTTGTGAGTGCATAAAAATAACTGCACTAAATTGAGTGCACGCAAACGGAGCGCGAACGGAGTCCAAATATAGGGTACTTGAGCGGTTTAGGGCCTGTATTTTACATTGTATTTTCAAAATTATGATCGATATAGCTTTTCAAACTTAGTTGTAAATTTTAATCATAACTCCTTCCGTTTCATGTGAATTCTACAAATATTGTTAATATTTGATAAGGAAATTAAAAAAGATGCGCCTCCAACAATCTACATTGCAGGGCATTGACGTACGAAACACGCTACATTTGCCCAACTATTACTTAATAATCCTTGCTCTTTCAAATTCCATTGGCTACACCTGTTGTCGTCTGCATTTAATATGCAAATGTCCAACAATATATATTTGATTCAATGGAAGGGACTGTTTATTGTATAGAGTGTTTGGTTTTATTTTTATCTTCGTAATGTGTATAGAAAGTACTCTGATTATATTGTCCGAACATTGCATGCACTTGGAATTTTATGTTGAAACTGACGTTTTTACCACACACCACATTTCTGACGAGTAATGACTATGGCGGTCGCCATAATGGTAACACATATTTGATAGGAGTACATCGCCAGGTGATGGTGATGCTCTGTTATAGTTTCGTAATCTGAGAAACCGTTAAATACTAGCATAATAATCATACTTGCGTTACACACGCGAACATACAATCATACAAACACCCTACTCCAAGAAAACACACAGGCAAATATACACAAAGAAAGAAAGACGACAACCTTTGGTGGCATCTATTTTGAATGATCACATGATTTTACCATCACCACGTGGTTATCATATACACAAATACAAATTCAAAATTTAAAATGCTATTTGCTTCTGGAAACCCCCTCATATAGTATAGGAATTTCCGTTTTCATATATGTTTTACCGATTTCTTTGTGCTGGCAGTCCTATGAGATTGTCAATAGAAGGTTTTTTAATTGTTGTTTTAAATATGGCTTGACAACCACATTCTTCTTATCATTTAATATTTTATCAATTACAGCCAAAATGGCAACACACTCGGAAGAAGCAGATAACTGCTTTAAATCGTCTAAGCTTCTTATCGAAGGAGGCGGATATCTAATGATAGGGCTCTTACTTCAGGAAGGTGTGTCTAAAGGCAACTACAAAGACGTTGACACATTTTTAGCTGATACGAACAATGAAAACAAAATAAACAGTCTTAAACCGAGAGTAATAAAGCAGTCACAGTACGATATTCTGTACCCTCCAAATGGCAGTGCGACGTGTGTCGATGACTGGGACATAACCCTTATTACATTTGTACTTACAAATTGTGTCACGTTAAATCAGTTACAAAAGGACGCAGTTACGAACATTAGATTACTTCGTAATAAACTTTACGGACACAATGCAAAAATGTCAATGGAGAAAGCAGAGTTTCAGATAATTTGGACTGACATAGCATCTACCCTGACCAATGCATCCGCGCTCCTATCTAAGGACTGTCAGAAGAAGTTTACACATATGCTACAAACAATCGAGAAAGAACCATTATCAGCTAGTAAAGCTATCGAAACATTTATGGTCTGGCATGATTGGGAAAACAAGATAGAAACTATTCTTAGTGAAATGAACGAAACGATGCAAGTTGCGCTGGCTGGTATTAAACATGAAGTTAAAGCGTTAAAGGAAAGTCAAATGAGACAACAGCAAAGATGAGTATCAGTTTCATCCAAAAAGAGAAAACAGAGTGTTAAACCGAATTGGAGACTTCGTTACAGACTACCAGGTAAACCTCTAGCTTTACACGGTTACACTTTAAATCAATATTATCATATTTGAAAAAATAATTTTACTACAGTATGGAAGTGAACAAAATAGTTTCTATAATCAATGTATGTATTATTCTAAAAATTGTTTGTTGCAAAACGACAATGCAATAATAACAATTGATAGTAGATTAAATAACATGATGCCGTTGCATTTGTTGTTATACACAGCAGCATTTTAAAAGGCAAATTGTTAAGGTAACTATTTTGGTTCAGTCTCTAATAAAACGACTGGAGTGAAATCTCAACGGGGCTAACAATAGCTTGTCTTTGCTAATGCACCAGACATAAATTTAACGGAAAGTTATGTAATAACACCAAAAATATCAAGAAATATAAACGCTTACACTCCGTTATTGATTGATATAAATTGTATAAATAACGTTCCCAACATGTTATATAATTGCTACACAACTTTACTCTGTTATAAATTAATTCGACAGACATCTCTAAATGCAAACAATCGCCTTCTAATGAATATACTCAATGTTTTGAAGGAGGAACGTAGACTGGTGTTCAATTACTATTAATAATAAAACTGTTTTTCTATTGCATTGTTTTGTTATATAAAAATAAATTATCGACTTAATTTAACTGGAAATTTTGAATCGCCTTCTGGTGAATATATTCGTTGTTTTGAAGAACAAAGCGACCCTGGTGTTTTTTATTATTATATTATTAAACTGTTTTTGTATTGATTTGCTATAATTATTAAAAAAGTAAAGCAGCGAATATAAAAACAATTCCGAATTCCTGACTGGCAAATGGTTGGTAGATGGGGATTTGAACAAGACGTTTTGAATCGCGGTGAGTATATTTGTTGTTTTGAAGAAACAAAGTGGCACTGGTGTTTTTAGCTCGACTATTCGTAGAATAGCGGGGGGGGGGGGGGGGGGGTCTATGGTACTAGCCCATGCGTCGGTGTCAGCGTCGGCATTGGTTTTTCAGGTTAAACTTTTTTATCAGGTAAGATATCTATACAACCACTCATTTGATATGAATCAAACTTCACATGTGTGTTCAGCATCATCAATGGAACTCACAAATATACAAACCATAACTTTTGATTGCATTTTGGCAGAGTTATGGCCCTTTTTGGACTTAATTTTCAGGTTAAAGTTTTTTATCAGGTAAAATATCTATGGAACCAAAAGTTCAATATGAATGAAACTTCACATGTGTATTCAGTATCATCAATGGAACGAACAGAGATAAGAAATTCTCGGTTGTATATTTACAGAGTTATGGCACTTTTGGACCATAGATTTGGGTTTTCTTAGGTTAAAGTTTTTTATTCGGTCATTATTTCATCATCTTATCATTGGACATGAATGGAACTTCACATCATGTATGTTCAACATACTCCATGAATCTCATAAAGATACGAACCATTTCTCTTGATTGCATTTTCGCAGAATTATTTCTCTTTTAGACTTAGAAATGTTGTTTTTAGCAGGTTGAAGTTTCTGATACAAGGCCTTGATCTTAGATGTTTGACAAATAGGGTCAGTTTGTGGCCTCTCTCAAATGTGTTCAAAACCATGAACCCTGGGAGCAAAATTTGCCCGCCCTAAGGGGTAAACAATTTTATTTTTTGTCTGTGTTTTTTTTTGTCAGGTCTAAGGGGTAAACAATTTCACTTCTTTTTTTAAATTTAATCTTTTTTTTTTTTGTAAAGTTTAACCATTTTATTTTAGATTTATTTTCTTCATTTTCATGAAAGGGTAACCAGATGTGATAAACTGTGCATGCTAGTACACGATTATTTCAATTATATATCCATTTTCATGAACTGGTACCGATATATTGTCCCCTGAGGTGAAGTTAGTGCATAGGCCTATATGTCATGCTGAATTAAATAATATGACGGCAATACGAGCCATCCATTCACTTAGTTGTTTACAAAAAACATAACTGTTCATAATAGAAAATGAATAGTATTGGTGAATTATTTTGCTAATCTATTTTTAACAGTTAAGCAATAATTATAGTTTAATTTTACCACCCCTGAGTTTTTATTGTCTTCCAGTTGGTACTTATTTCCTGAAAAAAGCTGTTATTTTAGAACAGCGTCGAAATAGTCGAGCGCGCTGTAACCCGACAGCTCTTGTTTATTATTATAAACTGTTTTATCTATTGAATTGCTTGATAAAACAGCGAATTAAAAATAAAACCGAATCAGCAACTGAAAACTGGTTGGTAGTTGGGGATTCGGCGCAAACTGGACATTTTGGATCGTCTTCTGGTAAGAATTAACAGTGTGGTGTGGATACAAAGCGGCACCGATATTTTTTCATAATTATTCATTGTTTTTCTCTTGAATTACCCCGTTAAAAATAAAACAGCAAGTTTTAAAACAAAATCCGAATCCCAAACTGGCAACTGATTGGTAAATGGCGAATCCCCAAATGGGAATTTTCAACCTCCTTCTGGTTAATATATCCGTTGTCTTGAAGCAATTAAGCGGTGCTGGTGTTTTTTATGATTATTATAATTATTATATATATATTTCTATTGAATTGCTTTGTTTAAAAGATTAAATCAGATTTAAACAACAAATCCGAATCCCCAACTGGCAACTGGTTGGTAGTTGGCGATTTACGTCGAATCCCCAAATGGATTTAATTTAATCTCCACGATAAGGCGGTGAAAATCATTTATTATTTTTAACATTAGTATTGTTTTGTTTTTTTTATATTTAATTTCATCCATTTCAATTCGGAAAAAAAATTAAATTGACAATGTGTCATAATCTTTGTGCAGGACAATTGTAGTAGATCTCTTTTGAAATTTGTCTAAAGAATTTCTGAGATCAGAGGAACAATTTACCCAGATTGAACAACAGTAGTTCAAATTAGGCAAAAGATAAACATTAAAATTATTTTTTGCGCACATGAATTGATAAATAATCGTCAAGTTTGGCATGAATCCGGCACCAAATACCAATCAGTTGTTGCCAGTTGGAGATTCGAGTGTGTTTTTATCGCTGTTTTATTTTTTAACATATCAATTCAATAGAAAAACAGTTTATGGTAATAAATAACACACCAGTGCCAGATTACTTCTTCAATATACCGAGTATATTCATGGGAAGGCAATTCAGAACTGTCAGTATGGGATTTGTTTTGTTTTATAAATCGCTATTTTTTTGTTTTTGATAAAGCAATTCAATAGATAAACATTGAATAATAATGAAAAAAACACCAGTGCCGCTTTGTGTAATCTTTAAGACAACGAATATATTCACCAAACGGCGATTCAAAATTTCCAGTCGCAAATCCGCAACGACCAAGTTGGAGATTCAGATTTTTCTTTAAATCGCTGATTTAATTTTATAACTGTTTACAGAATAATTCAAAAGAAAAACAGTCAATAATAAAAAAACACCAGTACCGCTTTGTATCTTCAATATACTTATTATATTTATAAGAAGGCGATTCAAAACTACCAGTTGGGAATTCGGCGCACGAATGCCAACAAATTTCCAAATGCGGATTCGGATTTTTTTCTTCAAATTAGCTGTTTTATTATTTTTTCAAAGCAATTCAATCTTATACAAAAAACAGTTTATAATAATAAAAAACACCAGAGCCGCTTTGTATATTCAAGACAAAGAATATACTCTCCGAATCCCCAGATACAAACCAGTTGACAGTTGGGAATTCGGATTTTGATTTCAAATTCGCTGTTATGTTTTTTAAAAAAACAATTCCATAGAAAACCAGCATATAGTAATAAATAACACACCAGTGCGGCTTTGTTTCTTCAAGATAACGAATATACTCGTCAGAAGGCGATTCAAAATTTCCAGTTACAGAATCGGCCATATCGCTTACTATCAAGAAGTTGGGGGTTCGGATTTCAAACAAAAATATATTTTTAAACATATAAATACGAGAAAAACATGTACATTAAATAATGATTATAATAACGAATCCGAATCCGTAACTGACAACTGGTAGTTGGTTAATCGAATATCCATCTAGCAACTGCCAACTACAAATACTTATATCACCATCTTGGTATTAATATACTGCTTTGTGTTGTTTTGTGTAACTAACAGTCCAGGGAATTACGAGATTACGAGGGTTGTTCAATGTGAAATTTGTATTGTCTAATATCTTAGAAGGAACCGAATAAAATTATTATCTTCCCTTCAATATATTCCCAGTTGTTGGAAATACATATTGTCAACCGGTGAATCCACTTTTGAAATGCTTTACAGTAGACGGACGTTGGGTAAACATTGGAGGCACTGGCTAACTTTGAGCCAAGAGCAAGTTTCGAGTAATGTCGAGGGTCAGACAAGATTGTTTTTACCTTTCCGTTTCGGAAAAGGAAATAAATCTCAGAGAGCTAGATCCTTGGAGTATGTTTGGTGTTGTAAGACTGTAATTGTCTCTGATTTCAAAATCATTCTTACAACTTCGCAAAAGTATTTAATTTTCAACTACATTCTACATCTTACCCTATGATTGCCTGATGTTTATTCAGGTTTAAACACACATATACAGGTTAAATTGAATATACATATTCAATTTCAAATACAAAGTAGATAAATTAGCAAAAGGTAATTGTATAACTACACTGTATTAACCATATTGAATAAAAGTATTTAAGTATTGTAACTTATTAAATATAAAGTATCACAGAATGCAATTTTAATATAATTATTGGTTTGGTATAATCCACTGTAAAAATATCAATCTATCACAATGAACTATTCTGCAGAAAAACTATGGTAACTTACTAATAAATGAATGGCATATCTCAAAGAAGTATTCAACTGTTGCACCATTGGACATACATAACAGTGTGTAATAACCTTTGATTGCCCATAAAGCTCGAAAGCTTATTTCCAACGAGGTCCTTGGTATTATACTTACTAAGAATAAGCATTACAAAATTGCAATTAAATTAAATAAACATAATAAAAAGTTGAAGACTTTGGAAATTGGAAGTAACCACATGGAATGTTTCCATAAGATATTTGCTGTTTACAAATATATTACTATTATCACGAATTTTGTATAAAATATTATAATTAAAACGTAAATCTAATATAACCATGACTGTATAAAGTCCTTTGGCACTATTGCTTCTAATATGGCCCATTAAGTAGACAAGGCAAGTATCAGTAAAATGTAATTCCTAAAACCACATTAAGTAGACAAGGCAAGTGTCAGTAAAATGTAATTCCTAAAATCTGATTGAAATTCATACAATAAATTGTTGTCAACTATGAAGTTTTCAAGTTGAGTATATAGAATTTTAGACATAATACTTAAAATACTTACTGATCTATAATTGCCTACCTTAATATTACTGTTTTTCTTGTACAAAGGTTTTACCCTAGCTATTTATCTTTAAATTTTGTCTCAATATCATTTTAAAGTCACTTTACACAGACACTATTTTTAAACATTCTTAAAAATTAAATTTAGTACACTCAGGTTAATAATTTTGTTATTGTCTCCATAGCAACATGCATACATGGTTAGTGCCGCAGCTCAAAGTATTGTACAATTTGACAGATAGATATGTTAAAAAATAGCAAGCAATTAATCATATATCATGACACGTCATCAATGTCTACATTGGCCATTCCAGTAATAGTTAAGTGTAAGTTTTAGGAGTTTAAACAAACTTACATAAAAAAGGCAAACTCGTTATAATAAGCCAATCTTCTGTCTGAGGAAAAGGTGAAATAACGAGCGGAGATATAGTTTTGTGTCAATATTAGCAAAACACTGATCCAGGCGATAAATATGCTTAGTAAAGCTCAGAGTTGTGTGTTTTGTAGCCTATAAATGGCGCAAACGGTACAGTGAGGAACAAGAAACAATAATGGATGATAACAGGTGCGCTTGCCCTGTGGCAAAATCGTGTCAATGTCACATCAACATGGTAAAAGGTGCACCAATAAGGATTGCCGTAATGCAATTCATGAACTATGCTGTGAATTAAGTATAGATTACGGTACAGTGCACATGGTAATTATGAATGAATAACATGCAAGTCCTAAAAGTGATCACAGGGTTCCTCGATCGCTAAAATGTATAAGTGTAGCGACGGGCAAGAGTAAGGAAATTACTTGTGAAATAAATTGACGTCGCGACGACGTAACGTAAATCTGACCTGCGGCAGACAGGCGTATATGACATGTTTGAAGTACATGTAACTATTTTATTTGAATATATATTCTCTTCATATTTTGCATACGGCTTGAAGTTATTAAATATAATACATGTAAAACTCCAAATAAATCCGACATGCCATCTTCATATTAGGAGATTTGTCCACTAACTTCTAGATAACCCCTCGTAAATGTTATATCTGGCATTTGTATTACACAAATTAGAGTAATAAATAATCAAAATAATTATATGTATACATAAGCAATCAATCGAACATCACAGGGTTATCGTATACATGTACGACTATTTCACATGAATGTCATATGTGATTCACTTCCATAAAGAGCATCCACCACTATGTTCAATTCCTTCTTTTGTCATGGTATAAACACCTGCCATAATAATGTATTGGGAAAATAATACATTACAGTCGTTTCTTGAAGTTGAAATCATACAATTAATAAATTATTTACGCTTTCTTTTATTTCACTATTTTATATCTAGCACAAGTACATCAACGGGATTATGATGAATATGAAGAGTGTGTGGATAGAACAGAATTAAATAGAAGAATAGGTAAGTAATTACGGTTTTGTATTTAAAAATGGAGCTTTAAACACAGTGTAAATAAACGAAATTTCATATCAAATATATTATTATTAACTAAACACTAAATTATACTATCGAATAACTTATTTATGTCTTGATTTTATAAAAGACACATATTTAAAGGAAGATTGCGGTGTCCCGTTCGGAGAGTGGTGGGGGTCATGAAGGCATAGTTATTATTTTAATTAAATTCGACTTCCCAACATCGTAATTTCGACTTCTCATCATGATCGTTTCGGTGTGTCGTTATTTCGACTTTTCACAATCGTAGTTTGTACTTTTTACCATCATTGTTTTGTCGTTTCGAATAATCACCATGGTAATGATATAAAACAAATTTAATAAAATCATACTTTGCATCCAGGAACGACTACGACAAAACTGTTTGAGATTTTATTTTAACATTGGGTTAATTTTCAGAACAAGCTAAAGATATAATGAAAACGCACGACGAAGAATTACATACGTTGAAAATCCCATACAAGACAAAGTTGACGGAAGATCTTACCGATAGATTAAAAGCAAAAACATTACTTGTGTTAAAGGGAATTCCAGGAATTGGTAAGACCCATGTTGCACGTAATGTTATGAAGAATATTTTATCTAAAAATGAACAAATTAAACCACTGATGATGCACTTTGCCAGTGATATTGAAAATGTACTTGATCCGCACGGTTCGTTTGTACTAGTCATTGACGACATACTCGGGGAAACAAGTGTTGACGAAAACGCGTTAAATCAATGGAACAACTATGCCGAAACCTTTTTAGCACAAGTTAAGAACCGTAGATTTTTTGCGATTTTAACTTTAAGAACATCAATAATGGAAAAGAGCAAAGAATCAAAATTCATTAAAGAGCTTCTCAAGGAGACTGATGTAGTTGATCTAGGAGACCGTCTAGATGATGAACAAAAGCTTGCAATACTGAACATATATTTGCATTCTAAAAATATTAAACTTGAACAATCTGACAAGAATGAGCTAATCGTTAAACAGAACTATGGAGTCGGGTTTCCACTTCTATGTAGAACGATTAACTCTCGCGTCGACCTAATTCCAGCCTTTAGCAAATCGTATATTTGCATTAAGGAAAAAATGCTGGAACTTGAAAACTGCGACTGTGCTAGCTTTGTTGCCTTATTATTGACACTTTTCGCGAATAATCAGCTTCAAATGTATAAACTCACAAACGAAATGAAGTCTTGTTTGGATGAGATACTCAATCACTATAAACATAGTCAACTCGACAACTCATTATTATTTAAAGCTGCACGTTCATTAGAGAACACATATCTGAAATATGATAAAAATAAATTAGCTTTCTCAACTCTCCACGAAACAATAACCACGTCTATATTTAAAGCTGCATTAGAGAGAATTCATGATATTCTATTCAGATATTGTCCTATAAACTATATTGTTAAGTATATTGAACCCAATCACATCTTAAAATTACCAATGGTTTCCACCGATTCTGAAGAAGAATCAAACAAAATATATTATGAAAACATAATTCAACGGTTCAAACAGGAACTTTTGACAAGGTTTCTGTCACATCATATCCAGACAATGACTGGGTCGAATCTTTGGCTCGATCCTGAATTTCTGGATTGCGCTTTTCGCAATATTCCAGAATCGGATTTTATTCGTAACGATGAAAGTGGCAACACCATTCTATGCTACTTTTCCTCTCTTGGATATACTGAATTATTGAAACGTATAGTTAGTCATCCCAGCATACGCGTTGCAGAAAGCAGTTTTCAAAACAAGATTATCAATGCCATTTTACACGCTATAAAATCGTCTAAATTAGAATGTGTCAAATATTTAATCGGAAAATCAAACGTAGTTAATGATGAAATGCTATTTACAGCTGCATCAAGTAACGATAGCAATGTTCTCATTTTCTTAGTCGAGATTCATGGAACAGAACGACTCGATGGATTACACTCTTTAAAAGAAGGTAAGTCACTCTTACATTTTGCAGCCGAATTTTCAAGGCTGATAACTGTGCAGTATCTTTGTCAGGTGAGTAGTTCTTTAATTAATCAGAAAGATTACAAACACAGGAACGCGGCACATTATGCTGCCGAAAAGGGTAGTAAAGATCTCATTGTGTTTTTAATGGGACAAGGAATAGATCCAAATGAAAAGACAAATAAAGGAAACACTTTATTACATTTAGCATCTTACGGAGGAAATACAGATGTTGTTAAATATCTAGGTGAGACATATAAAGACATGTTACATATGACAAATAACATTAACGAGAACCCTGCAAACAGTGCAGCATATTCTGGAAATGTAGAATGTTTACAATATCTAATCAACCAAGGAATAAATCCGTATGACAAGACAAATACTGAAGAGACTCTATTACACTGTGCCTCACTTGCAGGAAATACAGATGTTGTTAAATATCTAGGTGAGACATATAAAGACATGATACATATGACAGATAACTGTAACGAGAACCCTGCACACAAGGCAGCAAGTAATGGAAATGTAAAATGTTTACAATATCTAATCAACCAAGGAATAAATCCGTATGACAAAACAAATACTGAAGGGACTCTATTACACTGTGCCTCACTTGCAGGAAAAACAGATGTTGTTAAATATCTGTGTGAGACATATAAAGACATGTTATATATGACAGATAACTGTAACAACAACCCTGCACACTATGCAGCATGTAATGGAAATGTAAAATGTTTACAATATCTAATCAACCAAGGAATAAATCCGTATGACAAAACAAATACTGAAGAGACTCTATTACACAGTGCCTCACTAGAAGGAAATACAGATGTTGTAAAGTATCTGTGTGAGGCATATAAAGACATGATACATATGACAGATAACTGTAACGACAACCCTGCACACAAGGCAGCATGTAATGGAAATGTAGAATGTTTACAATATCTAATCAACCAAGGAATAAATCCGTATGACAAAACAAATACTGAAGAGACTCTATTACACTGTGCCTCACTAGAAGGAAATACAGATGTTGTAAAATATCTGTGTGAGGCATATAAAGACATGATACATATGACAGATAACTGTAACAAGAACCCTGCAAACTATGCAGCATATTATGGAAATGTAGAATGTTTACAATATCTAATCAACCAAGGAATAAATCCGTATGACAAGACAAATACTGAAGAGACTCTATTACACTGTGCCTCACTTGCAGGAAATACAGATGTTGTTAAATATCTAGGTGAGACATATAAAGACATGTTACATATGACAGATAACTGTAACAAGAATCCTGCACACAAGGCAGCATGTAATGGAAATGTAAAATGTTTACAATATCTAATCAACCAAGGAATAAATCCGTATGACAAGACAAATACTGAAGAGACTCTATTACACCGTGCCTCACTAGGAGGAAACACAGATGTTGTAAAATATCTGTGTGAAACATATAAAGACATGTTACACATGACAGATAAATGTAACGAGAACGCTGCACACAAAGCAGCCGACAAAGGTAATGTTGAATCTTTACAACATCTGATTAACCAGGGAATAAATCCGCATGACAAGACAAATACTGAAGAGGATTTTGCTGTGGACCTCACTAGGAGGAAAAGTAAGTGTGGTAAAGGTGATATATTATAAAGATGATATACATGGCAGATAACTATAACAGTAACGATGCTTACTTTGCAGCCGACGACGACAGTTTAGAATGTTTACAGTATCTGATAAACAAGGTTATACATTCGCATGACAAGACAAAAACTGAAGACAATCTGTTACACGCGTCCTTACTTAGGGGGGGGGGGGAGGGGGGGAGGGTCTAGCTGTTGTAAAATTTCTATTTGAGAAATACAACTCGATACTACACATGACATATAAATGCTGCACAATATGCAGAGGAGTGCAAAATTAATGTAGAACGTTTAGAATGTTTAATAAAGAATGGACTTAATCAACAAGAGATGACATATATTGAAGACACTTAGTTACAATTGACCTAATTGGCAATGCATATTTGTCCGCAAGTAAAATGTTTTAGCATCTCGCAAGCCCAATAACTCTTCTCCATCAACACAAGTGTATACCTTTAATATTCTTGAAAGATTTTAATTTGTTTGCATGCATTTAATAAAAGCATAGGCCATACTTATAGTAAAGTACTTATACAGATATATTGTTAAACGCTGTGAGCACCCACCTGGTATTGTATTATGTCTGCAGTAGAAGTCCTATTGTCAACATTTTACAGTTGATAAATAAGTAAAATAATGTTAATGCAACAATGTTTGCTCAACATTGTGGCGACTTGGTGTATTTAACATTTTATCAAATAATAAAATAGATCTTTCAGTCGCCCTGTCGTTATGATTTAGATCAATTATAACACAGACACATTCTCGTTAAAATCAAGTTAAATTAAAATGTATAGTTTGAAAGATCCGATTATATCGAAATGGTCACATCAGTTACTTTCCAAAAATATGTTTTCAATTACAAACGAAATATGCTTATGATAATGTAAACAACTGAGCTTTGGTTTATACTTTTAAAGTACAGTTGACAAGTTAAGATATTGCTTATGTCCAAAATCAAATGTTAATCCATACGTTCCTCGTTGTTCGAATTTTAAAGTATGGTTAGACATCCTGCTTTGTCAAAATCAAGCGTAGAATATTATTCTCACGATAAACGAATTATCAACGTGGTCATGTTATGCCTCCTTTACAACTAAAGTCACAGTTCATTTGTAAATTCGTGGTAGTGTGTGTATCAAAATGACCAAGGGCCGACAACTCACGAGAGTAGAATACAATTAAATTTTAAATGAATAAAATTACGAATATACAATTATTCTATATATACAAATTAAAGATAATTACTCAACAAAAAAAGAAACACAGGTGTTTTAAAAAGGTCCTATGATGGTATTAACACTTGTTTTCCACACAGTTCTATCTTCTACACGTTACGTAATCTACATCGCGGTCCAAACTGCTTATACCATTTGAATGTAAATACTGTTTGTAAAAATGCACTAGATACTACTACCCGCGTCCTGATTATCGTAGATTTAGCATCACTCGTCCCTTGCGGCGGTGGCTATATAAACTGGGTTATTTTCCCTAGAACTCCATACTGAGTATATGGCTTTACGTCGCCTTGTACCGACTTTCGACGGTATTCCGAAGTCAGGACCGTCAAGTCGTCCATATGACAAAAATGTGGGTTGCTGTCCTATAACGGTACTACCACCAGCTGACTTGCTGTCACGTCTAGATACGTCATTGACGTAGCGGACACATACCGCGCTTACGCCTTAAGAACGGCTAAAGTATAAATATAAACTCAGATTTACTAGTTACACAAATATGTAATGACATGGCCTCTATTACTTACCATCTATCAATTCCATGGTATTTTTTATCAATATATGATAGCAGTGCATTCATTTCTAACCATCTAATAGTTTCATGGTAAATTTATCAACATATTATAACAGTGCAATAAATTCTTACCATCTAACAGTTTCATGGTAGATTTATCAATATATGATAACAGTTCATTCAATTCTTACTATCAGCAGTTTCATGGCAGTTTAAACAACATCTCATATACGACCTTCCGTCAATCTCAAAATAGCAATTATATTTCTCGACATAACTTCTCATTTATACTATGAACAATTACAGACCAATTCTGTATCTATTCACTTTGTGAATATCAGAATAAGTATCAATACAATTTGATTACACATATCAATCAATTCTAACATGGTGAATTTCATTACTCCATCGTAAACACAATATCAACAGCTCAAAATACGTCCTCAGATTCCTCGGCCTATATTCTAACAAATGTACACATGTGGATGTGTATTAAATTACAGACATAATCGTCGGAATGGATATGAACAATTTATGCAAATTTACTAAGATCTGATTATGTCAAAAATATATCTCTCATTTAAATACAACATAATATAAAATTCACGTATCCATCTGCCGTTATGTACTGGAACAGTAACCTGCTCAATCTTTCTCGTCACGCCACTCCCAAGAAGCTTTTCTAAAACTGGACGGTGCTTCCATAATACAGCCAACATATATAGCTAAACAGTCAACAAACCTTAGTGAATTTCGTGTAAATCATGAAACAACTAACTTTCAAACATCATACGATGCACATTTTACGCCATTAGGCCAATTTAAACCTACATTAGTTTGATGACAAATAAACCCATTTAATTATTCTAACTTTCTTCATACTTAATGGCATTTGATGAAATAAACTTCAAAATGATTAAATCTTTAATCAAATAATGAAAATGTAAAAAGATCTTAAAAACGTTACACCTATCGAGCTATCGATACGTTTTAACAATTCCACGCTACCTGTTCTAAATTTGGCCTATATCACAACAATGGACTCGTACCACAACAAACTAACTTTTTTGTTACAGTGTGATGCGTCATTTACTACAAATAAGTCACTGTTATATTATAAGTATCTCGATATACAGATTATAACATGGTAGTGTAATGCCTCCTTTACTACTAAACTCACAGTTATATCGTAAGTACCTCGATATATGAATTATCAAAGTGGTAGTGTTATGCCTCCTTTACTACCATTAAGTCATTGTTATATTGTAAGTATTTCGATATACGGATTATCAACGTGGTAGTGTGATGCCTCCTTTACTACTAAAGTCACAGTTATATTGTAAGTATCTCATAATACAGATTATCAACGTAGTAGTGTGATCTTTCCATTACTACAAAAGACACAGTTGTATGTAAGTATCTCTGTATACGAATAATCAACGCGGTAGTGTGATGCCTCCTTTACTACTAAAGCTACAGGTATATTGTAAGTATTTCGATATACAGATTATCAACGTGGTAGTGTTATGCCTCCTTTTCTACTAAAGTCACAATTCTATTGTAAGTATCTCGATATACGGATTATCAACGTGGTAGTGTTATGTTTCCATTACTACTAAAGTCACAGTGTTATTGTAAGTATTTCGATAAACGGATTATCAACGTGGTAGTATGATACATCCTTCACTACTAAATTCTCAGTTATTTGTAAGTATTTCGATATACGGATTATCAACGTAGTTATGATATGCCACCGTTACTACAAAAGTCACAGTTATATTGTATGTATCTAGATAAACGGATTCTCAACGTTGTAGTGTGATGCCTCCTTTACTACTAAAGTCACAGTTATACTGTATGTATCTCGATATACGGATTATCAACGCGGTAGAGTGGTGCCTCCTTTACTACTAAAGTCACAGTTATATTGTAAGTATCTCGATATACGGATTATCAACGTTGTAGTGTTATGTTTCCATTACTACTATAGTTACAGTTCTAATGTAAGTACCTCAAAATACGGATTATCAACGTGGTAGTCTGATGCCTCCTTTACTACTATTGTCACAGTTATATTGTAAGTATCTCGATATACAGATTATGAACGTGGTAGTGTGATGCCTCCTTTACTACTTAATTCACATTTATATTGTAAGTATCTCGATATACGGTTTATCAACGCGGTAATGTGATGTCTCCTTTACTACTCAAGACACAGTTCTATTGTAAGTATCTCGATATACGGATTATCAACGTTGTAGTGTTATGTTTCCATTACTACTATAGTTACAGTTCTATTGTAAGTACCTCAAAAACGGATTATCAACGTGGAAGTCTGATGCCTTCTTTACTACAAAAGTCACAGTTATATTGTAAGTATCTCGATATACGGATTGTCAACGCGGTAGTGTGATGTCTCCTTTGCTACTAAAGACACAGTTCTATTGTCAGTATCTCGATATACGGATTATCAACGCGGTAGTGTGATGTCTCCTTTAATACTAAAGTCACAGTTATATTGTAATATATACAGATTATCGAACTGTAATTTTATACCTCCTTATTTATGAATCTTCAACGTTGTAATGCAATGCCTCTTTTATTATTAAAGTGGTTCATTTAAATAACAATGGCTACGAGCTGACTGATTTGCCATCATCTAGGTAGGAGGACGCTAATAGGCTGCCTAAATATGTGGCATTCTTAACCCATTTTTCTACTTTCACACTTGTTTGGTTTTGTTTTTATCTGTCACATAATGGGTACACCTATACAGAATGTTGCCGCCCTTTGTCTTTATGACTGCAATACACATGGTATGGAATTGATGAAATTCACAATGTACACCTGAGGAATAGTTTTCTGTATTCCACATGTCCAATATGGAATATTATTATATATCAATAAGAATGCTTCAATTTGATTGGTTGAAATCGAACTAAACTGGTCAAAACAATGAACTTTTGACCGCTAATTCCTTCAAAATGAACTATTGGCCACTTATTCTGTCGAAAACCCGTTTCATCTAGTTAGCGAGTCAATAGTTCAAAGGAATTGTTCTGTCCATTCGTGTAGGGTTAATTTAACTGTCATTTTTCATTGAAGAAAAACAGCAGTAACTTAATTGATATGTGTCTAAATAATGACGTCACGTTATATAAGTGTTAAAGCTGACGACTTTGCGTGTTATTAAATATTTTAAACAACTATCTACCTTTCAAATGGCCATTGGTCAAAAGTATTTATCCTTGGAAAATGACTGCTGCTTTGGGTCAATAGTCATTTTCCTTGGATAAACAATTTTAACGATTGAACACTTAAAGGTATGGAGTTGTATACTATTCCACATATATACATTAATATATACTGAGTTTGTAGCTAGTGTTTTGGGACAGTTTCGACAATGATATATACACATGTATGACTAAAAGTGATGTTAATATATCTTGTTTTTATTGTATAAGACTAGGACTTTTGTCGATAGATGAATAATGTTTTTGTAGTTACTGTTTTAAGACTAGTAATATATTGTCAATGATGTATATATTGTGTACTGACTTATATTGTCAATGATGCATATATTATATACTGACTTATATTGCCAATGATGTATATATTGTGTACTGACTTATATTGCCAATGATGTATGTATTGTGTACTGACTTACATTGCCAATGATGCATATATTGTGTACTGACTTATATTGCCAATGATGTATATATTGTGTACTGTGATGTTTATATTGTGTACTGACTTATATTGCCAATGATGTATATATTGTGTACTGACTTTCATTGCTAATTGTGTATATATTGTGTACTGACTTATATTGCCAATGATGTATATATTTTGTACATACTTATATCGTCAATGGTGTATATATTGTGTACTGACTTATATTGCCAATGATGTATATATTGTATACAGACTTATATCGTCAATAGCGTATATATTGTGTACTGACTTATATTGTTGATGATGTATATATTGTGTTCTGACTTATACTGTCAATGATGTATATATTGTATACTGACTTATATTGCCAATGGTGTATATATTGTGTACTGACTTATATTGTTGATGATGTATATATTGTATACTGACTTATATTGCCAATGGTGTATATATTGTGTACTGACTTATATTGCCAATGGTGTATATATTGTGTACTGACTTATATTGCAAATGATGTATATAGTGTGTACTGACTTACATTACCAATTGTGTATATATTGTGTACTGACTTATATTGCCAATGATGTATATATTTTGTACAGACTTCTATCGTTAATGGTGTATATATTGTGTACTGACTTATATTGCCAATGATGTATGTATTGTATACTGACTTATGATGTATATATTGTATACATACTTATATCGTCAATGATGTATATATTGTGTACTGACTGATACTAATGCCTGTATATGTATATTGAGTACAGGACTAAAGTGTAAATATCAACATAATGACATTGGCTATAATAATGTTTTTATTTATTTATAACAATTTACTATAAATAGTTTACATGTATCTAGTCAATCTGACAGTGTCACATATGGTTATTATTTTTAAAAGGGGCATTAGTCAAAGTGCATTTTACTTTTATTATTTTATTTTAATTACATTAAATTGCTTACTATTTTATGACATTGTTTACTACATATCTATTATACATAAAACACATTGAATATTAATGTATTGGACACTGAGCAAAAATTATATTTGTTTTGATTTTGACATGGTAGTCAAATAGATTCATGTAGTTTCTCATAGTCTAATTTTACATAGATGTTCTTTATAAATATTATTCTCGGCAAAAAATACTTTTGATAATTTTTCATTTATATGGTATTTTTGATTGTTGTAAATATATTCATCTATGTTCCCTGTATATCCTCTCTCGAAGATTATTCGCTATATAAAAAGATGTGTAAAGATATTTATACCGGAGTTTAGCGTTATTTTCAACTTCTGCCTCGGTGAATATCACATCGATCAGGTCCAGAGCATTTGATATTAGCCTCATCATCTGGCAATAATTGAAATGCTGAAATGTGTTATATAATGAAATAATTTAGTTTAAAAATATTGTATTTCAAATATTTTAAAATGGGGTCGGGCCACATTGTAACATTCATCGTAGTAGTAGACTAGTGTAGATGAATATTGTTGCATAATTTTAAAAGAGTCACGTGTAAATAATGTTTTGTTTATAGTAAAATTTCTCATATATAATAATTATGAATAATAGTATCAATTAAGTGATACAATACTGGAGAAATGTTTTTAAAGGTAAATATCCATGTAACCATGTACATTATTACGCATTATGTGTAGAGACGCGCTTAACAACAATCTATATATGTGATAACAGCGTATAACTAAGACAATATAAAGTGCCAAGCTGCAGAAGTATGAAATCCTCACCTTACTGCACTCATATGATACTGACACGGAGTCACCAAGACCTATAACTCTAGAAATTCCTCTATGTGTCACCTGGCTGCACTCATATGATAATGACACGGAGTCACCAAGACCTATAACTCTAGATATCCCTCTATGTGTCACCTGGCTGCACACATATGATACTGACACGGAGTCACCAAGACCTATAACTCTAGATATTCCTCTATGTGTCACCTGGCTGCACACATATGATACTGACACGGAGTCACCAAGACCTATAACTCTAGATATTCCTCTATATATCACCTGACTGCACACATATGATACTGACACGGAGTCACCAAGACCTATAACATTAGATATTCCTCTATGTGTCACCTGACTGCACACATATGATACTGACACGGAGTCACCAAGACCTATAACTCTAGATATTCCTCTATGTGTCACCTGACTGCATACATATGATACTGACACGGAGTCACCAAGACCTATAACTCTAAATATTCCTCTATGTGTCACCTGACTGCACACATATGATACTGACACGGAGTCACCAAGACCTATAACTCTAGATATTCCTCTATATATCACCTGACTGCACACATATGATACTGACACGGAGTCACAAAGACATATAACTCTAGATAATTCTCTATGTGTCACCTGACTGCACACATACGATACTGACACGGAGTCACAAAGACCTATAACTCTAGATAATCCTCTATGTGTCACCTGACTGCACACATATGAAACTGACACGGAGACTCCAAGACCTATAACTCTAGATATTCCTCTATGTGAGACTCGATTCGCTCAATCGGTAGCGTATCTGACAATCAATTCAGGGGTCGCGGATTTGAATTTCCGCCCGAATACAGTCTCCGTGATGATAGGTATTGTGTCGCTTTCGTGTCTCACTCTTGATTCAAGTGGGAAAAGTTATCGGTAACTTGCGGGGATTAGTGTGCTATAATAGTACTTCCAGGATCACAGGAAAGAATGATTAGGTAATTGATCGTCTGTTAGCCGTCGATAACATAAACATTTAATCAGTCAATCAATCAATCAATCAATTTGAGACCGTATGTACTACAGACGTCATAGAAGCACTGCCAAACAACAGAAGTATTACATCTCAAACTGAGTACACTATATACACAGTTGAAATGTGTTCTATGTTCTATATCAAATAAGGTCCAGGATTTCCGGGGTAAAAATATGTTTCCACATAAAATCTTTTAGAAGTACTTTTTCCATAGCAGGAATGTATCAATACATAAAATTGCATAATAACTGGTTGACCGGTTTTTTTTTTAAAGAGAGTGCAGTGACACCCTCAGGTTTTTTTAAAAAGAAGGTTTATATTTTCATAAATATATGCATCTGTTAAATGCCTATAAAAGTCACTTTTTTAACACCAGTGATGTCTTATTGCAGTATATGCTATACCAGCTTTTGCTTTACTCGTCTGCTGCAATATATCACAACCCCTAAGAACAATTTTGAAAATATATCAAACCAAATTACATAAGATATTTTTTAAGTGCAAGAATCTTGCTACTGTGGCAAAAAGGGGGCACAACTGTGTAGAAAGACTTGTACTGACACGGATACCCCAGACTTATAACCCTTGACCTTCCTCTATGTGAGGCCAAACTGTAGAGAACCGTGGGTTCAATCCTCCGCCACGTATGTATGGTGTCCTCCAGCAATACTGTATCCGCATATGCTTAGTCATGGTTCTACCCAGGAAGAGTTCGTGCTTGTAAGAACTTGTTTCGTAAATCGAATTAAAATAAATTAGTTTAGAATTATTAAGATTTTATTTAAACACTTTTCTATGTCTTAACAAACAATCTGCAATAGTTGTTGGATTTTATCTCAAAATGTCAGCAATTTGTATAAATAATATCATATTCTTATTAATTGTTTTTTATATATATATTTTTCTTAATACGTTGTTTTTTGTAAAACAACATCATCTTATTTTTAGATAGGGTATACCACCGTATGGATTGTATTGAGATATTATTGATGAGTTTTATTTTATAAAGAGTATAAAGATAAATACAATATACCTGCATTGGGTGAATCTATCTATAAATAGAATGGTGTATTTCAAAGAAAGCGTATTGTGTTAATATCATTTATATATGGTTACCAACCATGAACAACCGCTGGTTCAAGCACGCGTCTTGAGCAACGGTATAGAGCATACTAGGTTAGTGTCTTACCTAAGTAAGTAGATTAGAGACAGATACATTATCTCATATAACATTTAATGTAATACATTCTTCGTTATTATCTTACCAAATATTTTACTGCTACAGTTTATTAAAACTGTTTTTCAATAAAAAATCTGCAATATGTGTTAGTTTTTATCTCAAAATGTCCGCTGTTTACTTACTTAGATAATATTAGAATCTTATTGATTAATTTTTAATATAATTCTTAATACGTTGTTGTTGCTGTTGTTGTTGTTGTTTTTTTGTAAAACTACGCCATCCTATTTTAGATAGGGTATACCGTATGGAGGGTATTAAGATATCATTGATGAGTTTTATTTTATAAAGAGTATCAAGACCAATAAAATATACTGCATTGGGCGAATCTATCTATAAATGGAATGGTGTTGAAAAAAAACGTATTAATTACGTGTTAATATCATTTATACATGGTTACCAACCATGAACAACCGCTGGTCTTGAGTGACCCGTCTTGAGTGATACTATATAGAATACTTAGTTAGTACCTTTCCCTGCTAAGTTTATAACCGTGTATGTGAGACTACGACAATGTAATAAGGCGAGTCTCTGTCAAGGCTCTTCGGTACCTTCTGATGCCAAACCTAACAAACATTGTATGAGAAGACTCTATTAGTATATGTATCATTGTGGTAAAAAGACATAGTATTTTTAAGTTTTATTCGTATTATCTTGGACTATTATTTAAGGTAAAACTTCAAGAATTTGGAATAAATATTTATTTTTCTATCTGCCGAATTAACTTATAATGTATTCGGCACCCCCTTGGTATGTCAATTTATGCCTAGTGATACATGTATACATTCAATAATTTGATTTTTATACATTTATTGACATGTATAACAATATTTATTTGTTTTATTGTGTGTAAACATGTCTATTCAGATGGTTCAAAAGATAAAATGTATATTTTATAACAACTGGAAAGCCTGATTGCTTTTTATTAGATTGAGAGTATGAAGTAATATTTGATATAGGTTACGTCAACCTATTTGTAGGTAAGGTATACCGTATAAGGGATTATGATATAATCTATACAATGTAATTATATTGTTAACGATTAATCAAATAATATACCCATAACGGGCGAATTTATCTATAACTAGAATGACGTATGTCCGTCTGTTCGGCGAAATCTATATAAGCAAAGTCTTCATGTATGTAACATTTTGTCTTTGTACTATTTTCTGTAAAACAAAAGGCCATTACTCAGTTTGAATTTGAATAAGATCTTGTGTGTTAAACACAATAATATATTAACAAGATGCAATTCATAAATATATATATATATAACAAATGGAAATTTCAGACATTTAATTTACATCTAATATAACAAATGTTTTACTTTGAACATTAATTAAATATTATTTAGTATAGTTTTTAGACAAGAAAAGAAATTCGTTTTCTTATTTATAGATAAGATATGATTTATAAATATGTTTGAATGTTATTGATGCATTATTTTTTATCAAGATGCAACATATGTCTATTGGGAGAATCTACTAATTAATAAAATGGCGTCGGTCCCACAAAACACCGACTATAAATATGTCTGGTTGTTCACAAAAATATATCTTCATATATATTATACATTATGAACGTACATCTGCACAAGATCCCAAATATCGTGTGAAGCACGTGGTGAAAGTTAATACACTGTATCCAGAAATTGATAAAAGAAACTTTACATGAGTAGAAACATTGAATATGAGCGTTTTATAAGCAGGTGCATCATGTATAGTTTCTTTTTTTAGTTAGTGTATATGCAGTTAATGTAGTTTTTAGCATTAGAATACATTTTGATATCGAAATATATATTTTCATAGCATACTAAAATTTGAAACCTGGAATCTGTAGACAGCATTCAAACATTATTATTATGTTGACCAAAAGTATCAATATTTTATCATGTCAATATAAGCATTGTTAATTCTATTTGTTGAAACCTGAAATCTGTAGACAGCATTCAAACATTATTAAGTATCAATATTTTATCATGTCAATATAAGCATTGTTACTTCTATTTGTTGAAACCTGGAATCTGTAGACAGCATTCAAACATTATTATTATGTTGACCAAAAGTATCAAAATTTGATCATGTCAATATAAGCATTGTTACTTCTATTTGTTGAAACCTGGAATCTGTAGACAGCATTCAAACATTATTAAGTATCAATATTTTATCATGTCAATATAAGCATTGTTACTTCTATTTGTTGAAACCTGGAGTCTGTAGACAGCATTTAAACATTATTATTATGTTGACCAAAAGTATCAAAATTTGATCATGTCAATATAAGCATTGTTACTTCTATTTGTTGAAACCTGGAATCTGTAGACAGCATTCAAACATTATTAAGTATCAATATTTTATCATGTCAATATAACCATTGTTACTTCTATTTGTTGAAACCTGGAATCTGTAGACGGCATTCAAACATTATTATTATGTTGACCAAAAGTATCAAAATTTGATCATGTCAATATAAGCATTGTTACTTCTATTTGTTGAAACCTGGAACCTGTTGACAGTATTCAAACATTATTATCATGTTGACCAAAAGTATCAACATTTAATCATGTCAATATAAGCATTGTTACTTCTATTTGTTGAAACCTGGAATCTGTAGACAGCATTCAAACATTATTATTATGTTGACCAAAAGTATCAACATTTTATCATGCCGATATAAGCATTGTTACTTCTACTTGCATGGCAAGTAAATAAAACAAGGTAATATTTCGTTCAATAGTGCAAAAATGTGACATGAAATAAGAACGTATCTGTTTGCTCTACAAGAACGATGTGTTTTCCCAGCTATTCTGAAGTCTTATGACTGTAGTTATTTCCCTTGATTCTGTGTTTCAAGTAATTAAGAAAAAACACAACTGTATAAATATATACAGAAAAATAAATATTTTTAAGGCTTTATTAATGTGTTTTGTTAGACAATATATTTCAATATACACATTTCTAGTATATTGTATTTTATATCATTGTGAACATGTGAGTAACATAGTCAACTCTGCTTTTATCAGCCAAGAGGGGTAATCTAATGTATGAATTTAATCTTGTTATAAAATAAACATTTAAATGTTATAACTTATGTTGTTGTTTGTTTACTTTCTCACCAATTTAATTGTCTTGTTAGAGTACTGTTGCCACCTATAGGTTTCTTGGTCCCAGTTTCGCTAAACATCTCAACTTGAGATTTTCCTCAACAATTAAATGTGTAATAAGTTAAAGTTGCCGTTTAGAAAAAAGTGAGATTTCTTTAGCTGTAAAGGAAAATCTCAATCACAGATGTTTTGTGAAAACGATCCCTGGCAGATGCCACATGCCCTGTATGGTTATGTGAATGTTTGTTGAAAATATGGAAAAAAATGAAAACAAACTATTGCAATATTGAAACATTTTCACAAACATACTACACAATAGCCTCTCCGTTATATTTTTTTCCAGCATGGTTAAGTTCATATATTCATGGGTGAAAGTTGAGAAAAATGAGAATACTTAACCAAAAATTATGGAGGTGTGTGTGTTGGGGGGGTGGGGGGGAAGGGGGTTGCGGGGCAGTTTCCCATATATTTCTATATCGTCAGCTTTTTCCTTCTTTGTATTATTCATCAACGTGTTTCTTCTTTACATATATTAATAGCATAGCAGTAATAGTTGTCGTAAAAGTAGTAGTAGTAAAAGTAGTAGTAGAAGCAGCAGCAGCAGCAGCAGCAGCAGCAGCAG
This sequence comes from Panopea generosa, assembly GCA_029582155.1. Lineage (NCBI taxonomy): Eukaryota > Metazoa > Mollusca > Bivalvia > Adapedonta > Hiatellidae > Panopea > Panopea generosa. Next base: position 11,672,734 of record CM055911.1, on the reverse strand, counting down.
CAATTGTAGTAGTAATAGTAGTATTAGTAGTAGTAATAGTAGTAGCAGCAGCAGCAGTAGTAGTAGTAATACTACTAGGAGTAGTAATAGTAGTAATAATAGTAGTAATAGTAGTAGTAGTACATGTAGTAGTAGTAGTAGTAGTAGTAGCAGTAGTAGAAATAGTAGTAGTAATAGTAGTACTAGTAGTAGTAGCAGTAATAGACTAGTATTAGTAGTAGTAATAAAAGTAGTAATAGTAGAAGTAGTGGTAGAAGAAGCAGAAATAGTAGCAGTAGTAGAAGTAGTAATAGTAGAAGTAGTAGTAGTAGTAGTATTAGCAGTAGTTGTAGTAGTAGTTCTAGTTGTAGTAGTAGTAGTAGAAGTAGTAGTAATAGTAGTAGAAGTAATTGTAGTAGTAGTAGTAGCAGCAGCAGCAGTAGTAGTATTATTAGTAGTAGTAGTTATAGTTGTAATAGTAGTAGTAGTAGTAGTAGTAGTAGTAGTAGTAGTAGTAGTAGTAGTCGCAGCAGCAGCAGTAGCAGCAGCAGCAGCAGCAGTAGTAGTAGTAGTAGTAGTAGTCATATTAATATTATAAGTGTTATTAAATGGTCCGGTCAGAGATATAAAAAGTCACTGATCTAGTATTATCTGTGTTAATTAACACTTATAATAGGCATTCAGTTAAATCTATTATTGTTAAAATTATTATTAGATCTATTATTATTTTTATTATTATCCGTGTTTATTAACATTTATAATAGAACTACAATATTAAAATAACAAGTTCAAAATGTTTCGTCAGCGTTTCCCTTCTACTGCTATATCGTCAACGTTTTTCCTCTTTGTACATATCGTCAGCAATTTCCTTCTTTACCTCTATTGTCAGCATAAGCGTCAGCATTTTACACTGACCTGTTCAATCGGTGTGGCTTTGCTGGTGTGGCGTTCAGCACTTTATAAGAATCAGGCATATCACCCAGCTTGCACAAGTTTTCAAAAATACATTTATTTGAACTGTTGTTTTTCATAATTAATATATCAACAAATTCATTTAAAAAATATACTTTTACAATAGTAAATTCTATAGAACATTACAGTAAATAAGTTTGAAAATATATAAGTTCAGTTTCAAGACATTTTTTCCATATATTTTCTTATTGAATATGCAAATGGACAACATAATGATTCAGATTTGTATCATAATTACTATTTAACACATCACATTTGCCTTTACTCTGCAGCCGGAATTTGACAGGGTCAGCTGGAACCTGTTACGGTTTTGACCGGGTCAGCTGGAACCTGTTACGGTTTTGACCGGGTCAGCTGGAACATGTTACGGTTTTGACCGGGTCAGCTGGAACCTGTTACGGTTTAGACCGGGTCAGCTGGAACCTGTTACGGTTTTGACCGGGTCAGCTGGAACCTGTTACGGTTTTGACCGGGTCAGCTGAAACCTGTTACGGTTTTGACCGGGTCAGCTGGAACCTGTTAAGGTTTTGACCGGGTCAGCTGGAACATGTTACGGTTTTGACCGGGTCAGCTGGAACCTGTTACGGTTTTGACCGGGTCAGCTGGAACCTGTTACGGTTTTGACCGGGTCAGCTGGAACCTGTTACGGTTTTGACCGGGTCAGCTGGAACCTGTTACGGTTTTGACTGGGTCCGCTGGAACCTGTTACGGTTTTGACCGGGTCCGCTGGAACCTGTTACGGTTTTGACCGGGTCCGCTGGAACCTGTTACGGTTTTGACCGGGTCCGCTGGAACCTGTTAGGGTTTTAGTATCATCCATGTGTTGAGTACCCGGTGCACGGTTGTTTTCATCTTTCCTGCATTCACTCAAATATAGAAGAGACCTTCTATCTCTAATTCCTTGCATTAAACAAGCATACTTCATTACAAACTCTTACTTACACCTTGCATTAAACAAGCATACTTCGTTACAAACTCTAACTTACACCTTGCAATAAACAAGCATACTTCGTTACGAACTCTAACTTACACCTTGCATTAAACAAGCATACTTCGTTACAAACTCTAACTTACACTTTGTATAAAACAAGCATACTTCGTTACAAACTCTAACTTACACCTTGCATAAAACAAGCATACTACATTGCAAACTGTAACTTACACCTTGCATAAAACAAGCATACTTCGTTGCAAACTCTAACTTACACCTTGCATTAAACAAGCATTCTTCGTTGCAAACTCTAACTTACACCTTGCATTAAACAAGCATACTTCGTTGCATACTCTAACTTACATCTTGCATTAAACAAGCATACTTCGTTACAAACTCTAACTTACACCTTGCATTAAACAAGCATACTTCGTTATGAACTCTAACTTACACCTTGCATTAAACAAGCATACTTCGTTACAAACTCTAACTTACACTTTGTATAAAACAAGCATACTTCGTTACAAACTCTAACTTACACCTTGCATAAAACAAGCATACTTCGTTACAAACTCTAACTTACACCTTGCAAAAAACAAGCATACTACGTTGCAAACTCTAACTTACACCTTGCATAAAACAAGCATACTTTGTTGCAAACTCTAACTTACACCTTGCATTAAACAAGCATTCTTCGTTGCAAACTCTAACTTACACCTTGCATTAAACAAGCATACTTCGTTGCATACTCTAACTTACATCTTGCATTAAACAAGCACACTTCGTTACAAACTCTAACTTACACCTTGCATAAAACAAGCACACTTCGTTACAAACTCTAACTTACACCTTGCATAAAACAAGCACACTTCGTTACAAACTCTAACTTACACCTTGCATAAAACAAGTATACTTTGTTACAAACTATAACTTACCTCTTGCATAAAACAAGCATACTTCGTTACAAACTCTAACTTATACCTTGCATAAAACAAGCATACTTCGTTGAAAACTCTAAATTACACCTTGCATTAAACAAGCACACTTCGTTACAAACTCTAACTTACACCTTGCATAAAACAAGCACACTTCGTTGCAAACTCTAACTTACACCTTGCATTAAACAAGCATACTTCGTTGCAAACTATAACTTAAACCTTGCATTAAACAAGCATACTTCGTTACAAACTCTAACTTACACATTGCATTAAACAAGCATACTTCGTTACAAACTCTAACTTACACCTTGCATTAAACAAGCATACTTCGTTACAAACTATAACTAACACCTTGCATTAAACAAGCACACTTCGTTTAAAACTGTAACTTACACATTGCATTCAACAAGCACACTTCGTTACAAACTCTAACTTACACCTTGCATAAAACAAGCACACTTCGTTGCAAACTCTAACTTACACCTTGCATTAAACAAGCATACTTCGTTGCAAACTATAACTTACACCTTGCATTAAACAAGCATACTTCGTTGCAAACTATAACTTACACATTGCATTAAACAAGCATACTTCGTTACAAACTCTAACTTACACATTGCATTAAACAAGCATACTTCGTTACAAACTATAACTTACATCTTGCATTAAACAAGCACACTTCGTTTAAAACTGTAACTTACACATTGCATTCAACAAGCACACTTCGTTACAAACTCTAACTTACACCTTGCATTAAAAAAGCACATTTCTTTACAAGATGTAACTTACACCTTGCATTAAACAAGCATACTTCATTACAAACTCTAACTTACACCTTGCATAAAACAAGTACACTTCGTTACAAACTCTAACTTACACCTTGCATAAAACAAGCATACTTCGTTACAAACTCTAACTTACACCTTGCATTAAACAAGCACACTTCGTTGCAAACTCTAACTTACACCTTGCATTAAACAAGCACACTTCGTTACAAACTCTAACTTACACCTTGCATAAAACAAGCGCACTTCGTTACAAACTCTAACTTACACCTTGCATTAAACAAGCATACTTCGTTACAAACTCTAACTTACACCTTGCATTAAACAAGCACACTTCGTTACAAACTCTAACTTACACCTTGCATAAAACAAGCATACTTCGTTACAAACTCTAACTTACACCTTGCATTAAACAAGCATTCTTCGTTGCAAACTCTAACTTACACCTTGCATTAAACAAGCATATTTCGTTGCATACTCTTAGTTACACCTTGCATTAAACAAGCATACTTTGTTACAAACTCTAACTTACACCTTGCATTAAACAAGCACACTTCGTTACAAACTCTAACTTACACCTTGCATTAAACAAGCACACTTCGTTACAAACTCTAACTTACACCTTGCATAAAACAAGCACACTTCGTTACAAACTCTAACTTACACCTTGCATTAAACAAGCATACTTCGTTACAAACTCTAACTATCACCTTGCATAAAACAAGCATACTTCGTTACAAACTATAACTTACACCTTGCATTAAACAAGCATTCTTCGTTACAAACTATAACTTCCACCTTGCATAAAACAAGCATACTTAGTTGAAAACTCTAACTTACACCTTGCATTAAACAAGCATACTTCGTTACAAACTCTAACTTACACCTTGCATAAAACAAGCACACTTCGTTACAAACTCTAACTTACACCTTGCATAAAACAAGCATACTTCGTTGCAAATTCTAAACACACCTTGCATTAAACAAGCATACTTCGTTGCAAACTATAACTTACACATTGCATTAAACAAGCATACTTCGTTACAAACTCTAACTTACACCATACATTAAACAAGCACACTTCGTTTAAAACTCTAACTTACACCTTGCATTAAACAAGCACACTTCGTTACAAACTCTAACTTACACCTTGCATTAAAAAAGCACATTTCGTTACAAACTGTAACTTACACCTTGTATTAAACAAGCACACGTCGTTACAAACTCTAACTTACACCTTGCATAAAACAAGCATACTTTGTTACAAACTATAACTTACACCTTGCATAAAACAAGCATACTTCGTTGCAAACTCTAACTTACACCTTGCATTAAACAAGCACACTTCGTTGCAAACTCTAACTTACACCTTGCATTAAACAAACACACTTCGTTACAAACTCTTACTTACACCTTGCATAAAACAAGCACACTTCGTTACAAACTCTAACTTACACCTTGCATTAAACAAGCACACTTTGTTACAAACTCTTACTTACACCTTGCATTAAACAAGCATACTTAGTTACAAACTCTAACTTACACCTTGTATTAAACAAGCACACTTCGTTACAAACTCTAACTTACACCTTGCATTAAACAAGCACACTTCGTTACAAACTCTAACTGACACATTGCATTAAACAAGCACACTTCGTTACAAACTCTAACTTAAACCTTGCATTGAACAAGCACACTTCGTTACAAACTCTAACTTACACCTTGCATAAAACAAGCACACTTCGTTACAAACTCTAACTTACACCTTGCATAAAACAAGCACACTTCGTTACAAACTCTAACTTACACCTTGCATAAAACAAGCACACTTCGTTACAAACTCTAACTTACACCTTGCATAAAACAAGCACACTTCGTTACAAACTCTAACTTACACCTTGCATAAAACAAGCACACTTCGTTACAAACTCTAACTTACACATTGCATTATACAAGCATACTTCGTTACAATCTCTAACTTACACCTTGCATTAAACAAGCATACTTCGTTACAAACTCTAACTTACACCTTGCATTAAACAAGCATACTTTGTTACAAACTCTAACTTACACCTTGCATGAAACAAGCATACTTCGTTACAAACTCTAACTTACAACTTGCATAAAACAAGCATACTTCGTTACAAACTCTAACTTACACCTTGCATTAAACAAGCATACTTCGTTACAAACTCTAACTTACACCTTGCATTAAAAAAGCATACTTTGTTGCAAACTCTAACTTAAACCTTGCATTAAACAAGCATACTTCATTACACTCTAACTTACACCTTCAGTTGCTCTAATTGCCACCTCCTTCGCAAGATCTAACCATTGAAGCTTTTAAAAAGCAGCCATTGTGTATTATTTTCAATTACATTTATATACACTGCACAATCAAGAACATTGCAGTGAACGATTACTTAAAGATGGTTGCATGGTGAAAATACGACATTTGTAGACTTGCTATCTTTTCAAGAAACATAATTATAACGTGTTTTCATTGTTTGTTTGAACAAACAAGGCCCATTTGCCCCAGATCTACATGCATACAAACCTGATTCCCCACCTTAACCACACACACCCCTTCCATTTTTTTTTAATTCTACTCTGTATTAAAAGTATCAATTATCAATAAATTTGTAACCTTCTGTAGTAGTAGTAGAAGTTTTAGTAGTAGTTGTAGTTGTAGTAGTAGTTGTAGTTGTAGTAGTAGTAGTAGAAATAATAATAAATATTTCAGGAAAAGTAGTAGAAGAGGTATTTCTACAAGAAGTAGAAGCACTACTAGTAGTTTTAGTAGTAGTAATAATAATAATAGTGGTAGTAGTAGTAGTAGTAGTAGAAGTAGTAGTAGTAGTAGTAGTAGTAGTAGTAGAAGTAGTAGTAGTAGTAGTAATAACAATAATAATCATAACAGTAGTAGTAGTAGTAGTAGTTGTAGTAGTAGTAGTCGTAGTAGTTATAGTAGTAGTAGTAGTAGTAGTAGTAGTAGTAGTAGTAGTAGTAGTTGTTGTAATAGTAGAAGTAATAGTAGAGTTGTAGTAGTAGTAGTAGTAGATGTTGTAGTTGTAGTAGTCTATTAATTCGTAACGATCTGCTCTATTACAACTTTGGTTCCACCTCCTTAAAGATATTCATCTCGGTTATATGAATTTATTTTTGCTTGATTTCGAAGTAAGCTCAGAGCTTATATAAAACACGCCCAACTCCTTGGTAGAAGCAGTACTGAGTTTTATTTTTAAAGAGGCCAAAGGACCAGGAGTAACTGCGACCTCTGCCGCAGCCAACATCAAGGGCATAGGGAGGCAAATTTGGAATTAACTTGGGTTAAGTGTGTGTGTGTGGGTGGGTGGGGTCCACTTTTACTGATTGGGTCTGAGTTGCCTCCCACGGTGAAACATTTACAACTTTTATAATTCATTTGGCTAGAAAATATTACTTAAACAAACTATCAGTTGGTCCAAATATGATTTCTCGGACTGCACAGTCTAAATTGGGTCGATATTTTACATAAAGGACACTGGTGGTTTATGTATGAAAAAGCTCATACTGCTACCTTTTAAGTACTTATTTGTACACCCCTCGTGTTAAATATTTGTCTATTGCTTCTATCAATTTTTTTAGCCTTTTTACTTTTTAGGCTTTGAATCGAAAAATGTTACTCAGCAGAGTAATTGAGTATGCCACACTAAGCACCTGAACACTCTGTCCACTATGCTACCACCCTGCTTTTATTAAAGATGTTATTTATATAAGAATGTGGGAGACCTTAAAGTGTTGGCACTTTACTGGTGCTTTAACAGAAAAAACAACACTGTAGTAACAGAAATAAATATCTAATAGTTAATTGGAATCGAGAAGTTACACAAAATGATTCATAAACATTATTATTGAACAGCCAAAACAATGCAATGAAACTGTAGAAAAGTAAAAAAAACACAAAAAAAACATACATGCATCACCATGGCAACGACCAATATAATCAACACGCACTATGTTAAACATGCACAACTAATCAGCAATATCATAATTAATATTCATGACATGGTACAAGATATGTGAAGCTCAAGCTACATTTTAATAATGGTGAAAATAAAACAGTTTTCTAACCAGATGCCAAAGGGCTACAATGTTGAGCCAGCCCGTACAGACCAGTGTTCGAATATGACTAATTGTGGTGAAAATTTGTGCCATGTCTCTTCAAAAGCTGTCAAATGGTTTACACAATATGTAGTGGACCCAACATTTTGTACCCATTTCTTACATTGAACCTCTAAGTGTGACCTTGACCTTTGAGCTACAGACCCGACAAACATTATGTGCCATGTTATCTCAAAATACCTCAATGCATGAGAAAGTTATATCCCAGAAAAAAACAGATGGACGCATGAACATACACCAAATCGCCATTGTGATAACTACGAGTTCACAGCAAGCGGGCTCCACAAAAAAGATTTCCGTATTCATTTCCAGGTGTGTACCCTTTTTAACAATGTGATTGTATTTTTGTTTCAAAAAGGTTTATACCTGAATATATTAATGGCTTAGAAAAAGAAGAAATGCCCCCACTATTGAACAAAACACAATTTTTCATTGAAATTAAGTTGAAAAGGGGACCTAACTCCTGCATAATTTGACCAACACTGACAAATATCAAACTCGGTCTGTATTTTATAATTATACAGGTACAAAGAAATATTTATTAAATACACTGAATACATAGCCACCCTCAGAAGTTATTAATTAAAACACAACTTTTTACCAGACAGACTGACAGACAGACATACCTGGCTAACGCTTACCGCCCTCTTCACAATTCTCCGCATGGCTGGGGCACAAAAATAAAGACAACGAAGTAAGTATGTTGTATAACAGTGATCTCTTTGTGCTGACATTGCTATATGGGTAAACGTAAACACTAGTGACTTAAATACTAATGCTAAACTAATAATGACAGTAATAACAAAGGCTGATGGCAGCAATAGTTCATTCATAACCAACTAAAACAGATCTAGATATATATAAACAATATTGCAAAACTAAAATTGTCTTATTGTCATATAAATCTTAAAAACTATTTAACACGCATTTTTTATTCATAAATAATAATTTAATAGAAAATTGGATGCAGTGAATACATTTAAAATGATAAACTGGGTATTTACTGAAACCTTTACTACGATATAACATAGTATATTAAAACAAAACATTATGACAAATAAACAAAAAATAAACATTTTTCTTGCATGCTGGATAAGGATATCTGCTTTTCTACCAGGGCTGTAAATTACTATCTCACTTTGGGGCCCACCCGAGATAAAATTCTGGCACTGATATGCCGCAACCTTTTATGACACGACGTCTAAAATTATATGATGTAAATATATATTGTGCCAACTTAAAAGCAATTGTAGTAAAAAGTAAAATGATACAATAAATTTAAGTGAGTATTCACTAAATTGGTATGCAAGAAAAAGAATCATTCATGGCTTTTCCTGTTAAAAAAAATTACGTCCCTTGGGATAATTGCTTTCGCAGTAACTCCACAGAGCCATGTTCCCAAAAAGACAGTTAGCCCTCGGGACGGAATTTTCTTTTAGAACCTCAATGTAATATTACGATAATAAAATACACTTTTGTGTGAATAAGATGACTATCTAATAGCAAAATTGCACAGGTGAGAATCATCCATTATATGACCATGAAAACAATCATTAAAAAATACACATCATTTACAACAGAAATATTATTGACTAACACTATATAGCTAACGCCACTTCATTGACAATATTGACATATTGAAATATGTTTTAGTATCTTTTTTATTTTACATGGATTGTGAAATAAGTTCCAACAAATCACGCTCAGTCTTACTAGCATTTGCAGATATAGTGTCTTGCCTAAGGACACCACACATAGCCCTGGCGAAGGATCAAACCCATGACTCCCCTGATCTAGGATCTGATGATCTACCACTGGGCCACACATGAAACATTTAAAGTTACTTCCATGTGCATTCTTAATTATGATTTTAATGGGGTTTGACACCAGTTCCAACAAAGTACATATTTCATAATTATGTCAACAAGTTTTATTTGGGGATGAAGACCATAGAATGAATCTGAGTAGAACGATGGTCCTTTCACAAGTACCTGACAGACTGTCTCACATAAAATTTTTGAAATCGTATGGTGAGTGATCTTGAGACAGCACCTTAGATCACACAACCACAGAGAACCCCACTAACGACGAGTAGGAAGGTTCTAGGGTCTCTCTACAATTTACAAATATTTCTTTTCAAACAAGTACAAACAATTATTATTACTGAGTAACAAGAAGTTAAAAGCTAGAAAAATAATATAGAATATAACAAAAACAAAACAAGCGAGAAATATAAGCAAATAAAAATATAACAACACATAATAATTAAATAGCATTTAAAATGTTATGATAAGGATAAATTGCAACTAAAATCAAGGTGTCATCTCTATCAACATTAACATTAATAATTTAGAGAAATAAGGCATTTAATGCCATTAATGCACTCTTATTTGTAGACTTACTATTTGGAGGGGAAAGATATAACAAATATCTTCTTCATTGCACATACACATATTTTGATCAGGATGGTTCATTGCGACATTAACGGTACAACACAAGATGACTTGCAACATCAGGTAAAGTTCATTATAAATCCCTTACACCAGTACTTCGAAAGCTTTTAAAAGCTATATGAGCATCCTCCGTGGCCAAGTGATCCATGGCACCATCTCAAAAACACTTAACCGCTCAACGCTAAGGTTGTAGGTTCAAGTCCCGCTCACTCGATTATCCTTATGTCAGAAAGTTTACCATTTACTTGTGGATGGACAGTGGTTCTGCTCAGAATCATTCTAAGGTCTTCCTCCATCAATTAAACTGAGTAAAACCCTATAAAAAAAAATTAAAAGCTGTGTGTGGAATGTCATGAAGGTACCAGCTACATGTACTGTCTATGACAATACACAATACAATACATGTAACTATACAGTCAGGAACTAAGGAATAAACTCCTCCTACCCTTAAACATAAATAACGGAACTCAGACTTCTTGCATCTGAAAAAAAAATACCTCAAACATTTTCTGTTAGGAATTGTGACAAGAACTGTCACTGTTTCTGTAAAAAAAAGTTCACTTTCAAAATCTGGTTAAATTGAATTTCAAACATTTTTGGCACTCGAGCCCAAACAGGGAAGGAAGGATTCAAGACCATTTTCTTAACATGACAGGTTATGTAACTTTGACATCCAGATTTATTGGCGGAGGAAGACTTCAAAATGATTCCGAGTAGACCCAAAACCTTTTCCAAAGTATGTATAACAGCAGGTTTTCTCACATAAACCCAGTGGTGAAAGTTAAAGGACCTTGAACTAGCATCTTAGATGACTCTGTCACGTTGGAGCCTTTAAACATCAAAGTTAGACGACTACTACCCCAGAACTAAACAGCTAAGCTCACATATGTAAAACACAAAAAAACAAAACTTAAATGACAGAGTTTTGCCATGGATGGTGCCATTGGGAAAAGAAAGAGGTACATCCTTCATTTTTGAGGAAATAACAAAAGCAATAACAACAAATAAACATCAGGAATGTACCTAGAAGGTTTTCATCGGCATGGTTTCACCTAAAACTTTTCATTGGCATAGTTTCAGTAAAGTATGGGGATTGTTAGCATTTTTTTTATAATATCTCACACAATGATAGGAGACCTAATGTGGATATAAACCATCAATTTGTAAGTGAAAAAACAAATCAAATGTGCATTTATGGCCACTTTGTCAGAGGTCACATGTCTTCAGTAACTTCAAGGTCTATTTTGTAAGCTTGCTTTATTTAAGCTAATATTTAACATCTCCTTGACCACTCAATGGAAAGAAATTTACATACCAATTCTATTATTGTAAATATACAATGTGTGATCATATTACATTCCAATATTGTAAATTTGCAACATGTATCTGTATACATTCCATCATTGTAAATGTACAACATATGTTCACATTACATTCCATCATTGTAAATGTACAACATGTGTCTGTATACATTCCATTATTGTAAATGTACAACATGTGTTCATGTACATTCCATTATTGTAAATGTACAACATGTGTTCATGTACATTCCATTATTGTAAATGTACAACATGTGTCTGTATACATTCCATTATTGTAAATGAACAACATGTGTCCATATACATTTCATTATTGCAAATGTACAACATGTGTCCTTATACATTTCATTACTGAAAATGTACATGTGTCCATATACATTCCATTATTGTAAATGTACAACATGTATCCATATACATTCCATTATTGTAAATGTACAACATGTGTCCATGTACATTCCATTACTGTAAATGTACAATTTGTGTCCATATACATTCCATTATTGTAAAAAAAAATTAATGTACATGTGTCCATATACATTCTGTTACTGTAAATGCACAGCATGTGTCTGTATACATTCCATTATTGTAAATGTACATGTATCCATATACATTCCATTACTGTAAATGTACATGTGTCCGTATACATTCCATTATTGTAAATGTACAACATGTGTCCATGTACATTCCATCATTGTAAATGTACAACATGTGTCTGTATACATTCCATTATTGTAAATGTACAACATCTGTCCATATACATTCCATTATTGTAAATGTACAACATGTGTCTGTATACATTCCATTATTGTAAATGTACAACATGTGTCCATATACATTTTATTATTGTAAATGTACATGTGTCCATAAACATTCCATTACTGTAAATGTACAACATGTGTCTGTATACATTCCATTATTGTAAATGTACAACATGTGTCCATATACATTCCATCATTGTAAATGTACAACATGTGTCCATATACATTCCATTATTGTAAATGTACAACATGTACAACATGTGTCCATATACATTCCATCATTGTAAATGTACAACATGTGTCTGTATACATTCCATTATTGTAAATGTACAACATCGGTCTATACACATTCCATTATTGTAAATTCACATTGTGTCTATACACATATTGCATTATTGAAAATTTAGATGTGTCCATAATATATATTTCCTTTGATATCAAAAACTTTTTTCATCATTTTTAACATGGAAGGAAACCAAGAAAGTATGCATTCCATTACTAAGACGCGTTACAAGTTGGATTATATGGAACAGGATACATTATAGCTCTTTACATAGATTCAGACAGACTATGTTGGCAAATTCTAATTGATATATTGTGTCAAAAAACAAGTATGAGGGGGCTAGAGCTTTGATATTGGGAGCGGGTCTTTCATAGGGATTTTACAACAATAAAATTCCAGCAGTGTAAAAAAAAAATATTATCAGTTTTCCATTTTCATAGAAGCTATGCTTAGTTTAAGCAATATTTTATTCACATAAGTACATATATTTAGCATACATTTAACAATAAAGTCATACGTTTAACGAATTATGTGGAAAGGATACAGAAAAAAGCTTTAGAAGCTTGTGTAAATCTGCTTCCATAACAGTTATTTTACATTTCTTATAGACTTTGTTGCGAAATAATTTCAATTTGGCCAAATGTGCAAAAATTGATTAAAAAAATAATGGTTTATTCGGAATATTTCAAAAAATAAAAAAAAGGGTATTTGTTGAAGAGAAGGAAAGAAAGAGACTCCACTGATTTTATTTTCTTTATCGGTTCATTCCGATACAAAGGATAGGTATTTTGCAAGTTTATGTTTATCAATCCAATCCATTCATAAACCATTGTTACTTACTATCCAAGATCAAATAGAGGCGTATTATATAATTAAGTAAAAAACATGACAAGTCATTAACTATTTAACTGTTTGTGATACTCAAAACGTTTGGTCTTTATAATATAATTTTGAACTGTCATGAAAATCGAGTTGTTGTCGGTTAGTGTAAGATTTTCATTACCATACAGAAGATCATTCAAGGAAGGATCATGTGGATAAGCTAATTTTATTTCAGTCATCATTCTTTGTCTATATTGGTGAAATAGTCTGCACCTGAATAATTAATGATATGTGTCCTCAATTTCACCACAAAGACAATTTGGACTTGCAACTATGTTTTTAATGAATACATGTTGATTCAAGTTACTGCAATTTGTACGAAGTCGTGCATGATATATTTGGGCAGTTCGGTTTCCTGTATAATAGTGATTTGGAACCTTTTGTTTATTAGCGTTAATATTTGATTTGAATATATTAAGGGAAGGCGACTCTCTTATGAGGTGAAGAAGATTATTCCATTCACCCACAGAAGAAGGTACATGTATGAATGAATTAAATTATAATTGAGTATTATATGAAAACGTCCTAATGTCTTGTGCATTACGAATGTTATAGCCAATAAGATTCCCAACGTTTTCAGGTAATAGTGAACATAGGTACGAAGGAGATAATCCATTATGCATTTTGTAATAAAAGATAAGTTTGTTTTAAGGATTCCCAACAGGTCTCTTTGTACAGAGCTGATATAAAAACAAGTTTTGTTGCTCCCGTTACTATTCTTGCTGCTTCCAACTGAATCTTTTCTATTTCATTAACTTCATACAAAGTGCAATTAACCCAGACAATGTTAGCATATTCTAGAATTGGACGTACAAGTGATTTTCTATCTAATTGAAATTTTAAAAGTCACATAATGTTTATTCTTTTCCATGCCTTTTCTTTTATGTATTGAATGTGTTCATGCCATGATCCATTATTAGAAAAAGTAAGGCCCAGATGTTTATGAGTAATAACGTCTTGTATAACAGTTTGATTCATAGAAATATTTGGATGTATCAGTTTGTTGATTTTACGGGTGATAACCATTGATTCTGTTTTATTTGGATTAAAATTAACAAGCCATTTATCAGCCCAGTTGTGAATTTTTCTGAAATCAGAATTTAACATAGAAGCGGCAAGATCTGGTGATTCTACTATAATAAAAAGACTAGTATCATCAGCAAATAGTTTTATGGATGAGCTTATATTTTCTACAATATCATTTATATAGACCAGGAACAATAGAGCTTACACATCTAACAATAGAGAAATATTCTCAGAGCGTATTTACTACTTTTATTATTTTTTATTTATAAACAATTCCACACTTCAGCATACATGTATCTGTCTTAATTTTAAAGAAAATCAAATTTATTTCTAAAAGAATGTAAACTTGTAAGATATAATGTATGTTTGTCTTTTTTAATTAGTCCACTCCCCCCCCCCCCTCCTCCCCCCCAATATAAATTTATCCCTATTTAAAGGCTCATTAAACTTCCGAAACGGTCCATATTAGTTTTAATTTAAGTCAGTTTCACTCTCCAAGATAGAATACATGTTTATTTGATCACTGTGAGACTGTGCAAACGAAAAAATAAATATAAAGCAAATTATAAGTACATAATTAAGAACGGGTTTTGTTTACAAATCAATGTTCGTCTCTTTCTGATAAACACCAAGGCAGAAAACGGAGAGTTACGAAGCTTTTTCAGAAACCTGTCGGTCGGTAATATTTGATCAACTCATTTCAAAAGAAACATAATATAGTGTTGGGGAACTGCAGGGGATGCGGTTTATAATTAAAAACCACTTGTTGTAAGATAGTCTTTAAGAACATCCCCTTTATTCCCCTCAGTGAACTGGAACCCACGAGCTAATTTATTGCACATAGGCGACGAATCGTTCATATAAAATTATAATTATTTTTTCTAAATACTGTACTAAACAAACCACCCTTGGTAGCCTCTCAAAATTGACTGCTATAAAGTGATTTGTGACGTTATAGCGCGTGTGATAGTATGCCACGTATTTGCAAGAGCAAGAGTTACTAGCCCAAACTAGTATTCCGTACTCATTGTTTTTCAGTATATAAATAATGGAGTGTGTACTTTGTTTGATACAGTTTTATTGCTAACATCAATATATTTAAAAAAAAAAGAAAACCTCAAATAGATACATAATATTAGTGAAGCAATAACTTTTCTTATCTTGTTATTGAACCCCTTATCGGAGGATCTTAATCCGCACTATTCACTACAACTGCAGTATTCATTTGTGTACTTCTGAACATTGATGGAGATACAGTCGGAAAGCGACCGGGTCATTATGGAATTACAGAAATGTAAACAAAAGTTAAAAATTCAGACCACTCGGTTAAGAAATAACATTTCGATCAAAGTTATTTATTTTCTCGCTGTTTTAAAAACAGTCACTTAGGAGTATACAGGAATGGTTTTAGCAATGCTATAAACACATTTAATTGCAATCATTTTTGTTATTATCAAAAAGTGTGAATTGCTGAAGTTTAATGAGGCTTTAAGGAAATTTTCATTCAAATCCATTACTATCCAATTCTTAAAAATATTTAACTTTTTACAAAAATTATACATAATAAAGAGATTTCTTGAGAAATCGTTAACATACTCATATATGAAATTATCTGAGAAAATTTTCATTCAAATCCAGTATTAGAGATTTTCTAAAAATATTTAAATTTTTTACAAAAAGTATACATATTGAGATTTCTTGTGAAATAATTTAAATATTCTTTATGAAATTATCCTTATTTAAGGAAATCTTCATTCATATTCATTATTAGACAATTCTTATAAAGGTTTAACACGTTTAAGGAATTTATACATATAGAAATTTCTCTCGAAAAACATTTAAACCATCCAATAATCTTCTGTGTGGTAGGTAGAGAACTCTACGTCTGGTTTCAGTCATATGATCGTGTCGAAAATTTCAGAGGCCCCCACCACTCCTCTCAACAGATATGCGCTCTATACCTGAGCTGAGCTCCGCCGCCTTGGCAAATCGTGAATTTGTCAGTATGCCTCTTTCTATTGCATTCATAAGCTGGAATAGACAATAAAAAAACCTCATCAACTTCAGTCAAACACAGAAATACTTATTGCGGATATTATTACATATGTAACGGTGCAAAATAATAAATGCTGTTGTAACTGGAAGTGTAGTTATACCCATTATGAGTATTGCAGGATTTGACACTAACAGTATTCTGAGATTCAGAAGGACCCAAATTTTTGGGAGGAATCCAAATTTCTGGAAAATGGGAATTCCATCAGGATCCTTGGTTTTTGGTTACCATAAGTGTTGTTTAGATACAAACAATTCTGTCTTATTTAAAGAAAAAAAGCCAAAATCACTGTCAAGTAATTTATATATGCCTTCTGTTTGAGAAGTTTCTGGTTTATTGTTCTGTATAAATCATTACTCACATCGTGGAGTTGGAAACCAGATAACATCTGGCTGTTATTTTAACAAAGATTAACAGCTGATTTGTGTGTCAAGTTCGAAAAGTTAGCTACATAATTTATGTAACAGGGTGCAGTGACCAACTGACTCATTGAAAATATGCCTCATTTTTTTATACCTCAAGTGGGATCCTCGATTATCTGAAAGGTATTCAGATTTAAAAGTATGGGTTTCTATGGGGTTCTCAAGATAAAGATTTAGTGTCGAACTCTGACATTGTATATTCAAAAACAAACATTAAACAGTCCACTTCTAATTTCTCATACAAACATGATAATACAGTTTAAAAAAACACCAACACGTAAAAAAACGTTAGTTAAAATTTAATACCGATGTTTCAGCTTATCGCCAATCATGGAATTACAAACATGAAAAGAGTTAAATCATAGCGTGTAAATATTTAAAAAATGTATATTCTGTACAAAGTTACTCTTTTTCATAGATTAGTTAAAGACAATACAAACAGTATTTCCAACACAATGACATCAGTAAAATGTTCATCATTTCAAATATAAATATTTTAAAATATTTATTACATTACATAGTGCATAAACTGAGGTAAAGGATTCATTAGAATGATAATACGGTAAAACCTGCAATTATTTTTTTTTCACAACATTCTTTAGATATGGTTTTCATATATTAATTCAAACATAGAATTATTAGTACTGTGTGTCGCTAGGAAGCATGGAAACATCAGCAGTGCCGAAGTGGGTGGCTTTAATATTTTATCATTAAACAACTTTTTATGCCTGACTCTCAATATTTAGAAATGCATTTAATATCAAGTTTGATTTTTATGTCATTTACAAGTACGTTGCATTGATATATTCATGTTTCTCTCAATAACACTGTACGTGTGTCTACTGCAATAACACCGTACATGTGTCTACTGCAATAACACCGTACATGTATCTACTGCAATAACACCGTACATGTATCTACTGCAATAACACTGTACATGTATCTACTGCAATAAAACCGTACATGTATCTACTGCAATAACACCATGCATGTATCTACTGCAATAACATCGTACATGTGTCTACTGCAATAACACCATACATGTGTCTACTGCTTTTCACTGATTCATTTTATTGAGACGATCAGTTTTGCTTGAAAGAGAAGCGAAAGAATGAATTGAAGTTCTATGTGCATCTGGTCTTTAAAAACACAATTTCTTACTTTTGAGTATTATTTTTCCTAAGTTTTTAATTAACCCTTTACTTCATATAGACGCCTTTGGACACCTCTAGAATAGAAGGCTTTTGAATTATTGGATGAATTATGTTTATATTAACTGACAGAGTTGAACACAGTACAGGAAGTGTTCAGATTGCTTGTTACGAGCAATCTGAACTCTTCCTGAACTGTTTTCAAAGACCTTTTGTGATTGGTGTTGGAAAACCTTTATCTATGGAGTAAAGGGTTAAGTGTCACTTTCTGATTGATTGATTGATTGAATATTTAGCGTTTTTGTTATGCTATCAAGGGCTAACAGACGACCAGTGAACCTAACCACTGTTTCCTGGGATTAACCAGTACTCAAGCGCACCACATCTCCGCAAGTAGCTGATAACTTTCCCACTTGAATCAGTGTTGAGAGACGAATGATGAGACACAATGTCATATATCAATCATCACGGAGGCTGTTGCCGGGTGGAGATTCGAACTCACGACCCCTGGATTTATAGTCAGGCGCGTTACCGCATGAGCTAATCAAGCCAGACGTTCAGATAAAAAAAAAACAGTTCATAAAAAAAGCGATGGTGAAAACAGAATATGGCAATATTTTGTTACATATCAGTAAAGTGGTAAACCGATCAACTTGACTATGAGGCTCGTTTCCAGTTTTTAAACCAAACTTGAATAAATAGAATAATAGTCATATGACATGCATTAATTATGAGTATGGACCATACTGAAATGTTTAGTTTTGTGGAGTACACTATTGCAAAGTATGATTCTTTAATAGATGAAAATGTTGTTTAACGACAATATGTTTTGCCTGCCCTCTATGAAAATCTACTGTCCCTCGAGGGTCACCATGTGACCGCTCTCATCCTATGAAAAGGCAGAATACTTGTTGAAGGTGAAATAATTGTATAATATATTAAGTTGCTTTCACCAGGTGCATACACTTGCTAGTTATAATTCAATAAATATGTACAGGGTGCATTGTCATACATTAAATAATAAATATATAATATATACTTTAATTTGTAACTAAAAAAATCAGCAGATTTGTTATGAGGTACAGGGTGCAACCAATTATGTTGCTTCATTAAAATTCAATACATGTTCAGTGCATTTAAGCAAGAGAATTTTGATTTGTATTTCTGAGTTGAATGGAAGTTTGGCCAAGATAAAATTTTGCGCTGTGACATTGAAAGCATTTAGGACGTCACAATGTCATATAAAAAATATATAACCTGAAATATATTATTCAATGTCTTGAAATGATTATGGTAAAACATATACCTGGTACTGATGATTCAAAACGAAAAAATTATTCAATGTGTTTGGTATACAAGATAAAGAGTCATTCATGTTTTTTTTCATTTTGATAGAAAAGTTTCATATATCCTGTGATAGCTGTTTAAAGTTTCGAATCTCGTGATAGCTGTTTAAAGTTTCGTATCTCGTGATAGCTGTTTAAAGTTTCGTATCTCGTGATTGCTGTTTAAAGTTTCGTATCTCGTGATAGCTGTTTAAAGTTTCGTATCTCGTGATTGCTGTTTAAAGTTTCATATCTCGTGATAGCTGTTTAAAGTTTCATATCTCGTGATAGCTGTTTAAAGTTTCATATCTCGTGATTGCTGTTTAAAGTTTCATATCTCGTGATTGCTGTTTAAAGTTTCGTATCTCGTGATAGCTGTTCAAAGTTTCGTATCTCAAGATTGCTGTTTAAAGTTTCGTATCTCGTGATAGCTGTTCAAAGTTTCATATCTAGCTGTTTAAAGTTTCATATCTCGTGATAGCTGTTTAAAGTTTCATATCTCGTGAAAGCTGTTTTTTTTTGTAACTCAGCCAAGCCTTGTTCCGGTGTGACGAAAACAGACAGTTTTCTATCGCAATGAAAGTTTTTATCTGAACATCAGCCCATATAAGATTGTGTGTATGTTTCAGTAAAACAGTTTCCATCTTTACTATGTACCCAATATAAGTACTATACTTCTGCTTATACATAGTTCATATCATTTACTTTAAATACTAAATAGCATTCTGAATATTATTCTATACTCCTGTGTATAAAATACATAATCTGCATGTACAAACATGTACATATGGAGCAATGCATGGTGCATTCATAAATATATCTAAATAAAGGGAGATAACTGAAATTAAAACAAAAGAATATCCAATTATTGGGATCGTTTCAGATGCACATTCACAATGTATGATATATATACATATATTATGGAGATAACTATTTGTGAACAACCAGAATTAAATATATATTAAAATGAACTATTTGTGAACAACCAGACATAAATATATATCAAAATTAACTATTTGTGAACAACCAGACATAAATATATATCAAAATTAACTATTTGTGAACAACCAGACATAAATATATATCAAAATTAACTATTTGTGAACAACCAGACATAAATATATATTAAAATTAACTGTAGTCTGCCTAAAATAAGCAAAATTTTAGTTTTATAAAGGAGATTTGGAATAATGATTCTGACGCTTCATCTCTTAAACTAAATATAACCCTAATTACCACACAAAACATGTCTAGCCTCTAAAGTTGCTTTGACATTTTTCTTTTATAAAGAATTTGTGTCATTTTGTATTATAACTTTATACTATTATAACCTTAATCTGATATTTCACTAAGATCAGCTGTTGTTGTTGTATCGTGTTTAGCGTCGTCGCCTTTAACAACTTTTCGGTTATATCACAATGGCGTTTACTTGAGACAGTATTCTCAGCGCTACCACACTGGAGTATCATGCCACAGACACATGGTATGTTACCCCACCCAGTCACATTATACTGATACTGGGCCTACCAGAACTAGAACTATCCTCTTAGCGAGGAATCTTCTAGCACAATTTTTCAAGTCTTTTGTATGGCCCAGCCGGGGATCGAACCTTCTGCATGTGAGATGGATGCTCTACCCCTTAGACTACCACTGCCATCCACTATGATCAGCAAAAATAAAATTAATCTACTGATTTCTGCACTCAGTCCCCTAACCTGACAGTCACTAGGCCAAAAAGATCAAATGCAGTCAAACCTGTCTTAAAGCAGCCAGGAAAGGAGCAAATGTCACCTTTTAAGAGAGGCTGTTGCTTAATAAAGGATAGTATGTTCTGAAAGCATAGAAATAGGAAATAGAAAATGTGGCTGCTTAGGACAAGTGAATGCTTAATAGAGGTGATAGCTTACACAGGTTTTACTGTATTTTACACGGACAGTCAAAGTTGTGTTATGTGTTTACCTCTATTAAGCAACCACTTGCTATAAACACCATAACTTTCTATTAAAAAATTATATTTCAAGTTTTAATCAACCTGTGTTAAGCAACCACCTGCATTAAGAGGTCAATTTTACTATTCCCCTTGGATGGCTGCTTAAGACAGGTTTGACTGTATAATTATAACAATTACTATAAAAGCTGCCTTTGAAGTTTGAAATGATGTCTGAAGTATTGATTTTCATAAAGATTATTTTATGTATTTTTTTTAATTTACTTTAACAGTTGTTTTTAAAGAAAAATGCCATATTCTGTGTATGTCCTTAATAAGCAGAACTTACAAACTGAATGCAATGCCAGAAGACAAACACAAAGTTGGCAAAGTAACCAAAATTTTAGCCATACTACTAAAATACATGTAGCGTACAATAAAAGATCATCAGCCACACAAAGTACAATACATGTAGCTTGTAATAAATGATCAAATAGATAAGTATCCAGCAGACTAGTAGACCATTATTTCTTATTGATCACAGTTAAGCAAAGTTCGGTCAGGAAGTTGAACTTCAACAATACAGGAGCTACGTGAGTACATGTCAACTAATTGATCTGTTGCGGGCTGTCAATCAAACAAGTCGATAATCCAATCAGTGATTATTTTCAGGGCCGCCATTTTTTTTTTTCTATAGACAAACTTATGGTCTCTAAGTAAACACTACATTGTATTACATTTCATTTACTTGGACAAACAATTAATGTCACGAGGCCAATGGGCAGAGCGTGTCTTTCTCACATGAAGTCAATTGACATTTCGCTTTATCAGCTGTAAGCCATAATTATGTACCTATACAAAAAATGAATCATCTCTTTCATACAACAACTAAGAATATTTTTCAATAAACTGTATATCCAATATCTTCACCTTTGAGTGACCTTTACCTTTGAGTGACCTTTCCAAAATACTACTAATTAAGACAAGTCAAGTTATTATTTGTTTGTGATTACCAGTGGGAGAGATTGGGAACACAATCAAGCCAGGTTCAAGCTGAGGTCCAGTGCTGGTTTCACTTAACTGACCATTTCAAGTGCATGACCTCTGTTGACCCAGTGGTCTTCTACAGGTTTGTTTGTATGTATTGTACTTCTTCTAAAATATAGTGATTATGATGTTGTGATTCAATATTTGATTGAATATAGGAATGGTAAAAAATTACCACACACAGGGTACCAAATACAGTAAGTGCTGGTTGTATGTTCTTTAACACGGCAGTTTGGAGTACTTTCCTTCTAAGCACTTTGCTTGACATAAACACTAAAATTAAACACTTAACTTTAAATAAATGTGTTTCAGTTTGTGAAAAACATAATTTTTTTAGACATTTGTTACAGAATTTGATAATAGTGGAGCGTGTGGTCCAGTGGTCAAGCATCAGACCCAGGTTTAGGGCTGTGGGTTCCTTAGGGAGCAAGACATTTTATTAGCATAACAGGAGGACTTTCAGTGTGCTTTGTTATAAGAACTTGATTCAAAATCAATGTAAAATAAGTAACTAAAACAATTAAAATTAATAAATGTTTCTTTACAATAAAGCACTATTTTGAAAAGCAACGACAACCTCCTTACGGTATGTGCTATGTCTTTTGTCACTTAATTGTGACATTTCAATTATATAGGGTTAAACAGCTCATGCCACCTAATTACAATTGTGCTATCCTCAAAATTAAGTTATGTCTAAATTTAACATTATATAATGCAATACATTTAACACAAATTGTGCAATCTCAGTAGAGGTTGTAAGTTTAAAGAACCACTCAGCCAGTCTCTGTGATTATTGACAATATAATTTGTTCTACAGCCATGTATCTTTCACCTCTGGATATGTGGGGAAGTAGTCAGCGACCGGCAGAGATAAGGTGTGCATTTTCCTAACTAATCCCAGAATGGTAATTTGTGCACTGACCTCCATTAAAGAAACTGAAATAATGTTGAAACTAGAAAAGTGTCTGTTGACAGGAATGCCCCAACTATTGACCCCACTATTGACTGGAAACCAATTTTATACCAAAAATAAGTTAAAAAAAAAACATAGCTCTTGTTAAATTAAATCGTCGTTGACAAATATTGTACTTAACCTGTGTTTTGTAAGTGTACAGGAACGCGCAAAATATCAGTTTAATACCTCTTCAGAAGTTATTAACTGGAAAACAATTTTCTGGACAGACAGACAGACAGACAAACAGATGAATGTATGGACAGACAGTGCTAACAATAAATGCCCCTTCACCATTTTTTTCATTTTTTAAATAGTGAAGGCAAAAAAAGCATAAAAACATAAAAAAAAAATGCAAAATAAAAAATCTGTTTACAGAGCAACAATTAATTGTGATTGCAGATTATATCATTATATCCAATCAAGGTAAGCAACTCCAGCAAACATTGTAAGTCACACAACTGTGTAATTCACACTTCTGTGCAAGTCACACAACTGTGTAAGTCACAGAACTGTGTAGTTATTTCCATAAGTAAAACAAATAAATAAATGGGGAATCACCAAGCTTAGAAAGGCATGTAAAGATTACAGCTATATGTACAAAGCAACCTTGGGAGGAGACTAGTTGAAGGATAATTAACAGGAAATGTCACCGTTAAGTGTCACATGCCCCCCAAATGGTCTGTGAAAAATAACAATATATGATATAATAGGTAGCGATGTATCCATGAAATTCAAGAGTAATGGACTGATGTTTCAGACTAGACATGCAATTTCATGGGGTTTTTTTTACATCAAAGCATGACCTTGACCTTTGTGTAACCTTGACCTTGACATCTGATGTAATGGTCTGGGTACTTCAACAGTTAAATGTAGGTGAAACATTATCATGACATGCTATTTTAAAATCCCTAAATGTAAGTTCTAGATCAATTGTTGATCAACTGATAAATTGAGCCAAGTGTTTTTGAAATCCATCCATGTATGATAAATTTAAAGGACAGACTTGAAATCTCAAACAGATGCAAAGTGTTGTCATACATACTCAAAGTGTGACCTTGACCTTTGAGGTACTAGGTCTTACTTATGACACATCCTCATGTCAACTTGATAAATTGAGCCAAGTTAAAGACAAAGTCACAGACCAGACACGCAAAATCAAACAAATTGAAAGTGTGACCTTGACCTTTGAGGAAAGGTTCTGGGTCTTACACGCAACACTTAATTATGTCATGTCAATCAACTGAGCCAAGTTTTTTTTAAAATTAATCCATAGATGATAAAGTTACAGACCGGACAAGAAATCTCACACAGACTGAAAGTGTTGTCAAACAAACTCAAAGTGTGACCTTGACTTTTGAGGTACGCATGTGGGTCTTACACATGACACATTGTAATGTTATGCTGATGAATTGAGCCAAGTGTTTTTGAAATTTATCCATAGGTGACAAAGTTTCAGACCAGACACAAATTCTCAATCGAAGTGTCATCAAACAAAATGAAATTGTGACCTTGACCTTTGAAGTAGGATTCTTGGTGTAACGCGCAACACATTGTCATGTTATGTTGATCATTTGTAGCTAGTATTAACAAAATCCATCTATGCATGACAAAGTGGCCAGACACGAAATCTCAAACAGACTGAAAGTGTTGTCAAACAAACTCAAAGTGTGACCTTGACCTTTGGGTATGGGTATGGGTCTTACTCCCGACACGTTGTCATGTTATGTTGATCATTTGTAGCAAGTATTTATAAAATCCATCTATGCATGACAAAGTTACAGGTCGGACAGTAAATCTCACACAAACTCAGTGTTGTCAAACAAACTCAGATTGTGACCTCGACCTTCAAGGTACGGGGGGTGTGGGTCTTACTTGCAACATGTTGTCATGTTATGTTGATCAGTTATAGCAAATATCATTAAAATTCATCTATATGCATTACAAAGTGACAGGCCAGACACGAAATCTCACACAAACTCAAAGTGTTGTCAAACAAACTCAAATTGTGACCTTGACTTTTGAAATACAGGTGTGGGTCATGTTATGTCGATCATTTGTAGCAAATATCAACAAAATCCATCTATGCATGACAAAGTTACAGACCGGAAACAAAATCTCACACAAACTCAGTGTTGTCAAACAAACTCAAATTGTGACCTTGACCTTGACCTTTGAGGTACAGGTGTGGGTCTTACTCGCGACACGTTTTCATGTTATGTTGATCATTTGTAGCAAGAATCAACAAAATCCATCTATTCATGACAAAGTTACAGACCGAAAACGAAATACAGGACAGAAGGAAGGACAGACGGACGGACGGAGGCTGCGATTACTATAATATGCCACCCCAAAAAAATTTTGGGAGGCATAAAATATCTGTTAACAGAGCAACCATTGATTGTGATTACGTATTATATTCATCAAATAAGCAACACCCATGAACATTAAGTCACAATACTGTGTAGATATTTCTATAAATAAAACAAATAAATAAACGGGGAATCACCAATCCTGGAAATACATGTAAAGCTATATGTACACAGCAACCTTGGAAGGAGACTAGCTGAAGGATGAAAATTCACACAACCAGAAACCTTTTTTTTAATAAGGTTTAATGCCATTTTCAATACATTTTAGGTTGTATGAATGGTGAACTTTGTTAAATAAAGTTTTTGGAAAGAGCAGGACTCGAACCTACAACCTTGACGGTGAGAGGTAAGTGATCTTGAGATGGCGCCTTAGACCACAGGGGACCCACCACCAGAAACTGGAACTGAATTAGGCAAAAGTGCAATGGAGGCCAGCAATGTTTATGTAAGCTTCACCACCATACCACTTACACAGATGCTAAAACAGTAAGATAGTTAGAAATAGTGAAGAATGACATTATTTGTACAATGTATTTAATTTTGAAGAAAACAGAATATTATTTTGGAAAGGGTTTCATTTTATATTAAAGATAAAGAGATAAAACTAACAATTATCAATTAACACATCTAGCTCTTTAGAATTTTTTCATCTAAGAAAACCTGAATTAAAAAGAAAACAAGTGGTGGCTGAATGAAGGGACTGATGTTTGACACACAATCTTTTAGTAGAGACAACGTGTTGCGAAACTGATGAGAGTATTCTAATTTTATGACGATGTGAAATCAACTAGTGATGTTTTATTGATCTGTTTATATCGTCACATCTTGTGATGCCCGCTCGCTGTGATACAACCTGTCAATTATAAGTATTCAATTACTGAACCGTTGATTTGTTTACATGAAATTTTTATGTGCCCTTTAAACGGATAGAATATGACTTCACAATGAGCAAAATTTGGCAATGTACAATTGATTGGCAGTTTGCTTCTGAAAGTAAAACTACACACTGGCACGGCACCTGTAATGTACCTTTTTAAAGTATTCACTAGACAATTCTTATTCTATGAATGAAAACAGTGAAATACTCATTTATAATTTCATTATGATAAGCATTGAAATAACTAATTCACTAAGAAATCTCTATACTCATCAAAAAGCATAAAATAAAAAGTGTTTATTTTGAATTTACCATTTATAGTTTCACTATCATCAACAGTGAAATAAGCATTTATAACATCACTATCATAAACAGTGAAATTATCATTTATAAGGTCATTATCATAAACAATGACATTATCAACTTCACTATTCACAGTAAAATTACCAAAGATAATTCACTAAGAAATCTCTATAATTCATCAAAAAGTTTTATAAAGAAGATTTTGATTTGAAACTTTAAACAACATGTAAATAATTGAAAAAAAAAGTTTTTCCTTTGCTATGAAACTCAGGGTTTTCTTTTGAAATCAGGTATATGGGTTACATTGCCTTGTGCCCCTTTAATGTGCACAAGTAAGAAATGCACATGTTCCTGAAAAGACCACTTACTGGAAACCGGACGTAATAAACATATTTTGTTCATTCATGTCCAAGGGCAGTAGAGTATGACCAGAGTTTAAATGCATATATTACCACTGGACCAATATTGTGATATACGTTACTAAACAGAGGGGATATTTATATAATGTTTCAGAAAATAGTCTGTTACATGTTATCTAAACCCCTTAACCTTATTTTTAACACACAGACCAGTTGTTACTTCATATGATGGAATACTGACCCTCTGTAAAACTACACAAGAAACTTCATTTTTTTACCTTTGTATCTACACATGACAGGTTATATATGGCATATCCTACCGGTATTTTATTGGAGGAAGACCTCAGAATGAAACTCAGTAGAACCATCTTCACAAGCAGCTGGCAAACTTTCTCACAAAGATTTTGGAGCGAGCTGGGCTACCCATGACCTGACGAGACAGCGCCTTGTACCACAAATGCAAACATGCAGAAAAAACTAGAGGTACTCAATTCAAATGTTAAGGTTTGTAATAAAAACTGGATTAAAATATGTCTGAAAATCAGTGAAGAAAACTTGGACTAGCCGAGTTTGTCATGAAAAACTCTTGGACCAATACAATAATGTCTAAATAAATTACGTTAAGCTCAAAATGAATAATAAAGCATCTAATCATCATCATTGAAAATTCTAAATCAAAACTCACAAAAAATGATATTTTCTAACGATGGGAATGGTGAAATTAAAACAGAATCGCAAATCTAAAAATAGATATCATGTACGCACTGCATGTTGACCTTCACCTCATCATTCATACTCTTTCTAAAGCCAGCAATATCTGTAACCAATATGGCGGATTTATCTGTAACCAATATGGCGGATCTATCTGAAATCAAACTGAAATCACCCGACTTGTTTGATATGACCAAAAAAGCATTGCAATTTGTAGTGGGATCGTTATTTTAGTACAACCTGAATGTTTGGACCAAGTTAAAAAATCCCTTTCCAATATACATATTATTTTACATGTTTGAATAGATCCTTTTGTTAATATGTGATCATTGAATAAAATTATCTAAGAATGATATTATTGGGAAAAAAAATGTTTTTATCAATTCTAAATTGAAAAAAACAAAGCATCTGACATACTGCCCTGAAAGTTTTTTTTTCGATCTTAGTAGTAAATTTCTGCATTTAGATCAACCATCTTATATTATGGATATTCTGTTCAATAAATATTGTATATTGTCTCTGTAGTGTAAAATTTTATAATTTTATTTTTTGACAAAATACTAAATTGCGACCCACAATAAAGGCCCATTAGTGGGTTTTGCTAAAAAAAATTGACAAATAAAATGAAAATGCCGACTTGTATCAACTAATTTCTCAAAAATAAGATAAACTACAGGAACTTAGGACCAAAGCAACTATTTTCTTTTGAATGGGATCTTCTGCTTTGTGATTCAATAACCACTCCTTCATTTACGAAACATAAACTTATAGCTGATGCACCTTTAAGTATAAACTGAAAGCACTAAAAGAACTGTCAGATTTTGAGCATAGGTACTTTAAAGACTAAATGTGTGAGTAATAAAGCAAACGTTTTAGTACATGCATACTTGGTATATTACACTCCTGGTGCACGGTTATTTTAAGTGTGGGTCAGGTTCACCTATCTATATCTATCATTTGTTGAACTTTTGGGCTTAATCGCGTGTTGAAACACTTAATTTCTGCCATCAACTGGAAAATTGGAATGAAAAAATATTACAAAATTTGACATAAAAGTTTCATTTCTAGTTGTATAGGATTTAAATATGAATAACACTCAACACCTAAAAGAACAGTCAAACCTACATAACCAGTCAATAACATGTAAATACAATCAATAAAAAGATATGATATTTACCAAAACCAGTCAATTAAAGATATGAAAATTACAAAATTTTAAACCAGTCAATTAAAGAGATGATATTTACCTAAACCATTCAATTAAAGATATGAAATTTACCTAAACCAGGCAATTTAAGAGACATGAGAATAACCTAAACCAGTCAATTTACCTACACCAGTTGATTTAAGAGATGAGAGTTACCTAAACCAGTCAATGAAATTTATGAGAGTTACATAAACCAGTCAATAAAATGTATGAGAGTAGTAACCTAAACCAATAAGATGTACCTAAACCAGTCAATTAAAGATATGAAATTTAGTGACCTAACCATGTTTAGTCTGTAATGCGCCTGAGGATCAATCCCGGTCACAGTCTCTGTGATGATTTGTCATGAACTATGTTCTATAGCCAATTGTGTTTCCCACCTAGGAATATATGGGGAAGCAGCCAATGAATTGCAGAGATAAAGTGTGTCTAATACTGGTTAACCACCTAGCAGATCTTAGGAACAATGATAAGGTGTGCTAAAAGCCTTAAAACTGAAAAATTGTTGAAAAAAAAATCAGAAAAAATATGAAATTAAATCAGATTACATATTTTAAACAAGAGGCCCATGGGTCTTAACGGTCACTTGATTATCCGAAAAACATTTACATAAGTCTACTCAGTTATGAGAAATAATATTTTTTGTCAATTACTCTTATATAGATTTATTAAGTTGGCCCCACCCCCAGGGCCAAACCGTGAGACCCAGGGACATGAAATTCACAAATTGTATAAAGGACACATAATCGTCAATTTGTTTCTGAGTGATTCCTATAATAATAAAAAGATTCTTAAAGTTTACCTTGAACTTAACTGTTTTTGCCCCCCCCCCCCCCCCCCCCCCCCCCAAGACCTCATGGGAGTGGGGACCATGAAATTCACATAGGTATTAACTGTCATGTCAGCAACAACAAATCATACCAAAACACATTCACATAGTTAACCTTGAATTTGAATGTTTTGGCCCCACCCAAAAGGCCCCAGGGGGGTGGGGACCATGCAATTCACAATTTTGATTCACCATTAAGTACCAAAGCTGCATACATTTCATTATGATTGAGCTTACGGTTTTTGAGAAGAAGTCGAACATGTCAATTGTTTATGCACACATGACAAAAAGCAATCACAAAAGGTCCCTTGGGACAATGTCTCAGGTGACCTAAAAACTACAGCGTGTCAAATGAGAGAGTATAATTTATAGAATATTTGAAAAGCATTAGTCATGGTATTGAGACAATCCACCACCATATTATGACCTCAAAAGTGAAAGGTGTGAGGTCAAGGACCTTGAAACAATCCTTTTAGTCATAACTTTGTCATGAAAGATCCTAGGAAACAATTGTCCTTCGAGGACAGTGGAACAGTTCACTAATGTATATCAAAACATCCACTTTTTAGACTTATATAATAATAAATATTATACATGGCTTTGTACATGTATAATTTGAAATGTATCCAAGCCAATGCGCACATATATCTTAATCTTTAAAAAGACCATCAACACATACCCAGGTACAACAGTAATCCACGGATACCTTATCCTTTAACAATAGTTAATACTTTCTTAAAATAACAATACTTCACATAAAATGAAAGAGCTGCTTAACCCTTTACTTCATATAGTCACCTTTGGACACCTCTAATATAGATGCCTTTGGACACCTCTAATATAGATGCCTTTGGACACCTCTAATAAAGAACGCTTTTGAGTTAATTGGTGAATTATATTTATATTAACTGACAGAGTGGAAAACAGTGCAGGAAGTGTTTAGATTGCTCGTTACGAACTCTTCCTGCACTGTTATCAAAGGCCTTCTGTGATTGGTGTGGGAAAATGTGTATCTATAGAGTAAAGGGTTAAATTAAAACATGTTCTTCTAACAGACCTTTATATAGAGGTTATTTTCTACACAATTTACATAAATTAGACAGTTTTACTCTAATTCTCTGGCCTGGCAGAGATTTTACCTGGAAATTGTGAAGAGGCCAAAGCCCTCGAGATTGAGAAAAAACAGAGCGATTGAGTGAAAATTATGAAATTTTTAAGGCTGTTGCAAATTGAAAAAATAAAGTCTAACACTGTTAAAATCATCTTCTTACCATTAATTATCTGATATTACAGTTACTATTATGCTTCATATTATCTGGGGGTTTTATCCACTAAATGTTAGAAATTTACAAAAAACTTCAAAACTGAAACTGAAGAAAAAAATCCTAAATGAATGACAAAGAAGAGAATTTTCTGTTTTCCAATAGTATTTCTATATAAAACTGAATTCAAGCCCCATACAGGGCCCCCCTATGAATACAAGACCTTTGATTTGTACAAACTTTAAACCCATTTTATTTGATATAGAATATCCCAATGAGTATGGTACTCATTGGGATAATCTATATCAAATATAAACAAATTTGACTGACCAGAAGATTTTTGAATTTTTTCTATTTTAACCCTCTTTTGACTGACCCTGGACCCTTATGGAAAATTAATTCTCCTTATTGAACCAAATCTTATTTTCTATGACTAGATGATACTTCAGAACTCAAATTGAATAATAATTTTGCCTACATTGATGAAAAAATGAGAATTTTTCTAAGTCCCCCCTATAAATATTAGCCCCTAAATTCTTATCTGCAATCAAACCATTACACATTGGGATAATTGGTTATCATGACTACATAAATATTTTTAAAATCTGTTGGGCGGTTCATGAGAAGAACTAAAAAAACAATTTTATTATAGACGTGGTATGCGTGCAGTTTGGATGTCACAGCTGACTGTCTATAACACAAACAATTTGATTGCAAAATCAGCAGATTAATCTTTACGTTATTTGCTTTAAAAACACATTAGCTAAAAACACTGTACTGAGAATAATCGTATAGCAAAAAAGTACAGCTGAAACACTGTACAGTTGACTACTGTTGTGAAAATTTACAGTTAACACACTGTTCATTCATTTATGAAGCCATCATTTACAGCAGAAACACTGTACAGGCGATTATTGTAGCAATCATTTACAGGTAATACATTGTTCAGTTAATTATTGTAGCAATCATTTACAGGTAATACACTGTTCAGTTAATTATTGTAGCAATCATTTAAAGCAGAAACACTGTACAGACGATTATTGTTGCAATCATTTACAGGTAACACACTGTACAGTTAATTTTTATAGCGACCATTTACAGGTAACACACTGTACAGTTAATTATTGTTTTGATAATTTACAGCTAATGCACTATACAGGTAATCATTGTAGCAAATATTTACAGCTAACAAACTGTTAAGTAAATTTTCATAGCGATCATTTACAGCTAACACACAGTACAGTTAATTATTGCTAAGACCATTAATTTTATGCCAACACACTATACAGGAAAACATTGTAGCGAATATTTACATTTAAATCATTGTGTGTACAATTAATTATTGTAGCAACCATTTACAGATAACACCCTGTAAAGTTGATTATTGTAGCAACCATTTACAGCTAACACACTGTACAGTTAATTATGTAGCAACCATTTACAGCTAACACACTGTACAGTTAATTATTATGGCTATCATTTACAGCTAACACACTGTTCAGTTAATTATTGTAACTATCATTTACAGCTAACACACTGTACAGTTAATTATTGTAGCAACCATTTACAGCTAACACACTGTACAGTTAATTATTGTAGCTATCATTTACAGCTAACACCCTGTACAGTTAATAGTTGTAGTTATCATTTACAGCTAACACCCTGTACAGTTTATTATTGTAGCAATCATTTACAGCTAACACCCTGTACAGTTTATTATTGTAGCAATCATTTACAGCTAACACCCTGTACAGTTGATTATTGCTGCAAACACTGAACAGACTACAATAAGTTTTAACTGTTCAATAACAGTCAACATAGCAGTAATTGAACATAGCCTTGATTTACTGCAAAAAAGAGAAGACAAATGAAATAGAGGTACCATGTATAAAAATAGAGAGATGATGTACTCTGACATCTGACAACATTTACAACTCAAGGTTAGAATCAAACATTTTTAAAGTTATACCATTGAACAAAACATCCATAATTAAAACTATGAAAAATACCATTTTCAAACCAACTGCCGTATTCCGCCGAATAAATGCAATGCATTTTACAAAAGGGTGGCATTCATTTGGATCTAAGAAATCAAAGGAAATTCTTTTTTTTGGAAATGTGTTACAAACAATGTTTTAGATAAATATTTTACAAACATATACACATTACAATTGTCTGAAAGTTTGACTGTTTGCAGGTTTCTTTTTTACAAATAACACATAAAAAATTAATAAGAAAAATAAATTTGGATTTCTCAGACTCAAATTTGCTGGGAGGGGGCATTTATTTGAGCAGAGTGTTTATTCAGGGGAATACGGTATTAAGAATGTTGGTAATAGGTCAACTGCAATATAACATTTTCAAACAAAACTGCGGCTTGTACCAGAGCATCAGTCAGTGTCTCGGTGGAATATGGACGCCACTTGTCGATGTTTCTTGCCCGGCATCTTGGAGTCACTGTGTGCTTCATGGTGAGTCACTAAGGTACTCATTAACTGAGAATTCATACATATTTGGTATTTATTGATATCTAATGGTTCAATACTGCCTGACTTGTTAGCCTATATTAAGCCAACAAACATGTAATAGGTACAATAATCTGGAACAGAATGAGCCAACTCTTGGAAACATATTTTTTTTAATTGACCACTCCAGTTATAATTACATGTATATGACATATTCAGTTTTATTGATTGAAGGAGGCTTCAGAATGAACCTGAGTAGAACCGCTGCTCATCGCAATTCACAGGCAAACTTCCTTACATAAAGTTTTTAGACCGAGCTGGACTCGAATCCAGGACCTCAGCTGTGAGAGGTAAGTGATCTCAGCTAGACTTGAACCAAGGACCTCAGCGTTGAGAGGTTATTGATCTCAGCTGGACTCGAACCAAGGACCTCAGCAGTGAGAGGTTAGTGATCTCAGCTGGACTCGAACCCAGGACCTCAGCGGTGAGAGGTAAGTGATCTCAGCTGGACTCGAACCAAGGACCTCAGCCGTGAGAGGTAAGTGATCTCAGCTGGACTCAAACAAAGGACCTCAGCGGTGAGAGGTAAGTGATCTCAGCTGGACTCGAACCCAGGACCTCAGCAGTGAGAGGTAAGTGATCTCAGCTGGACTCGAACCAAGGACCTCAGCGGTGAGAGGTAAGTGATCTCATCTGGACTTGAACCCTGGACCTCAGCGGTGAGAGGTTAGTGATCACAGCTGGACTCGAAACCCAGGACCTCAGCAGTGAGAGGTAAGTGATCTCAGCTGGACTCGAACCAAGGACCTCAGCGGTGAGAGGTTAGTGATGTCAGCTGGACTCGAACCAAAGACCTCAGTGGTGAGAGGTAAGTGATCTAAGCTGGACTCGAACCCAGGAACTCAGCGGTGAGAGGTAAGTGATCTCAGCTAGACTCGAACCAAGGACCTCAGCGGTGAGAGGTAAGTGATCTCAGCTGGACTTGAACCAAGGACCTCAGCGGTGAGAGGTAAGTGATCTCAGCTGGACTCGAACCCAGGAACTCAGCGGTGAGAGGTAAGTGATCTCAGCTGGACTTGAACCAAGGACCTCAGCGGTGAGAGGTAAGTGATCACAGCTAGACTCGAACCAAGGACCTCAGCGGTGAGAGGTAAGTGATCTCAGCTGGACCTGAACCAAGGACCTCAGCGGTGAGAGGTAAGTGATCTCAGCTGGACTCGAACCCAGGAACTCAGCGGTGAGAGGTAAGTGATCTCAGCTGGACTCGAACCAAGGACCTCCGCGGTGAGAGGTAAGTGATCTCAGCTGGACTTGAACCAAGAACCTCAGTGGTGAGAGGTAAGTGATCTCAGCTGGACTCGAACCAAGGACCTCAGTGGTGAGAGGTTAGTGATCTCAGCTGGACTTGAACCAAGGACCTCCGCAGTGAGAGGTAAGTGATCTCAGCTGGACTCGAACCCAGGACCTCATCAGTGAGAGGTTAGTGATCTCAGCTGGACTGAAACCCAGGACCTCAGTGGTGCGAGGTAAGTGATCTCAGCTGGACTCGAACCAAGAACCTCGGCGGTGAGAGGTAAGTGATCTCAGCTGGACTCAAACCAAGGACCTCAGCGGTGAGAGGTTAGTGATCTCAGCTGGACTTGAACCCAGGACCTCAGCGGTGAGAGGTAAGTGATCTCAGCTGGACTCGAACCAAGGACCTCAGCGGTGAGATGTTAGTGATCTCAGCTGGACTCGAACCCTGGACCTCAGCGGTGAGAGATAAGTGATCTAAGCTGGACTCGAACCAAGGACTTCAGATGTGAGAGGTAAGTGATCTCAGCTGGACTCGAACCAAGGACCTCAGTGGTGAGAGGTTAGTGATCTCAGCTGGACTTGAACCAAAGACCTCCGCAGTGAGAGGTAAGTGATCTCAGCTGGACTCGAACCCAGGACCTCATCAGTGAGAAGTTAGTGATCTCAGCTGGACTGAAACCCAGGACCTCAGTGGTGCGAGGTAAGTGATCTCAGCTGGACTCGAACCAAGAACCTCGGCGGTGAGAGGTAAGTGATCTCAGCTGGACTCAAACCAAGGACCCCAGCGGTGAGAGGTTAGTGATCTCAGCTGGACTTGAACCCAGGACCTCAGCGGTGAGAGGTAAGTGATCTCAGCTGGACTTGAACCCAGGACTTCAGCGGTGAGAGGTTAGTGATCTCAGATGGACTTGAACCCAGGACCTCAGCGGTGAGAGGTAAGTGATCTCAGCTGGACTCGAACCAAGGACATCAGCGGTGAAAGGTAAGTGATCTCAGCTGGACTCGAACCAAGAACCTCGGCGGTGAGAGGTAAGTGATCTCAGCTGGACTCAAACCAAGGACCTCAGCGGTGAGAGGTTAGTGATCTCAGCTGGACTTGAACCCAGGACCTCAGCGGTGAGAGGTAAGTGATCTCAGCTGGATTTGAACCCAGGACTTCAGCGGTGAGAGGTTAGTGATCTCAGCTGGACTTGAACCCAGGACCTCAGCGGTGAGAGGTAAGTGATCTCAGCTGGACTCGAACCAAGGACCTCAGCAGTGAGAGGTTAGTGATCTCAGCTGGACTCGAACCCTGGACCTCAGCGGTGAGAGATAAGTGATCTAAGCTGGACTCGAACCAAGGACTTCAGCTGTGAGAGGTAAGTGATCTCAGCTGGACTCGAACCAAGGACCTCAGTGGTGAGAGGTTAGTGATCTCAGCTGGACTTGAACCAAGGACCTCCGCAGTGAGAGGTAAGTGATCTCAGCTGGACTCGAACCCAGGACCTCATCAGTGAGAGGTTAGTGATCTCAGCTGGACTGAAACCCAGGACCTCAGTGGTGCGAGGTAAGTGATCTCAGCTGGACTCGAACCAAGAACCTCGGCGGTGAGAGGTAAGTGATCTCAGCTGGACTCAAACCAAGGACCTCAGCGGTGAGAGGTTAGTGATCTCAGCTGGACTTGAACCCAGGACCTCAGCGGTGAGAGGTAAGTGATCTCAGCTGGACTTGAACCCAGGACTTCAGCGGTGAGAGGTTAGTGATCTCAGATGGACTTGAACCCAGGACCTCAGCGGTGAGAGGTAAGTGATCTCAGCTGGACTCGAACCAAGGACATCAGCGGTGAAAGGTTAGTGATCTCAGCTGGACTCGAACCCTGGACCTCAGCGGTGAGAGGTAAGTGATCTAAGCTGGACTCGAACCAAGGACTTCAGCGGTGAGAGGTAAGTGATCTCAGCTGCGAAACCGAGGACCTCAGCGGTGAGAGGTTAGTGATCTCAGCTGGACTCGAACCCAGGACCACAGCGGTTAGAGGTAAGTGATCTCAGCTGGACTCGAACCCAGCACCTCAACGGTGAGAGGTAAGTGATCTCAGCCAGACTCGAACCAAGGACCTCAGCGGTGATAGGTAAGTGATCTCAGCTGGACTCGAACACAGGACCTCAGCGGTAAGAGGAAAGTGATCTCGGCTGGACTCGAACCCAGGACCTCAGTGGTGAAAGGTAAGTGATCTCAGCCAGACTCGAACCAAGGACTTCAGCGGTGAGAGGTTAGTATCTCAGCCGGACTTGAACCAAGGACCTCAGTGGTGAAAGGTTAGTAATCTCAGCCGGACTCGAAACCCAGGACCTCAGCAGTGAGAGGTAAGTGATCTCAGCTGGACTCGAACCAAGGACCTCAGCGGTGAGAGGTTAGTGATGTCAGCTGGACTCAAACCAAGGACCTCAGTGGTGAGAGGTAAGTGATCTCAGCTGGACTCGAACCCAGGACCTCAGCGGTGAGAGGTAAGTGATCTCAGCTGGACTCGAACCAAGGACCTCAGCGGTGAGAGGTAAGTGATCTCAGCTGGACTTGAACCAAGGACCTCAGTGGTGAGAGGTAAGTGATCTCAGCTGGACTCGAACCCAGGAACTCAGCGGTGAGAGGTAAGTGATCTCAGCTGGACTCGAACCAAGGACCTCAGTGGTGAGAGGTAAGTGATCTCAGCTGGACTTGAACCAAGAACCTCAGCGGTGAGAGGTAAGTGATCTCAGCTGGACTCGAACCAAGGACCTCAGTGGTGAGAGGTTAGTGATCTCAGCTGGACTTGAACCAAGGACCTCCGCAGTGAGAGGTAAGTGATCTCAGCTGGACTCGAACCCAGGACCTCATCAGTGAGAGGTTAGTGATATCAGCTGGACTGAAACCCAGGACCTCAGTGGTGCGAGGTAAGTGATCTCAGCTGGACTCGAACCAAGAACCTCGGCGGTGAGAGGTAAGTGATCTCAGCTGGACTCGAACCAAGGACCTCCGCAGTGAGAGGTAAGTGATCTCAGCTGGACTCGAACCCAGGACCTCATCAGTGAGAGGTTAGTGATCTCAGCTGGACTGAAACCCAGGACCTCAGTGGTGCGAGGTAAGTGATCTCAGCTGGACTCGAACCAAGAACCTCGGCGGTGAGAGGTAAGTGATCTAAGCTGGACTCAAACCAAGGACCTCAGCGGTGAGAGGTTAGTGATCTCAGCTGGACTTGAACCCAGGACCTCAGCGGTGAGAGGTAAGTGATCTCAGCTGGATTTGAACCCAGGACTTCAGCGGTGAGAGGTTAGTGATCTCATCTGGACTCGAACCCAGGACCTCAGCGGTGAGAGGTAAGTGATCTCAGCTGGACTCGAACCAAGGACCTCAGCGGTGAGAGGTTAGTGATCTCAGCTGGACTCGAACCCTGGACCTCAGCGGTGAGAGATAAGTGATCTAAGCTGGACTCGAACCAAGGACTTCAGCGGTGAGAGGTAAGTGATCTCAGCTGGACTCGAACCAAGGACCTCAGTGGTGAGAGGTTAGTGATCTCAGCTGGACTTGAACCAAGGACCTTCGCAGTGAGAGGTAAGTGATCTCAGCTGGACTCGAACCCAGGACCTCATCAGTGAGAGGTTAGTGATCTCAGCTGGACTGAAACCCAGGACCTCAGTGGTGCGAGGTAAGTGATCTCAGCTGGACTCGAACCAAGAACCTCGGCGGTGAGAGGTAAGTGATCTCAGCTGGACTCAAACCAAGGACCTCAGCGGTGAGAGGTTAGTGATCTCAGCTGGACTTGAACCCAGGACCTCAGTGGTGAGAGGTAAGTGATCTCAGCTGGACTTGAACCCAGGACCTCAGCGGTGAGAGGTTAGTGATTTCAGCTGGTTTTGAACCCAGGACCTCAGCGGTGAGAGGTAAGTGATCTCAGCTGGACTCGAACCAAGGATCTCAGCGGTGAAAGGTTAGTGATCTCAGCTGGACTCGAACCCTGGACCTCAGCGGTGAGAGGTAAGTGATCTAAGCTGGACTCGAACCAAGGACTTCAGCGGTGAGAGGTAAGTGATCTCAGCTGCGAAACCGAGGACCTCAGCGGTGAGAGGTTAGTGATCTCAGCTGGACTCGAACCCAGGACCACAGCGGTTAGAGGTAAGTGATCTCAGCTTGACTCGAACCCAGGACCTCAGCGGTGAGAGGTAAGTGATCTCAGCCAGACTCGAACCAAGGACCTCAGCGGTGATAGGTAAGTGATCTCAGCTGGATTCGAACCCAGGACCTCAGCGGTAAGAGGAAAGTGATCTCAGCTAAACTCGAACCCAGGACCTCAGTGGTGAAAGGTAAGTGATCTCAGCCAGACCCAAACCAAGGACTTCAGCGGTGAGAGGTTAGTATCTCAGCCGGACTTGAACCAAGGACCTCAGTGGTGAAAGGTTAGTAATCTCAGCCGGACTCGAACCAAGGACCTCAGCGGTGAGAGGTAAGTGATCTCAGCCGGACTCAAATGCAGGACCTCAGCAGTGAGAGGTAAGTGATCTCAGCTGGACTCGAACCCAGGACCTCAGCGGTTAGAGGTTAGTGATCTCAGCTGGACTCGAACCCAGGACCTCACTGGTGAGAGGTTAGTGATCTCAGCTGGACTGGAACCCAGGACCTCAGTGGTGAGAGGTTATAATCTCAGCTGGACTCGAACCCAGGACCACAGCGGTGAGACATTAGTGATCTCAGCTGAACTTGAACCCAGGACCTCAGTGGTAAGAGGTAAGTGATCTCAGCTGGACTTTAACCCAGGACCTCAGCAGTAAGAGATAAGTGATCTCAGCTGGACTTGAACCCAGGGCCTCAGCGGTAAGAGGTAAGTGATCTTGAGAACGCAGCTTAGACAACAATCCTTCAAGTAACTAGTCAACGTTTTCACATAAAGTTTATGTATAAAACAGGACTCAAACCTACAACCTCAGCAGTGAGAGGGGATTTTGAAACAGACCTTAGAGCATGCAGGAATACACAATTCAAAAGGCAGATAAGCATACAAGAGAAAACAATGGTGTAATGGAAAAAGGCTACATCATGCAAATTGGCAGTGTAAGAAGGAAAATGAAAATGTGGTTTCTGCTTGTACAAGTGATAGATTTTAATTAGAGTTTACAGGTAAATTGAATTTCATATCATAATAAGAGAAAATCGTTGTTTGTAAATATTGGTATTGCAAGGTGGCAACAAAATAGAACCGCTGGTGCCCACAAGAGCTTTCTCAAAGTGAAAATTCCACCTGATTTCACAATCAGTAACAATCATGACTGAGCCATGTTTATTTTTATAAATAGTTCTACCTTTATATAATGAAAGATATTTATCAACTACTAAATGAAACCATTTACATGTATACATTTACAAGTTAAATAAAATAAGATTTTTTCAAATAAGGTTTAACGCCATTTTCAACATATTTCAGGTTGTATGTGCTATATCCAGTTATATTGGTTGAAGAAGACCACAGAATGAATCGAAGTAAAACCACCGTTCATTACAGGCAAACTTTCTCACATAACATTTTTGGACAGAGCAGGAGTAGAACACAAGACCTCAGCATTGAAAGGTAAATGATCTTGATCGGCACCTTAAACCACTCGGCCACATAGTTAGAATATGAAACATGTACTTTAGAATTCTCAAAATGAGCAATAAAACAAAAACAGTATGTAAATATTATTGGCAGGATGTTCTAAACATAGACCAACAGTGGCAGGATGTTCTAAACATAGACCAACAGTGGTAGAATGTTCTAAACACAGACCAACAGTGGTAGAATGTTCTAAACACAGACCAACAGTGGCAGAATGTTCTAAACACAGACCAACAGTGGCAGAATGTTCTAAACACAGACCAACAGTGGCAGAATTATTTAAACACAGACCAACAGTGGCAGAATGTTCTAAACACAGACCAACTGTGGCAGAATGTTCTGAGCACAGACCAACAGTGGCAGAATGTTCTAAACACAGACCAACAGTTGCAGAATGTTCTAAAGACAGACCAACAGTGGCAGAATGTTCTAAACACAGACCAACTGTGGCAGAATGTTCTGAACACGACCAACAGTGGCAGGATGTTCTAAACACAGACCAACTGTGGCAGAATATTCTGAACACAGACCAACAGTGGCAAAATGTTCTAAACACAGACCAACTGTGGCAGAATGTTCTAAACACAGACCAACAGTGGTAGAATGTTCTAAACACAGACCAACAGTGGCAGAATGTTCTAAACACAGACCAACTGTGGCAGAATGTTCTGAACACAGACCAACTGTGGCAGAACGTTCTGAAAACAGACCAACAGTAGCAGAATGTTTTAAACACAGACCAATAGTGGTAGAATGTTCTAAACACAGACCAACAGTGGCAGAATGTTTTAAACAAAGACCAACTGTGGCAGAATGTTCTAAACACAGACCAACTGTGGCAGAATGTTCTGAACACAGACCAACAGTGGCAAAATGTTCTAAACACAGACCAACAGTAGCAGAATGTTCTAAACACAGACCAACTGTGGCAGAATGTTCTGAACACAGACCAAGTGACAGGATGTTCTATACACAGACCAACAGTGGCAGAATGTTCTAAACACAGACTAACAGTGGCAGAATGTTCTAAACACAGACCAACTGTGGCAGAATGTTTATTTTGTATTAATCATGCATTTGTTGCAAGTGAAAACATATAAAGTATCAAATGACTGCTTGTCCTAAAATGCATGCACAACTACTTCTAGTTAAGTAAAAGACTAATAATTGGGTCAAATTCATATTACTTAATCTCCTCAGTGTAACATTTTAAAATTGTGTGTTACCTGTAAAAATTCTCCAAGATCCACCTGTGCATTTTTGTTCAAATCAACTTCATTAAGTATGTCGTGCAACTGGTCCTCTGACACCCTCTCCCCAATTTTCTGAAAATGCAGATTAACATAAAGTATTCATTATCTGAAGATCAGAATCAGGGTCAATTTGTTTTGACAATCAAATAGAAGTTTTTGTTTTTACATTTGAACAAACAAAATTTACATTTGTACTACATTTACAACAGTTGAATTCTTCAGTAAAAGTGCTTTGACAATGTTCAACGGGAAACTGACTTACAGAGAACCGATGCGGCATCCGGTACACACAATATTTCTGGTTTACTTACCGAAATAATTTGGTTGATTTGAAGGCAAATACATGAGGTCAGTAATTAAAATGGACAGATTGAGAAAAAGTTTGTCAACATTAAAAACAAACAGAGTTTTCTAAAAGCAAACAAACTGATAAAATGTGTCGTGTGTGGAGTACATATACAAATGATAGGCATTATACAAATGTTTATCAGGAGTCATATTCACATTTTCTTGAAAATATTCTTAGACTTGAGCTTGAAAATCCCAACTATATATGTGACCCTATATGATTGCAAATTTGAGACTAAAAGAATGACCTCCATGTGTTTTTTTTTTTCAAAATTCATTTCTTGAGTTCAAGTCCAAGAATATTTTTAAAAATGATTGGTGAATACCACCCCAGGCACTTAGCAATTTTGATGTGTTTATTTACCCAACATGTGTTTATCTACCAAACATGTGTTTATCTACCCAAATGTGGTTATCTACCCAACATGTGTTTATCTACCCAACATTTGTTTATCTACCCAACATGTGTTTATCTACCCCAATATATGTTTATCTACCCTACATCTATATTGTATTTACATCTTCATTGTTATTTTACCGATTTGTTCAAGAATAAAATAAATCAAGCACAAATATCTACAAGTACCATTAAGTAATCTTTATCATATGTTAATTAATCAATTATGGATGGAAATCATGATCGATCAGTTGACCAGGAAGTCATGACACGAGTAATCATCAATTAAATTTATTTAACTTTGAATATTTTTCATGATATAGTTATCTAATTGATAAATAAATGGAATATGTCAGTCTAATAAATGAATTTTCAAACCATTTAATTATTTAATTGGTGAATAAGATGATAATCAATTAATGATTTAGATATTTTGATAAAGAGATTCTTTGAAGCTTATATCATGGTTGTACATCCCTTACAGAATACATTATTATACAATGAGCTGTGTTGAAATTTTAAGCAAGCAAAATGGTAGTCAAACTGCGGTGATTCCATGCATCAAAGCTCTATAAAAAAATAAGCAACAAAACAAAGATATA
This sequence comes from Panopea generosa, assembly GCA_029582155.1. Classification (NCBI taxonomy): domain Eukaryota; kingdom Metazoa; phylum Mollusca; class Bivalvia; order Adapedonta; family Hiatellidae; genus Panopea; species Panopea generosa. Next base: position 11,629,487 of record CM055911.1, on the reverse strand, counting down.
ATTACTGTAGGGGTGGTCTATGGATAGAGTGTCCGCCTCACATGCGGAAGGTCTTGAGTTCGACCCCTGGCCGTGTCATAACAAAGACATTAAAAAAGGTACTAGAAGCTTCTTCGCTTGGCACTCAGTATTTAAAGGATAGTTTGAGGTCTGGTTGGCCCGGTGTCATTATAATGTGACTGGATGGGGCATCATACCATATGTCTGTGGCATGAAACTCCAGTGTGGCAATGCTTCGAATACTATCTCAAGTAGACACCATTGCAATATGACTGAAAAATTGTTTAAAGTGACGCTAAACACCATACAACTAGAAATATACTAGTAATTGTTCATTAAACACAGCTAATCATTTTTTCAGTATGAGAATTTGTTACACCTTATTGGATTAATTCTGTGACACAAAGTTTTGAATCACTGGTGAAATATTATTTTTGAGTTTTTCATTTATTACACAATTTAACTTTTTATTCATATAATACCTCTTAAGGAGGAGTGTCAAAAATTACATGGAATTCTACATTTAAAAGTCTAAAAATGACTTAGAACAACAAAAAGTAAAGTTATTTTGTTTCTTCATGTAACAGCAACAGATCCATTGCAAAGTGGCTAGTAATGTGTCAACATGAAATAAACAAAAACAATTACTGTCATAATCATATAATGTGAATTTTATGTCTATAACATGGTGCAAACATAATAGTTTGTGAGATATTAGGCTTAAAGGCAATACTGTAGAATCTGGTAAATAAGCGCAACCTTGATTGATTAATTGAATATTTAGCGTCATTTTTATGCCATCGAGGGGCGCAACCTTGAATATATGCGTATACCAAAAATGTGCACATAGCCCCTTACCATCATTCTGTATGTAATAATACGTGCATATGGCCTTACCGTCAATCTGTATGTAATAATAAGCACATATGGCCTTACCGTCATTCTGTATGTAGTAATAAGCGCATATGGCCTAACCGTCATTCTGTATGTAGTAATAAGCGCATATGGCCTTACTGTCATTCTGTATGTAATAATAAGCGCATATGGCCTTACTGTCATTCTGTATGTAACAATAAGCGCATATGGCCTTACTGTCATTCTGTAAATGTATGTAATAATAAGTGCATATTGCTTTACCATCATTCTGTATGTAATAATAAGCGCATATGGCCTTACCATCATTCTGTATGTACCAATAAGCGCATATGGCCTTACCGTCATTCTGTATGTAATAATAAGCGCATATGGCTTTACCATCATTCTGTATGTAATAATAAGCACATTTGGCCTAACCGTCATTCTGTATGTAATAATAAGCGCATATGGCCTTACCGTCATTCTGTATGTAACAATAAGCGCATATGGCCTTACCGTCATTCTGTAAATGTATGTAACAATAAGCGCATATGGCCTTACCATCATTCTGTATGTAATAATAAGCGCATATTGCTTTACCATCATTCTGTATGTAATAATAAGCGCATTTGGCCTTACCGTCATTCTGTATGTAATAATAAGCGCATATGGCCTTACCATCATTCTGTATGTAACAATAAGCGCATATGGCCTTACTGTCATTCTGTATGTAATAATAAGTGCATATGGCTTTACCATAATTCTGTACGTAATGATAAGCGCATTTGGCCTTACCGTCATTCTGTATGTAATAATAAGTGCATATGGCCTTACTGTCATTCTGTATGTAATAATAAGCGCATATGGCCTTACCGTCATTCTGTATGTAATAATAAGCACATGCTATAATCTTACCACAATTTTATGTTAAAAATAGGAGCATATCCCATCAAATCAGCAGCTGAACTTGCTAATGGTCTTTTGATCAATACCGTGACAATAAGTTACTAGTATTGTGTAATACTATAAAGGTGACAAGTTGTGTTACCTGTCATCGTCAAATATATATCGTTATACTAGCATTTCACATCTATTGAAGTGTAATCGTTTTCCGATAATCATGTTGTTTGAATAGTTTTTTGCAACTGTAAAAACAAACAATATGCTAGTATATTGCTCGAGTTTATATACCTAACAGTTTGTTTTTGATCTTTTCATGTGCATCAAACACGGATAAAACTCCTTTAAAAAGGAAATTGACTCGTGATCAAAATGGAGCAACATATAGACAATGTGGAATAGCTATAGTGTACATTAACTAAAACTGTGTCATACGCATTATATTGCACTGTTATTGAACTTTTTCATGTTAATATTGTGAACATTTGATGAATTTCATATTTGTGAAATCAGTTATAAAATGAACGGAGGTAGCTCGCCACACATGTCGGTACTAGTAATAGTATTTTACTTTACCTTCGATTTCTTGAGCGTGGTAAGCATTTATCAAGTTGTCAAAAAAAAGGTGCATAGAGCTTATGCATAAGTGCATACCAATTATAGGCATATAGTTTAGTGTTTCAGGTTAAGGGCTTACCAATAATAAGCGCATAAAAGTGTCATTATAATTAATATAAGGCATACGCTTATTTACCACATTCTACTGTATTACATTTAGATTTCATAACATTCGATTTAAAAAAAAATCAGTTATATATAATGTTGTAAAAATGCCTCTGGCACACTCACCTGTCATAAGGTAAGGTAAAATACCTTTAAGAGGTATTTTTGTGTTTGTAATCATCTTGATAGGAAATACAGAGAAAACCCAGAAAATGCAACCATTGGATAACCATGCTCAGTTGAGGAAGGAGAGATTACAGTATACAATTTTAATGGTGGAAGAAGACCGCTATGAAGAATGTTTAACTATTTAGAGACATTTTTATACTATCAAGGGGAGACGATCCGTTAACCTTACCATTCTTTCGTGGGACACTGGAAGGTTAACCAGTTCTCAAACACACCCATCTCAGCAATTTACTCATAACTTTCCCACTTGAATCAGTGGTGAAAGAAGAATGATAATGAGACATAATGTTGTACATAAATCATCATTGTGACTGTGGCTGGACGGGGATTCGTACTTCTCGATTGATAGTCAAACATGCTACTGACACAGCTAACAGGACCCGGCTTACAACCGAATGAATAGAAGTAGAACCGTAATTCTCCCACAAGGTAATGTCAACCTTTCTCATATATCTGGATTAAACCCATAACCTCAGCATCCTCAGTGACGAGGGGTGAGGTCATGATTGGGGTTGTATTCACCAACCATTCTTCAGAATATTCTGTATATCCAAATTTCAAATTCAGATAAAATTATCTAGTTTACCATGACAGATGAGGTAATTGTGAGAGTTTATTTGATTCTATATTAAGTGCCCCCACATGCTTGCAAATTTTGGTCTCAAAAAATGGTCTCTTTAAGTGTGTTTTTCAAAATTCATTCTTAAATTCAGGTCAAAGAAAATTAATAATGGTTTGGGAATTGCACCCCAAACCTCTTGGAAAAATTGATTGACTGATTGAATATTTCGCATCATTTTTATATCATGGAGGGCTAACAGACGATCAGTTAACCTAACCACTGTTTCCTGGGATCCTGGAAGGCTAACCAGTACTCAACACACCCCATCTCTGCAAGTAATTGGTAACTTTCTCACTTAAATCAGTGGTGAAAGATGAATAATAATGAGATGCAATGTCGTATATCAACCATCATGGAGATTGCGGCCGGGTGGGGATTCAAACTCATGACATCTGGATTGACAGTCAAACCCACTAACAACTATGCTAATCTGGCCATATGTGTCCATATGACATGGATGCCCCTGCTACATGCTAGTAAGCCAATTTTGCCAAAAATTCAGTAAAAAAGGGATCATAACTCTTGAAAAATTGTATCGGTATAGACAAATGTACAGAGACACACCAATTGATAATAATCAAATACTACATAAAATATCCGTAAGTTAGCCATCGGAAACCAATCTGATGAACGGAAACATGAAGAGACAGGGGCAACACTTTATGCCCCTTCTCCTTTCTTCAAATGGCCGCGGAATGAAAATATAGTACAACAAGAAAGGTTTAAATGGAATAGCCTGAAAACTGTATAAAGTGAAGTCCCAACTTTATTGCTGGATTTATATAGATGTTAGTTGTATAATATAGTAATAAGGTGTACACAGCTTACATGAGATTTTAGTTTCTGAAATAAGTTTTTTTTTTGTCAAAGATATGTTTATATTTTGAATAATTATGTCCTGAAAGATAAGTCAACAATTTTATATTAGTTCAATGAGCATAGTGATAAAAGCAGTGAAACATCTTTCTTTCCTTCAATTTCTATATTTCTAATTTAAAGATCACATGGCCAGTCAACCAGTCCATTGGCATACACAATTTGGCAGTAACATGTTTGCAAAATTAAAAAATGTATCATACATGTATTGTTTTTTATTTATTTATTTTTTTATTGTGTTAACCCTTTACTTCATATAGACGCCTTTGGACACCTCTAATATAGACGCCTTTGGACATCTCTAATATATACGCCTTTGGACACTTCTAATATAGAAAGCTTTTGAATTATTGGGTGAATTATGTTTATATTAACTGACAGAGTGAAAAACAGTGCAGGAAGTGTTCAGGTTGCTCATTACAAGCAATCTGAACTCTTCCTGCACTGTTTTCAAAGGCCTTCTGTGATTGGTGCAGGAAAACGCTTATCTATGAAGTAAAGGGTTAAACACCACTTTTAACACATTTCAGGTTATATATTATAGCATTATCCATTTTTTTTTTTTTTTGGTGAAGGAAGACCTCGGAATGAATCTTTGTAGAACCACCATCCTTCCATCAAAAACTGGCAAACTTTCTCACATAAAGATTTTGGAGAGAGCAGGACTCGAACCAACGACTTTAGTGGTGAAAGGTAAGTGATCTTGAGATGGCACTTTGGAATTGTGCAGCATTATTACGGATAGAGTTTATTCAAAAAGCCCATTTATTTTTATTTTTTTGATGAAAGGCCTTTTTGTGGGAAACTTACTTACAAAATACAAAAGACCTTTATCAACAAAGTTCATAACAATATTATAAATAAAAATCTTGGGCATGACACAGTTTACAAACTGTTCTTGAAATAAAAACTGTAAGACTGGGCTGTGTTCAGTACCTTTAAACAGCAAAAAACTTTGCTGCCTGGTTCCCTAAAATTATTGTGAACTGTGAGTAAATTTGAGGGTGAGTCAGTGTCCAGAAAAATAAGATAGATAATGTTAGCAAATGTTTAAGCAAACTGAACCAGCCCTAGTGTTAACATTTTTCAAGGGAGAATTGATTGATTGAATATTTAGTGTCATTTTTTATGCCATTGAGGGCTAACAGACAATCAGTTAACCTAACCACTGTTTCCTGGTATCCTAAATGGTTAACCAGTACTCAAGCACACCCCATCTCCGCAAGTAACTGATAATTGCCCAACTTGAATTAAAGGAGAAATTTACTACCACAAGGGACACAACTTCAGTTATAACACACATCCTACCTTAAAATATTTTCGAAGATCATTGACTGTAATATAACCTTTATTATCAAGGTCAAGGGACTTGAATCTCTTCACGTATTGGTTAATCTCATCCTTGGTGAAGTTGATGGGCATGTCCAGCTCAGCTCGACCCAGATCTAACCCCATTTCATTGCGTAAAAAGCGTTTGGCTCTCTCTGTTTCTTCCTGAAAGAAATATGTATTATGTAATTAAGTGAATAATTCAATTAAATTAAATGTGAAATTCTGCACTTTAATTAATCCATCAATAATTCAACACAAATTGGAGTCAATTTTAAAATATCAAAATGTACGAGTCGTCTGACAAACACTAACCTCTCACCGCCGAGGTCATGGGTTGAGTCCAGATCGGTATAAAAACTTGTGAGAAAATTTGCCAGTTACTTACAGAAAGTTGATTCTCCTAGAATTCAATTTGAGGTCTTCCTCAACCAATAACACTGGCTATACCACATATAACATGCTATACCGCATATAACATGCTTTACCGCATATAACATGCTATACCACATATAACATGCTATATCACATATAACATGCTATACCACATAACATGCTATACCACATATAACATGCTATACCACATATAACATGCTATACCGCATATAACATGCTATACCGCATATAACATGCTATACCACATACCACATATAACATGTTTATACCACATACCACATATAACATGGTATTCCACATACCACATTTAACATGCTATACCACATATAACGTGTTATACCCCATATAACATGCTATAATTTGAAAACGGGATTCAATTCAATACGTTTATTTGTGATTAAGGTTTCCAGCCCATGACACATATAACAATATACATGTATAGAAAAAGAAAAAGAAAACAGAATTAAAACTCATTAAAAACAAGAAATGTTACTGGTAAGTGTCATATGCCCCTCAAATGGTCTGTGAAAATAACAGTATGTTTTATAGTAGGTAGTGATGTACTCATGAATACCAAGAGTCATGGACTGACGTTTCAGACTAGACACGCTTGTTTTTTTTAAATTAAAGTGTGAACTTGACCTTTGTGTAACCTTGACCTTGACATCTGATGTAAAGGTCAGGGTATTTCTACAGATAAAAGAGGTGACACATCATCATGACATGTTAATCACATGTTTAGCACTTGTGTCAAGCTATTTTATAATCCCTCAATGTAAAACAAAGTTACAGACCAGACATGAAATATCAAACAAACTTAAAGTGTGACCTTGACTTTTGGTCTCTGGGTCTTAACGGGACACTTCATCATGTCATGTCATGTCATGTCATGTTGATCATTTGATAAATTGAGCCAAGTGTTTTTGAAATCCATCCATGTATGAAAAGGTTACAGACCGGACTTGAAATCTCAAACAGACTCAAAGTGTTGTGGAACAAACTCAAAGTGTCACCTTGAAAAGAACTCTTAACTCTAAACATGCTACCTCCAGTGTGAATGGCCAACACTCTATCCACTACACTACAACTCCTCTTGAAATACACAAAACACTTGTAATGGCATTTCTAACATTTACCTGCTGCTTCTGTTTATTCCATTTGAGTTCCTCTGCCATTATCTCAATAACGCGCGGTAAAGCTTCTTCCGCCGCATGAACGTTACAGAAGGCAAGTCGTGTCCGTCGACCAATCACATCAATAGCGGTGCAGGCATATTCTCTGACAGCATATCTCACCTGTAAAAACATAATTATTCTTAAATTATACAGTTATTTTTGTTTGAATAATTAAAAGCATTTTTATGCCACTGAACACTAACCAACATTCCCGGAAGATTGTAATTGACAAAGCTAATCTCAGCTAATCACTGATAACTTTCCAACTTGAATCAGCAGCAAGAGATGAATGTCAATGACACGCCATGTCACTTATCAATCATAACAGAGACTGTGACTTGGTGGGAATTCAAACTCGACAACCCTAGAATGATAGTCAGCCAATATAGGGACTGAGTCTGGCTACATGTATCTATGGCCAACTTACCTAAAAGCATAATAACTTCATTGAATGACACGATTGACAATGAGACTCACTGTTGTTTATTAATCATCACAGTCTGTGGCAGGGGGTTTTAACTCACGACCTCTGAATCGATAGTTGGGCGCACTAACAATTAACCCAACTATGCCAGCTAAATAAAAGACAATTTCTATATTTAAAATGGCATGTATAAATAAATGTAAGGGGTCCACTATGGCAGAATGTTTTAAGGCACTGTCATCTAATCCCCACATACATGTCACCACTGAAGTCATGGACTTGAGCCCGGTGTGGCACAAACTTTAGGTGAAACAGTTTGGTTGTTATTCCTGAAGAACAGTGTTTCTGCTAAGATTCACTCTGTGGTCTGTCTTCACAAATAAAGCTATTATGTCATTTATTATTTAAATATTTTTTCCACCAAATGTATCAATATTGACTCACTTCTGCCTCCAGGTAGGGGAACTCCTCATGAAGCCGGCGCCCTACTACTGGCCATCTTTTTCCTGTCAGGGTTGCCATCTTGGCCACCTTGAAAGCTTTGTCTCCATATGTACTGGCCAGATGTTGGGCGACCTGAAATGGAAATGACATATAATCAATACAGTGATTATGTTGAAGGATAAATTTGAAAGGGGGGGGGGGGGTGAACAAAAGTGCACAAACAGTAGATGTTAAGATTTCAATTCGAATGTTACATATTCAATTAATTTCTTAGTTTAGTGATACAGACCCGCACACATAGCATAAATATAATATAATTATTATCACCAAAACCTTTAAATGTAGTTTGTAAATTAAGTAATAATGTATTACATTCAAGCACAATGACATTATTACTATTACATGTGTGGTGGTGTCCTTTAGCACAACATTTTAAGTGCATATGCTTGGTCAGTCTACCCAGGAAGAAAATGATCTGCCTTAATTAATTGTAAGAACTTATTTCACAATCAATGTAAAACACGTTCAAAGACAATGATTAAAAAAGGTTACAGCAAAATATGTTACCAATTTAAGATTAAATACTTAGTTATCTACATGGTTATGTAGAGCATCAGCCCTGTCAGCAAAGGTTCCTGTATTCGAGACCCAGACCGGCAGTTCTTACAACTTAGACAAATGACACTCAAGTTTTCCTGGGTAGAATCAGTACTAAGCATATGCAAAAAAAGTGTCTTGCAAAGACACCACACGTAGTTGTGGCAGAGGATTGAACCCAGGACCCTCAAATCCTCGGTTTGATGCTCTACCACTGGAACACACGCTCTAGGCCAGATACATTTATGTCATACTCTATGTTGACAAATAATCATATGTTAGAAAGAATACATTTCCCCTGTATAATAGATACATTAGCATAACAATTCAACCTCATTTTCCAATCCAAAGTCCTGCACCAGTCTTATAAACATGGTTGGTGACCAGCCATGGGCGCCATCTATCAGCAGACCCTTTGTGCGACAGCCGGACGTAGGTTGAAGATTACATTCCTTCACAGCCCTGTCCATCGTCTCCTCGGCCATAGATCTGTAAGTCGTCCATTTACCTCCTACACAAAAAAAAGGGAAAAAATTCATTTCTGGAGACATTTGATATGAATAGAACTGTTTATTTGAATATTAAGCATTATTTTTATGCCATCAAGGGCGAACAGATAATCAGTTAACCGAACCGCTCTTTTCTAGGATCCTAACAAGTTAATAAATAATCTAGCTAATCTTCGTAATATTTATGTTAACCGGCACTATTTCTAAACTGATAACATTAATGGTGAAGTTTTATTTGTAAGCAATCTTTTACAACAATCATAAGCTGGGTTGCATTTCACAAAAAAACTTACGATAAAAATGTTAAGTAAGTATCATTTATTATATTTTAAATATTAATCCAGATTAACGCAACCTCGGATTGAATGTTTCAGAAAAACAGTATGTTTTCTGAAAATATAATATTAAATTCATATGGATGACTATGAAAAATAGTATGAAAGTTTTTTACTTTACGTTTACGACTGATTTTATCATAAGGTTTTTTGCGAAATGCAACCCAGATGTTTTTAGACTAAAATTGACAGAAGTACCGGTAATAATAAAGAATTATAGGTATTCAACATTAATGTAATTTTTTACACATGAACATTTTTTAAATTATATAATTATAATATTTATTCAACATTAATGTTTTTTTATCGTGAATATTTTGTGTTTGAACGAAACATATATGAAAGTCGTATAAAAGCTAATGGCCTCAGTAGCCTGAAGTCCTACAAAATATATTAATCTCTTTGCTTGGTTAATAACGCAATGTAATCGAAACATAAACCTGTTAAGATACAGAAACCACTGAAAATGATTCATACGTTTCCTCTCCCCCGCCCCAAGCCTCACCCCCACCACACAGTTGTTTGATTATTAAGCTTTATTTTTATGCCATTGAGGACTAACAACCTACCAACTTTTTCCTGGGATCATGAAAGGTTAACCAGTTAACCAGTAATCAAGCACACCTATCTCCTTCTTAAAGTAACTTTCACACTTGAATCAGTGGTGAAAACAATCAGTGGTGAAAACAATTGACAATGACATACAATTTCATATATCAATCATCACGGAAACTGTGGCTGGGCAGGAATTCAAACTCAATAACCCTGGATTGATAGTCAGAGGCACTACCGACTGAGCTACCCAGACCCACCCAATGGCTGGTTGTAATCTAATCCATCATCATGATGGACTATGGACTATGAAGAGACACACAACTAGGCCTTTATTGCCAAGATGATGTACATACTTTTAGCCATATTGTTAATTAAGGTCAAACGATTTAATAGAATTCACCAATTTTCTATTTTTAGCTACAGTGACCTTCACCTCAAATACAATCCCAACCTTCCTCTTCATCCAGTTTACCCAAACACCAAGTGGTATGGCAATATCTCACTCCTAACCTAAGTTATCAGTTGAAAAACTTTTTTTATTTTGATAAACAAGGATGACCTTGACCTAAGTAACTTCATATACAATCCCAACCTTCCCTTCTATTCAGTAAACCACACACCAAGTTTCATGTCAGACAATATCTCATTCCAAACCAAAGTTGTCAGTTGAAATGTGACGAGACGGGATACAAATGGACAAAGTGATTCCTATATATATGTACCTTCCCAACAAAACCTTGTATAGTAAAAGCAAATTATACCTACAAATGTGTATAATGTGATTTAAAATTACCTGCAATGGTAATGAGTTTGTCCGAAGACACTTCTATGATATGATTTCTGGCTATAGACTGAGTGTCAGACTTGTTAGGATCACATACAAGTGGGCGTATACCACACCATGCTGATAGGACATCACCCCTCCTCACTGAAAATAACAAACAAGGTATATAAAATACCAAAACCTGAGTTGGGTAGTAGTCACTCAAGGTCTCACTACACAGTTGAATTTTGTTCTTTGTTCTATATAAAATAAGGTCTAGGATTTCACTGGTAAAAAAAAAATTCCACATAGAATTTATTTTAAAGTATTTTTTTTTTCATAGCAGGAATGTATACACACATAAAAATGCACAATAACTGGTAGGTTGTCTACATTGGTTTTTTTTAAAAGAGGGTGCAGTGACACCCTGAGCTTTTTTGAAAAAAGAAGTCCTCAAATGCTCATAAATACATGCATATGCTGAAATCCTATAAAAGTCACATTTTTAACACCAGTGATGTCTTATTGCAATATATGCTATGCCAACTTTTGCTCTACTCATCTGCAGCAAGAAACCACAGCTACTATGTACCATTTTGAAAATATTTCATAACCAAAGTACATAGGCCTATTTTTTAAGAGTAAGAATCTTGCTACCATGGGAAAAAAGGGGCGTAACTATGTAGTGAGACGTCAATGGACACTTGCCCATCTTGCAACACTGTCACATTTAGATCAAAAGCCATTAAACATATATAATAATAAGAATAATATATTATCTTTTACAAATAGTTTATGCTATTCTTTCAGTTTTAATTCACATAAAAGACATCTACATATTTTTTAAAAAAAAGATAACGAAAATGCATAAAATAAACACTTCTCGACAATCTACCAAACTGAATATAACAAAAGTATAAGTTAGAATACAAAATACTATCATTACAATAAAGAAAACAATGCAGTTGGATTGTAATTCCTGTGACAGTGCAGTTGGATGGTAATTCCTGTATGACAGTGCAGTGGATAGAGTTGACTGTTAATGCTAATTGCTGTTATAGGAAGATTTTTTTTTCCAAACAACTTTTTAATCATATCATGACAATGTCTACTTGAGATAGTATTCTAAGCATTGCCACTGTGAAACATCATGCCACAGATACATGGTATGACTCTCCATCAGTCACATTATACTGACACCGAGCCAAGCTGACCTAGAACCATTTTCTTAATGCTGAGCACCAAGCAAGAAAGCTTTTAGTACCAATTTTTAAACTCTTTGGTATGACCCTGCTGTGGATCGAATCCTTACTCATGCCAGAAGTCACCAGCTCCATCTCAGACACAACCTGATGGCCTCTCACGAACAACTCAGTACTGGTTTAACGTAGACAACAGACTCAACCTGATGGCCTCTCACAAACAACTCAGTACTGGTTTAACGTAGACAACAGACTCAACCTGATGGCCTCTCACAAACAACTCAGTACTGGTTTAACGTAGACAACAGACTCAACCTGATGGCCTCTCACAAACAACTCAGTACTAGTTAAACGCAGACAACAGACTCAACCTGATGGCCTCTCACAAACAACTCAGTACTGGTTTAACGCAGCAGACAACAGACTCAACCTGATGGCATCTCACAAACAACTCAGTACTGGTTTAACGCAGACAACAGACTCAACCTCATGGCCTCTCACGAACAACTCAGTACTGGTTCAACGCAGACAACAGACTCAACCTGATGGCCTCTCACAAACAACTCAGTACTGGTTCAACGCTGCAGACAACAGACTCAACCTGATGGCCTCTCACAAACAACTCAGTACAGGTTCAACGCAGACAACAGACTCAACCTGATGGCCTCTCACGAACAACTCAGTACTGGTTCAACGCAATCAACAGACTCAACCTGATGGCCTCTCACGAACAACTCAGTACTGATTCAACGCAGACAACAGACTCAACCTGATGGCCTCTCACGAACAACTTAGTTCTGGTTCAACACAGACAACAGACTCAACCTGATGGCCTCTCATGAACAACTTAGTACTGGTTCAACACAGACAACAGACTTCTGAATAATTCTTCCATTATTGAGCTTACTACACAACTGAGCTTAAAATAATCAGTACTAAAACCAATTCCGATGAATTTAGGCAGATTTAACCTTTAACTTTTAACTATGGATGTTTTTAATTACATTTCCATTATTGTTCACATTATAAAACAATTTTAAAGTAAATAATCATTATACATCCACCACTGCTGTTAGCCAGGCTTTTTCTAATATCAATAAAATTAGGAATGCGTATGAATATTTATTGAAGCAAGGCTATGGACCACTTACTTTTTACCGCTAAATATGTTAGTTCGAGCCATGCTCCATCCAAAATTTGTGTTAGAAACTTTGCCAGTTACTAGCGGAAGGACAGCGGTTCTACTCAGACTGACTTATTCTGAGGTTTCCCTGGGTTGAAAATGGCATTTCATTAAAAACATAATAATAAAAAAAGACATAATTTATATATATATATTATTATTATAAGTTAGTTAAGAACAAGAAATACAAGATAAGCTAAGATGTTCATCATACCTTCGACATCAGGATGTAAATAATTCCTAACTTCATTTAATATAAACTGAATTTCTTTCTCTGAAGGCATTGGCTGAAACGACAAATCGCAGGCATTGTCTGTGGTACCTTTAATGAAAAGAAAACAGCAACTGCATTGTACCACATTAATATGTAATGAGGCAAAAATATGCAACAAATGAGCAGATGAACATTTCAGAGAAAATATTTTTCATAAGTTCCTATTCAACAAATCTTTTAGGAGACCACTATGCCATGCTACACATAAAATATCTAAAGTCTACGCCTTGAATTTCTGAGAAAAAGTTACGCTTAAAATATGCTTATAAGCCCTATGGTGGGGGCATTTGTGGTCGATCACGCTGGTTCAAAAACTTGTTTGTGATCTTGTTGTTACATAATTGCTGTGCAAGTTTGGTAAAGATTCAATGAAAAATGGCAGTGCTATTATGACTACAAGAAAAAGGTTATCAGATGGACGACAGATAACGACGGACAATGGACAATTTACCACGATATAAGCCCTGCTGGCTTTTGCAGGCCAGTAGAGCTAACAAAGAAGAACAGTCTGATTTCTTTTTTTTTTTATAACTGTCATTAGCAACAAAGCTTTTGTCTTCAAAAGTTGTTGAAAAGAAATTTGTTTATTTCGAGTTGATTGTCCAAAAATGTGTATGGTTCTGCAGGGTCAACAAATACCCAAAACACATAAAAATGTCTGCATTATAGTTCATATAATAGTTCACTCACATTAACACATACATGGAGAATACCATGCTAATGCCTGATAGTCTAAAATTGATCAGGTAAAGCAGAGAAATGAACTATTTAAAGCACAAGTCTAGATGAGTGCTTAATTTTTGTTTAATCACAGCTGATCAATTTTTGACAATCTGGAACTGACTCTGCTTTTTAGTAACTTTTATTTATTTCTGTTCAGCAAACAAATGCATACATGTATGTGTACACCTGCTGTAAATGTGTCTGAAAACAGTTCCAAATTTGATTGATGAAATTAAGCAAAATAAAAATGTTTACAGAAAAAAACAATTTATAAGCTTATATTGATATAATTAACAGTATATCATTGGTTGAAAAAGTATTAAAAAAGTGTTTAACACAACGCAATAACAATGATGTCATCAATTTGAGTGTTGCCGAATGATAAACCTTTGAAGTCAATAAAGCATATTAAGTTTATCTTACCACCAGCTTTATTATGTAGAATCATAAACATGATATGACAAAATGTAATATTAAAATGTTTATATACTATAAACAGATATACAGTCCAACCTGTATTAAGCGGCCACTCAAGGGAAATGGCCAAACTGGCTGTCTAACACAGGTGGCTGCTTAATAGAGGGTCCATTTTTTTTTTCGAAAAAGCTGAAGTCATGATGTTTATTGTGACAGACAAACAGTGATCACACATGCCAGGTACATGTACCATGCCCATGCCTGTAAGTTGTTTGGAAATATGTACTGGGGGTAAATGAGAAAAATCCACTGGAAGAAAAGTATTTTATATAGAAGTACATATGAATAAATAATTTATATTATTTAATAAAAAAAACATTGTTTCATTTAGCATAAAAAAAATCCATGTGAATTTTTCATTTAGCAGACGCCGTAAAATCCAGCAAAAATGTGTAGCTTGTATTCTTCCATTATCTCGCGGTTACATTAGCATTCATTCTGATTCTGTTTTTTATCAATACCTTTTCCAAAAATTCAGATGTTTAACCACTCTTACACGTTCATCCAAAGTCAAACACTTTTTTTTTCATAACAGATATTGTGTACGATATGCATCGAGTCAATCACAAATAAAAAAAAAAATTGATATGAAAAAATACTGTTTTTCCATTTGCTTCGCACCCACTTTCATAGCCGATAAAATTTAATTTAATTGTAATTTAAACAAACTGACCAATTGCAATTATCTTTTCGCTCTGGGTAAAGAGGTGTGTTTTCATAACAGAAGCAGAAGCATTAATTGATCTCAGGATTATACAATATGATTGGAATAGCAGCCAGCCAAAAGGTGTGACCACTAAGTGATAAGGGTCGGCCACTACATCTGACCGCTAAGACCTGATCGCTTACGGGTATTGTTTGGGATGAAATAGACTGGCCGCTGGTCCCGTTAAAGAGGTGACTGTTTAATACATGTCCTTTATATAGGCAATTTACACAGGGGGATTTTGAAGTGGCTGCTTAACACAGGTGACCGCTTATAAGAGGTGGCTGCAAGGACAGGTTAGACTGTAATTTAACAACAAAAAATAACAAGTGAAACTGGAAACTTTCCCACTTGAATCAGTGGTAAGAGACAATTGACAAAGAGACATAATGTTCTATATCAATCATCACAGACCTTGTGGCTGGGCAGGGATTCAAACTCTGGACCTATGGATTGATAATAAGACATGCAACTGACTGAGCGAACCAGGCACAGCTATATATTAATATTAATATACATGTGTATTCTAGTTTATGCCTACCTGCAAGGGTTACATTCTGCCAGGGCAGGAAAAAGATTATACGTCCATCACTAGTGGAGGGGTCTAGTAACCCCATTCTTTCTGGACTGAAATATACAATATCAACACAATTAACTCCGAGTTAAGATTATTATTTATAAAGTCCTCCGTCACCAAGTGGTCTAAGACACTGACTCAGGTTCATTAATCTCTCATCCATGAGTTTTCCTGCTTAGTCCAAGATCTTCATGTGAGAACGATGGCCAATTACTTGGAGAAGGAAGGTGTTCCAGAATGAATCTGAACAGATCCATGATCCCTCCGCTAGTAAATGCTGGCATACATTCTCACATAAGGTACTGGCGGTAAGCTGGGCTCAAACCAACAACCCGAGTGATGAGAGTGATGAGAGTGATCAAAGTGATAAAAGTAGATTCACTACGTCTTAGACCACTCGGTCACAGAAGACCCGCATGTATATTCAAACATTTAGAGGAATATATCAAGACTTTTCAAAGTTTTAATATTGGCTAAAGATATTTTTTCCGATATATTAGCCTATTTATATACTCACTGACCCCGTATTGCCAAAATGATATATTCCAGTATAATATATTGAAAAAAGTTCATAACTTGGGCTATGCGCCTTAATTAGACTATTACAGATTTCTTGGTTAAAATTGCAAAATATTTTGTGACGTATTAAATGAGTCACATGTTTTCATTTTTATTTCAATTTCTCGATACTTTAAAGAATACAGATGATATTAATGTTATTCAGATTTGAGTGACTATTTATCTACACAGTCTAATGTGTGCATTGTTCGTACCGACATCTGTCCCCTACCAGGGCAATGTACTGTGTCCTTGAGTAAGACACTCATAATCATGCGTCAAATACTGGTTCAACACAGTAAGATCTCGAGCATGACAGGGATTTAAACTCACAACCCTTGGATTGATAATCTGACATGCTACCAACTGAGCTCAGTGGACCTTGTTCCTTTATTATATTTCTATCTGAACTACAAACCTGTAGTAATCCGGTAAAACAACATGTACACCAGAACTTGGCTGACATATTTTGCGTATCTGCGGGTTGTCCATTTGTCTGATGGAGTCTGTGTATGGTCCCGTGGCATTTATCACACATTTTGCCTTGACATTGAACGTTTTCCCTGCAATGTTATTATTTGTATTAGTTTCAATCAAACGTAGTTTAGCTCCAGTAATATGTTTCATTTGTCTGTTTGTATGAGGTTTGGGGCATTTTTTCAACAGTATTTCAATTATATAAAGGCAATCAGTGTGCTTAATCATCGGTCCTGTGATTCGCTATATGGTTATCTCTGCAAGTCACTGAATACTTCCTCACATATTCAGAGGTGGGAGATTCATGACTGCAGAACAAAGTTCATGGCAAATCATCACAGAAACTGTGGCTGGGCAGGGATTAAAACTCAAAACGCCTAGTTTAACGGAAGTCAGAACTAGCTAGGCCTGGTCAACACTATATTTAAACATCATTTTTACTATCAGACAGTTTTATACATGTTCAAATTATTCATAATATAGTACATCCTACCAGCTTTCAAAATCTGGCTTCTTTAAACATTGTGCCCAAAGCTATAATTCTTAGACATCAGATAAGGTTTTTTTATTATTTCATTTTACTTTGATTATACAAATCATGCTCAAAGTTTTTCTGCAGTAGAACCAGTACTAAGCATATGCAGAAGAACACTATACATGGACATGGCAGAGGATCAAACCCATACTTCTGAGTCTGATGCTTAAGAACACCACACATAGCCGTGGCAGAGGGTTGAACCTTCTATTCTCAGATAATGGGGCTGATGCTCTACCACTGGACCACGAGCTCAACATTTTTACTACCAGTAGTGCAGTGGACAGTGTTGGCAACTTATGGCAGAGGTCACAGTTCAATCCAAGACTCAACCTGGTGTCCTCTAAAAACGACACTCAGTACTGGTTCTACCCAGAAAACAACACTCAATACTGGTTCTACCCAAGAAACAATAATCAGTACTGGTTCTATCCAGAAAACAACACTCAATACTGGTTCTACCCATGAAACAAGACTCAGTTCTGGTTCTACCCAGGAAAAAGCACTCAGTATTGGTTCTACCCAGAAAACACTCAATACTGGTTTTACCCAGGAAACAACAATCAGTACTGGTTCTACCCAGAAAACAACACTCAATACTGCTTCTACACAGGAAACAAGACTCAGTACCCAGGAAACAGCACTCAGAACTGGTTCTACCCAGGAAACAGCACTCAATACTGGTTCTGCCCAGGAAACAACACTCAGTACTGGTTCTACCCAGAAAACAACACTCAGTACTGGTTCTACCCACGAAACAAGACTCAGTACTTGTTTTACCCAGGAAAAAGCACTCAGTACTGGTTCAACCCAGGAAACAACACTTGGTACTGGTTCTACCCAGGAAACAATACTCAGTACAAGTTCTATCCAGGAAACAACACTTGGTACTGGTTCTACCCAGGAAACAATACTCAGTACTGGTTCTATCCAGGAAACAACACTTGGTACTGATTCTACCCAGGAAACAACACTCAGTACTGGTTCTATCCAGGAAACAACACTCGGTACTGGTTCTACCCAGTAAACAACACTCGGTACTGGTTCTACCCAGTAAACAACACTCGGTACTGGTTTACCCAGGAAACAATACTCAGTACTGGTTATATCCAGGAAACAACACTTGGTACTGATTCTACCCAGGAAACAACACTCGGTACTGGTTCTACCCAGTAAACAACACTCGGTACTGGTTATACCCAGTAAACAACACTCGGTACTGGTTCTACCCAGTAAACAACACTCGGTACTGGTTTTACCCAGAAAACAACACTCGGTACTGGTTTACCCAGGAAACAACACTCAGTACTGGTTTACCCAGGAAACAACACTCGGTACTGGTTCTACCCAGGAAACAACACTCCGTACTGGTTCTACCCAGGAAACATCACTCAGTACTGGTTCTACCCAGGAAACAACACTCAGTACTGGTTCTACCCAGTTAATGGATATAAACTGAGCTTACTTTGCAATTAATGTAAACTACTCCAGATGAAGTACAAGAAAAAATACACCACACTGATGTAGCACAAGATGCTGCGCCACCATATAAGGGTATAAATACATGAAACTTATTCAAAAGTCTCCATTGTTACTGAAGAATATAAACCACATGAAACTAGGCTAACATGAACAAGTCATAGTCATTAACACCCTCATCGGCCTATTTTCTTTCTCTACCACTCACCAGTTATTCTGTCCAAAAGTTTAGCACCAGATACCACATCCTGACCTTCAGAATTTTTAGTTTTATGCACCTCGACAACTTGTACATAGTTGGCTATGGTCCCACCCATACGTGCTGTTGTTATGGCGATAGATGTGTTCATACGAGCATCATCGTGCTGACCTAAATAACAAACAAATATTTTATTAGGCATAAAGCAGTCATTGCATAAGAGGTAAATGAAGTTAATAAATATTGGTTTAGAATAATTTAACAATTATCATAGTTTTGTAATTAAGTTACTGCAATTAGAAGTATTAACTAAACATAAAACAAATTCTACACGAGACATTGTATTGAACCCGAGTATTCTTACAATCAAAAACGTTCCAAGACAAACTTTGTCAAATAAGAGCAATAAGGTACCAAGTGTTTATGAAATAAGAAGGCACTTGGTACCTTTTTACGCCAATGGGGAAAAAAATGTTGTTTTTGTGATGTCGCAAATTCGTAATTGTTGAGGTTGTGGGTTCTAAATACTTCAATGTAAATCAGTTTGCCAGTTACACACTTTACTTACTTATGACATCATCAATACAAAGAGGATCTTACATTCATGCTCATTCTTTATTGAATTTATTTAACAAGTTGGCAAAAACATATGTGAGGCTCTGTCGAGCATCATATCATTTTTGCCAACGTGTTTAATGAATTTAATAATAAATGAGCACGAATGTAAGGTTCTTTTTATCACATAACTCAGAAAAATAGTACATTTACCATTTATTTAACATATCATGTCTATAAGGAACGAGAAAATGTCTACCATATTAATTTTGTTTCTGTCATTCATCGTATTACGTAACGTCTCAAAATGACGTCATTTTACCATGACAAATCAACATATTCAGGGAAGTCGGAACGTAGTTCAGCTTTTTATGTACGAGAGCCAAGTTATACGGAAAACAACAAACAATGAATAGAAAGTGATATTACACTAGGTGAATATCAAATAAATGTCATGGGTTTATTTTACTCCTGCATCGTAAATGTGATAAAACTGGATATCCAACATGTATATATTAGTTTAAAACTCATTAATTTTACATGGATTGTGAAAAGATTTTTAATTGGACTGATCATGCTCGAAGTCTTCCTAAGTAGGACCAGTTCTCAGCATAAAATTTATGCAGTTAAAGTATTTTGCTCAAGAACACTAAACATAGACATGGCAAAGGATAGAACCCCCACTTCAGAGTCCAATGCTCAAACCCAGGACCACATGTTCCGCTACCTTTAATGTTTTTAATGACCTTCAGCTAAGCTTCTTCTCTCTGCATATAAATATTTAATAAACTGGCTCTGTTGTAAGTTTCCACTTTATTTTAAAACTCATTCCCATCATTTATTCTTATTTACACCCAAAGTCATATAAACAATTAATATCTTCAAAGGGAATATATATCAGGATTTTTCTGACCAAAAACACTTTTTTCCAATACATCATGCCTACATATACTCATTGACCCCGTGTTGCCATACTGATATCTATTTAAACTTGTCATAATAATACGTTTTCCAAATTTGGGCTACGCGGCTAGGTTACACTAAAATAGATTTCTCACTTAAAATGGCAACATATTTTGTGACGTTTTAAACGAGTCACGGGATTTCATTTTGATTTAAATTTCATCCTTCATACATATTTATATGTTGTAAAAAAAATTTTCCGTCTTAGACCGAGTCCGAATGGTGATATGAAGTTTGTAAAGTAGTATTTAAATACGGTCTATTTTAAGAATGGGGATTTCATTTCAAGTTTACCACTCCAACTGAAATATTTTAGTGGATTTGATATACCAAACCGTTCGGATTAGATTTATTTATGAAAATGAGATGCTTTTTATCCATTTTAAAGTCATTTTATATTTTTAAACATTTATAGCATTTTTCGTGATATATATATTCCTTTTAAAATACTATTGAAATTACTTTCACTGCACAAGTTATTCAAAGGTTATACACATGACTATACACAGATTTGTGTAGGGTAAAATAAAAAGCCTAACCATCATAGTAGACTAGAGCACCGACCAATTTGTCCTTCTTCAACATGGGGAACAGTTCCAATGCCTTTGACTTTGATAAATAATAACTGCTCTTTAGAAGTTGCTTCCCCGCCACCAGATCGTACATTTTGATGCCGGCCCAGAAGTATGGAATCTGCCAGTGTCTAAAATGTACCAGTAAAACAAGCATTAAAGATGGCATGCATGAACTTTATAACAAACTGTTAACGAAACACTTTTGTGCAATTTTCCTCTCCATATTTTATACTTGATGTTAACAAGATTCTTGGATGGTAAATTAGATTGAATAAATATTAAGCATTATTTTTATGCCATCGAGATCTAACAAATGATCAGTTAACCTAACCACTCTCTCCTGGAATCCAGGAAGTTTCACCAGTACTCGAGCACATCCATCTATGCAAGCAACTGATAACTTTCCCAATTGAATCAGCGGTGAGAGACGAATGACAATGAGGGCAAAAAGTCATTTATCAATCGTTATGGATACTGTGGTCAGGCAGTGTTTCACGACCCCTTGATTAATAGCAAGATGCACAACTGACTGATCTACCCAGACCCGACTGGTGGTTAAATTAGTCCTCAAATAGGACAGGTGTTTTCCCCACATCCAGACCACAAAAACAATAACTTTTACAGCAACAAAAATTGTAAATACAACACGCATATGTATGAACTTATTTCTTTAATAAATTTCATGTGAACAAATAGGGCTTTTATTATATATACACTCAAACCTGTCTTAGCAGCAAGTCAAGGAATGGGCAAAAGGTGACCTTTTAAGACAGGTTGTTGCTTAATACAGGTTAATTTACTCTGAAAGCATAGAAATGGTAAATAGCAAATGTGGTTGCTTAAGACAAGTAGCTGCTAAACAGTGGTGACAGCTTACACAAGTTTGACAGTAGTATGAATATCATTCTTGTGAAATAAAAATTTAATTGATTTCTATGCATGAGGGCAATGAATAGTGTTTTCTCAGATGTTTTTTTACTAATACATATAACAGATATATATATTGTTTTAAAAGGTATGATAACCTTGAACAAATCTATTATACAGTCAAACTTGCAGTAGCGACCACTTGTTATAAGCGACCCCCTGATGTAAGCGATCACATTAAATTCCCCCCAACGAATTTCATTCATAATTACACATGCAATAAGCGACCACTTGCTCTCTGCGACCAGCGACCGCTTAAAATCCATCAAATTTCAACAAATATCCTTTAACATACGACCACGAATACACGAGGTGTGAAATTTCAGCATCATGTTTTGTGTACATGACAAATGTGTAAGTGTAAAAATGTCAATCTCCGCGGAAATGTGCTAAAAATAACCCGAGGCCAAATACTGCAGTGTCTCTTGGTAAAAGCCGATAATTGTTCGATAACAAGTTATAGAGTTAAAACACTTTAACCCCAATTATATATAAACGTTTGATCATTGTTTGGGTGGAATAAATTGACATGTTTGCTATTTGTTTTATTACGATTAAAGGATCGTCAATTACTTAAATAAAATTGGAATTAAAGATTGGACAGTTTGAGGTTTGTTTGTTGTTTGTATTTATTACGACAAAAAATATTAAATAGGTTTGATCGGACTTTTTGATCAGGTTAAATTGGAAAATTGATATTGGACTGTGTGCCGTTTGTTTTCATATTTTTTTTATTATGAATAAAAATTATAATTACGTTTGATTATTTGATCGGCTTTTTGATTATATTAAATTGGAAACTAAAGACAAAACAGTTTGTCATTGTTTTCATGGACAGTTTGAAAGTTTTTACGACAAAAATGAGTAAACGTAAGACGGTGAATATCAAGGCTATTTGACTGGGTTTCAATATTGTGGTTTCATACTGCGATATTCTATCAACGTTGGCATATCTTCAGCAAAGAGAAAATGTCTAACATTAGTACAGCGGGTGAAAGCCCTAAAAATGATGGAAACGTACATGCATTATACAAGACAAAAAAAAGACCAACAAAAAACATTTTACTCCAATAAGAGACCATCTGCCTTAAGAGACCACTTTTTAGATTTCCCTTAAGTGGTCTCTTAAGACAGGTTTGACTGTATTAACTTACTTGTAAACAGGCAGCATTATGGGGAAAGGGTAAGCGAGATGTGGGGCTATCTCTATCAGGTTGGCTCTCTCTGCCAGCGCTTCTTTAACCATCCTGTACTGTAGCCAATCAGATTCAACATAAAGCATTTAAATATTCAGATCAAGTATAAATAAGGTCATAATAAAAATAGTGTTTGTTTGCCATCTCCATCCCTAGAAAAAAAAGGGTTTGTTTGCCATCTTCTTACCCATTAAAATAGTGTTTGTTTGCCATCTCCCTACCCATAAAAATAGTGTTTGTTTGCCATCTCCTTACTCATAAAAATAGTGTTTGTTTGGCATCTCCTTACCCATAAAAATAGTGTTTGTTTGCCATCTCCCTACCCATAAAAAAAGTCGCCTATCTAAAATAAATCTTCTTTTCAAATTTTGCAAATACTATTTATTTTTTTAATTCTATTTAAGCAATTGCATGATGTGTATGACTTTTATAATACAGTGGGACCTCGCTAATCCGTACTCCTGTAATCCGGAAATCTCTCTAAACCGAACACTTTTGTCGGTCCTAAAATTTATTACTCTATCTTTATTGTAAAAATACCTCGGCAATCCGAAACTTTTCTATTCCGAAAACCGTACTCGTTTGAAAGATTTCTTTCACTAAATTACCATATATTTTACCTTTCGGATCCGAACCTTTGTCTCAGTGGAACTTAGTCTCGTCTGATTATTGATATTGACAATACACGACCGCTAATCAGTTTAGTCCCTGACACCTAAAAAGGTGTTGACAAACAAGATGTTCGCCGCTTGTTTACCCGTAGTGTGCGTTTGATCAGCACAGGTGTGAAACTTGCAAAGAGTGTTTGAATAACTAATTAGGCATCAATTACCGGCTACGGTAAAACATCGTAATCATGGTGCTTGTAAGTTAATTATCTTTAATATCTTTAATATCGATTGTGTCTTCTTTTCATTAAAGCCGATTTTTTTTCAAAAGCAATAATAAAGCAGAAACATGAATGTGTTGAAAGTGTGAAATATATACTTTACATGATGATGTATTTATGTTGAATATGCTTGTTGTGTTATTTTTTTATATATAATTACATGTATATGTTCATTATCTTTCCAATAATATTCCAATATGAACATTTCAAAACATTATAAACTGGTTGCATTCAAAGTTAAGAAAATATTTAGCATGAAAATAAAGCATATATATATATATATATATAAATATATATATTTATATATGTTTAACAATGTTTTGCTTACTTCTTTTTCAGTAATTCACTTTAAATATTGATAAAAACATGTACAATACATGCAAAACATATCTGTAAGTTTTGAGACATGTTGATAAGCGTCTAAAAATAGAAACCTTTCTAATCCAAAAACCCTTCTTATCCAAACTTTTCTTCTGGTACGAGCAAGTTCAGATTAGAGAGGTTCCACTGGTCAGTAATATCAAAGATAACATTAAATAGTTCTTAATTTATTTCAGTAATATTTTTGGAATAGAGCCTTTTACTAAGCAATTTTGGTGTTGCATGGTTTTAAAACTCACATTCTCAAATAACAGGTCAACTGTTTATTCAATCAAAGAATAATGATCAGCAAGATATATTCAAATTAAGTAGAGAACAAAGTGGGTTTTTTATTTGTTTGTTTATGATTATGCATATTACTGAATGGATTATGATGCAGATGCTGATGAGCCTACCTGGTCGATGTCTAGATTAAATACGGCCTTCTGCAG
Organism: Panopea generosa; assembly: GCA_029582155.1. Taxonomy (NCBI): domain Eukaryota; kingdom Metazoa; phylum Mollusca; class Bivalvia; order Adapedonta; family Hiatellidae; genus Panopea; species Panopea generosa. The sequence goes on along the minus strand of CM055911.1, from coordinate 11,604,488 downwards.
GTATCGGACACCGCCGTGAATCAACTTTGTACTGCGACTTGATGTGCCTGACCCAAAGTCATACATCTCCACCATGGCTGTCTTCAGGCCTGCAATACAGTGTTAAACATTGCTGTTGGACATTTAAAAGTCTGGGGAAGAAGAATAAAAGGGACTCAAGCAGAGTCTTTTCTATATACAGTAAAACCTGTGGCCACCTCTATTAAGCAGCCACCTGTCTTAAGCAACCATATTTTCTATTTCCCATTTCTATGCTTTCAGAGTAAATTAAACTGTATTAAGCAACAACCCGTCTTAAAAGGCCAACATTGATCCTTCCCTTGACTGGCTGCTTAAGACAGGTTTGACTGTAGTAAATAGATAACATCAGTGTTAAAGGGAATATGTCAGAATCTTCAAAACTTTTAATATTGGCTAAAACCATTTTTTTCCAATACATCATGCCTATATAATCATACTCACTGACCCCATATTGCCAAAAGAAGGGATTTCCTAACTTTGACTACGCGCCTGTGTTAGACTAAAATAGATTTCCTGCTTAAAATTGCAACATACTTCGTGACATATTAAAATTTAAATGAGTCACGTGATTTCATTTTGATTTCAATTTGATCCATTATACTGGTTGAAGTAAAAATTGTTTCATTTTAGAAAGAGTCTAAATGAAGATGTGAAGGTTGTCAAGCAGTATTTAAGTGCTGTCTTTTTTTATACTGATTTTGTCAAATATTAATGGATCTGACACAAACCATTTGTATTTTAATTATTAATGATAATGAGATTCTTTCTATCCATTTTAAAAATAATTTAATTGTTTAAGACAATTATGGCATTTTTCCCTGTTATACTCACTTTAAAGCATGTAATAGAAATACAAGGATCTAAATTTAGTAAAAAAAATCGAAATAAAACAAAATACTTTTATTTTTTTCTCAAATTACTTTTCAACAAAATTAAATCCCAACATACAAGTGCTTGAACCGAAAATAACAAATATATATCCCAAATACATTTCTGTATTCTTTGGCTGCAAAGTATTATTACCCACCTCTACTGACAGAGTCTAGGGCAACACCACAGCCCGTTGCCCCACCCCCTATAACAAGCACATCAAATTCCTTGGTTTCCAGGGCTGAAAGATTCTGTTCACGTGTTGGTAATGGAGTATAAGCATTTTTCAGGTCCTCTCCACTCATAGCAGCATTCACTGATGTTATGGCTGACTGAATATAGAGACATTTGTAAACAATTGAATTTTTTTTTTTTTTTAAATGGGGTTTAATGCCATTTTCAACACATTTCAGGTTATATATGGCATATCAAGTTTTACTGGTGGAGGAAGACCTCAGACTGATTCAGATTGAGTAGAACCACCATCCTTCCGCAAGTAACTGGCAAACTTTGTCACATAAAGTTTTTGGAGTGAGCTGGACTCAAACCAATGACCTTAGCGGTGAGAGGCACGTGATCTTGAGACGGCGCCTTAGACCACTCAGCCACGGAGGATCCTACAATTGAATATAAAATAGAGCACAAAACACACATCTCTGTTTTAAAGAGCGGATTGGTGCTCCGGTGGTTATGGCCTTGTACGGTGTTTAGTGTCGCTTTCAATAATTGTTCAGTCATAACAAGACGATGTCTGATTGAGACAGAATTATAAGCTTTGCCACACTTGATTTGTTGTGATATGGTGTTTAGCGATGGTATGTACTTGTGACAGTATTCTACATGTTAAGTGCTGTCACACTGGATTATCATGCCGCAGACACAGTATCACAGTATGATACCACCCAGTCACTTTATACTGACACTATGCACTCCACATAACAATAAATCTATTATTTATAATATTTTTAATACTCATCCAATTGAACCCACAGTTGGCTCAGAAAATCATAAACGTTTTGGAAATACAAACATTTTAAACTTCAATCAAAATTCGAACATACAACAAACGTAAGATATTTTGTGAAACATAGCATAGAGTTTAAATGAATCACTATAGAGTCCATTTCCAGAGTGTTTTTGTTTTTGGTAGGCCATTGGTTGAGACCCAGATCAAAAACACTATCTCTTGTGAAAGCACAAAACTCAGCACAACTGCCTGCTCAATATATGACTACGACACAGGTAAAATAACTGTTTTTTAATTTCCAAAATATTCAAGTATACTGATTCTGCAAACAGCAAATCAAAAACAACTACAGTGTTATCATTAGAGAGTGAAGTTGGGCCCGGTCAACTCTCAATCTAGAGGTCACAAGTTTGTATCCCTGCCTGTGATGATTGGTCATGAACTCTGTTCTACGGTGATGAATCTCCCACCTCTGCATATGTAAGGAAGTAGTCAGTGACTTGTAGAGATATTGTGTGTTTAGTACTGGTTAACTCTTTACTCCATAGATACGCGTTTTCCCACACTAATCACGGAAGGCCTTTGAAAACAGTGCACTGTTTTCCACTCTGTCAGTTAATATGAACATAATTCTCCCAATAATTCAAAAGCTTTCTATATTAGGTGTCCAAAGGCATTTATATGAAGTAAAGGGTATAAAGTAAACTGGCTAGCAGATTACAGAAATGATTAGGTGCACTGATTGCCATTATATAACTGACATACTGGTGAACTATATAAGTGTTCATGCAACACAGGTGCCCCAGCTATATGTTAGATTGTTGTATGGTGTTTAGCGGCGCTTTCAACAATTTTTCAGTCATATCGCGACGGTGTCTACTTGAGACAGTATTCTAAGCGCTGTCACACTGGAGTATCATGCCGCAGACACATGGCATATGTTAGAAAAGACTCAGGTAACAGTTGACCAAGTTGGCAAATATCAAACCTTTAATTTTACAATTAAACTACTAGCTTGTTTATGAATGTAGGTGATCATTTGCTTACTTATTATGACCTCGAAATGTGTTACAAAATCTATATCACACGAAATATACGAGGTAGATTTTTTTTGTTTTCAGTATGTCCTTCTACGACGAACGGGAAACTTGATGAGGGAATAAAAAAGGGGGGTTTAACCGTGACATTTTTTGCTAAATTACTTATAATGTTTTTTAATTACTTTAATAAACGCCATTTTTACAGCGTCACATAGACAACATTTTTACTTCATGACAAATATGTTGTTGATATGTTTACTTACTTAACTGCACTCATTAGAATGTTTATAGCTGTATGTGACAATGATCGTTGCCACATTTAATACATTCTAAGCACACCACTTATCTACCTAATTTTTGAACAGAACTATATAGGTGTAAAAGAAACTCAAATAAAGCTATCACTACTATCGCTTATGGCCGTATATGTTTCTGTAGCTGATTCACACTACTTTGAATTGCCATACACCTTCATGCATATAATACACGGAAATGACGTCAAAACGGTCAAGCTGCATTTCTCTCGCGGATTTACTCTAAATGTTGTAAACATGTCATGCAGTTTAGAAAGAACGGACATTTTGTGTCTCTAAATATCTTGAAACGGAAAGATAAGGCCAAAAACACTCATTTTTCCGGAAGTTCATTTAAAGACAATGAAGATGTTACAGATGACTGTGGTGGCACTGACGAATCTTGGCACAGAGGAAGGCGTATTATAGAATTGGGATTTTTATAAGACAGGCTAAAACAGTGCGCATATTGCAAATAACAGCTCAGCTTTTTTAAGATTGTTGCCGAGAAACAGTTTGGTCTTGGATCAAGATTACATAATTCCTGCCGATACTGTTCAAAGGTGAATCATGTAGCAATAGGGAAAAAGACACAAAACGAGCGAAAATGGACTAGTAAAATGTTAACACAAAATTGGCTGCAGGTATAGTGGAGACTTATATTTTATTGATTACATATACAAGAAATATCCTTCTTAATATTAAAATGTAACATGTATCTATTATTATCCAGTCAGATAAGGTTGTTTTGGAGCTATCGGCACTTCTATTGCTAGAAGTAAAAATATTGTTTTATTAATCATGGATAGAAGTTCCGAATTCTGTAATTGTATAAGAAAGTTCTGTAGATTACATGCAATAAGGCACTATTTTACTCAAGATGCATAATAATAACAACTGTATTTCATTGTAAAAGAGTTTGTTTTCACCATTGTGTCTTATTGATATTGTTATATTATTTCTGAAGCTATGCTAGATACCGGCATTAGTGAGACGCAGATGAATAATGTTTTTGCTGTTTTGAACATTCCTCCTCTACACCACAAATCGCTTAAAGAAAGAGGCATCCTTTGAATTGGTAGCAGATAAATCGTGCGATAAAGCAATATGAGAAGATATAGAAGCAGTTGACAGGCTGCAATCAGCCAAGTTTTTTAGTTTATACTAATTTATTTTAGCTCGACTGCGATGAAAGCTCAGAGCTTATATGAACCGTTCTCGAGTCTGCTTCCTGGGTAGAACCAGTAACGAGTGTTGTTTGTCGGGGGTATAATAATACATAATATAAAGAAAAAAATCTAAACAATAAAATACATATTCATATTATATTTCATTGAAATAAATTTGAAAACACAAACATTAATAAACAAGTAGATCTTTTAGGAGCAAGATAACTGTTATCTCTCACCTTTTTCACACCTGGGTACACATAGGTGAACACCAAAGCCCCACCGCTGACAGCCAGACCGGTGTATGCAAGCCTCTTTAAAAGACCTCGAAAATTTCTCATCTTTGAAGCCATAGTATGTTCAAGGTGTCAACTTGGATTTCCTCAATTCATTTCTGCAAAGATATAAAATTGCTTGTATGACAATAATATCGCTGTCTGCAAGATATCAAATTGAATGTAAAATCGTAAAAACATTTTTTAAAAGACAGTGCAGTGACACCCTTAGATTTTTTAAAAAAAAAGTCCTCAAGTGCTGATAAATAGTTTTTTTTGTTTTTTTTTAATTCCAATGATGTCTTATTGCGGTATATGCTATACCAGCTTTTTCTTAACTCATCTGCAGCAAGAAATCACAGCCCCTATGAACTATTTTGAAAATATTTCAAACCATTAAGTGTAAGAATCTTGCTACCAGTAACTGTACAACTGTGTAATTGCCAGTATACACACAGGCCATTTAAGCACAGGGGCACCCCAGCGCTTGACTGTCAGAAATGGTATTCCCCTAGCGCTTGAATTCTTCAACAAAATTTTGCAAAAGCTTAATTTCCTCTAATTCATTATTTTTCTTTGCATATCTTTTCTCATTTTAATGTCTAAAATGAAACATACTACATATGATAACTTTAACTGATTTATACAAGTTTTACTAGTGAAATGTATTTCAATGAGTGCCTTACACAGCGCTTGAAAATGTGTTGAAGGTGTTTATGCGCTCTTACCCCAGCGCTTGCATTCCTTCCTGCGGAGAACCCTGTAAATTTACACAAGGTTTATGTTTTATTAATAAACACATTATGTCATATGATATCAATAGAAGGAAATATTGCGTTAAAATTGTTCATTTGAATATTGAGCATCATTTTTTTGCCACCAAGGGTTAATAGATGACCAGTTAAGCTAACCCCGAGAGATCCTGGAAGGTTGACAAGTGCTCGATGGTAGTTATCTAGCTAATGAGTAAGCTAACAGTGGATCCAAAATATTATTAGTATTATCTTTGTAGTTATTATTCACAATTGTTAAAGACAATCATGCCGTTTTAAAATCTATTTGGAGTCTTATGGGGTAAAAACCACACTAACACCTCCCTCTCCCTCACCCTCCTTTCTCTTCTCACTAGCTTTACCTGGGATGGTGATGCCGTTTTCAAAACAAGGGATTTCTGTACATCCCAGTAAGTTAAATAGGTACACTGATGTGTTTGTTATTTATGGTATCTTTATGCATATCTGCATCTTGTAGAAGTTAGCCATGCTAATCATAACCCATGTTTAATTATGAAGTATTCAACATAACGCTTACCCCCTTATAAATGCTGCCTGGGTGATGCATTTTACAAATGGGTTGAAGAAATCAAAAGTTTGTGTAAAATGCCATAAAAGACATTACATTAATCAAACCTTAAAGGGAATATATCTGGATTTTTCAAAATTTAAAATTGACCAAAAAACATTTTTCCCATATATCATTCCTGTATAATTAAAATTATATTACATACATGTATATTCACTGATCCCATATTGCCAAATGATATTTATTTAAATATGCCAAATTAATACATGTATATTGAAAAGGGATTTACCATTTTCCTTGGGCTACACACCTAGGCTAGACTTAAATAGATTTCCCGCTTAAAATTGCAACATATTTCGGGTTTCATTTTATTTCACCTTGATCCGTTGTATAGGTTTACACGTAGTAAAACAAGAGTTGTCAGACGACAACAAAGCTGGCCTATGGGATAAAACTCATCACCCATGCAAAGATTGAGATTGGAGGCAAACACCAAAACTTAAACACAACTAAACGTAAAAGTTTAACCTGGGTGTCTACAGACGATGCTGACAACGAAGCCAGAGTCATGACATTTGTCCCGGCGAGCTAACTCTCCTGGACATTTGTCCCGGCGAGCTAAAAATTTCATCTTAGAAAAAGTGAAGATTGTCAAACAGAGTTTTAGAATAGGGAATTTCGTTTCAAGTTTACCACTCCTATCTAAATACTGATTTTGTGTAGTTTTGGTGGAATGGACACAT